>SMMW01000044.1:3855000-4345000 GCA_004794655.1 Marisa cornuarietis
CACAAAATCTTTTGAGTTCTCGGACCCGGGGTACATGAAGCAAAGATGTCTCTGGATCTTGAGATGTGAAGAAAGGGACAGGGTTGTTGTGGAGGAGGCAGTTGAAAGAAACCTGATTCACCAACAAAGTTGCCAGAGCCTCCATCTACATCAAGACGAAGGTGGTCACGTGGTGCCAGAGTAAACAGACACCTTCCCCGGGCAGTCCTTACTGCACATTAAAGACCCACCTGAGAGCAACTTTCTTCTTTAAATGTCTGAATTTCGATCATACATATTACCAGAATTAAGCAAATACACAGTTTTCGCGTACACGATACGCCTTCAAACATCGCCATGTTCGGTAAGGGGGTGACTTGGTGTCGGTTATCCTCCCTTGGCGGGTACCGGTCGTTGTGGGGAGGACGTGGAGAGATGTGGCAGCTAACAGGGCCCGCCATTCAAGCCAGCTTACAGGACGACCAGTCCACTCAGCCTACCACTTGTTCCTCTGCTACCCAAGGTGTTGCCCCCCCCCCCCCTGCAAAGTAGCATCTTGACCGGGTGTCATGCCGGGTCGAGGGCGAGTGTGTGGGTGTGTGAGTCACGAGAACACCTTTACCAAATACTGAGACAGTAAGCACACGTCTATCAGTGTAGACATTCTGTGTATTTAGTGTAGCCATTGTGTGTATCAATTAATTATTTTGTCTGAGTGTCTTTACTCACGAGCTGTCTGACTGAAGCCATGTTGTGTTTACTGTTGGTTGTGTTTATTAGCGAGGCTAGAAATATATTAGAGTAGCCAGGGTGTGTATCAGTCTAGACTAGACTCTGTGTGTGTGTGTGTGTGTGTGTGTGTGTGTGTGTGTGTGTGTGTGTGTGTGTGTGTGTGTGTGTGTGATAGACTAGACATTGAATTGCTTGTGATTACTAGTGGCGGGTGTACACAGGGTGACATGCTGACAGCTCGGGGTACTGTACTGTACTGTTGCCAGTATTTTATTTTCCTCCCGGCATTGATTGCACAAGTGGTCCGCCTGCTGTCAGTAGACCTCGGAGACTGACAGACAAAACTTCCCTTTGTGCACCGACTGTCAGGCGAATATTGTCGTCTGCACTTCATTCAGTCTCATGTTTGAGGAATACTGGAAAACCGAAATGATGTTTATCAAAATAGTTTTTGTTATAATTTGATGGAGAAATTGATGAAGTGCACTTGTTGGCTTCCACTTGTTTTAATCAGCATTAAAAATGTTGCATTAATATCACAGATTTAATCAGATACAAACTCATTCCGATGCATCCTGGGTAGTCAAGTCCTCCGTATTCCGTCATCAGTCGATGTCAGCAGGTGACTGGACAAACTTTACCTGTTAGGAAGGTCTGTGAGTCTGGAGACAATGAATATGTCCTGGTTAGTCGCAGGCCTGCAAAACACACGTCAGACAAAAAAATATAAGAAATCGACGCGAATAATGTTATCAAAATGTTATCGAAACCAACAGCCATATTGACCGCTCCCCCACCCCTCCACTGATGTGTATCGCGATTTTCTTTATCCCAGTGTAGAGACACCCGGTATTCTACCCTCACTGCCGCTGCCACGCGCCATGAATAATGCAACCTGTTTTGCGATTAAATATTTGTTTTAATTTTGCACGTAGCTATTGAGATGAAACATCAGCACTGGCCTCTCTCAAAACATGTTTGTAGTTAAAAAAAGTTTATGACAAGGATGAAATCCTTCGGACAACTTTCTCTCGCAAACACTCCATGAGAAGAGCAAATTAATGAAGTCTTTAGAAGACAAGATTTGTCTTCCCCTCGATGTTTTGGAGGCTGGGAGGTGCAGCATTGAGGAGGGGATGGGGGAAGGTTGGGGGATGTGGTCTCAGTCTAACCATTGTGAACATTGCATAAACAAAGCATGGTCATCCACCAGTGTTCTGGGTCTTTGCGTCTTGGTTGTCAACGACCACCAGGGTTGCGCGTGCAGGCGGCGTGGTGCACGTTGTTTGTAGAAGTCCACGTGGTGACAAACTACAAACTACAGCCAAGACCGGTAATCTCACGAGCAGCCCGTGAGCTGCCCTCCGTCAAGGTGGCCATCGATTGCGTGTCCGTCCTCCCGCCAGCCAATCTATCTGACGTAATCCCGTGGGAGCCAGTACGTCACACGACGTGATGAACGACGTAGCGGTCCGTTAAAAACGTGTCATTCTTCCAGCTCTGACGCTGCGGTCACCGGCGGCGATTTTTCGCCTCATTTCCCCAACGACGAGATGCAGAAAGAATGAAGTCTGCACCGACTCACTTGTCAACAGGCCTGATGAGGCCGCCCCACCCGCCTCCCTTTTACTGGGCCGGTGATGGGGCGGCGATCGACGCGGTCGTTTGCTGGTCCCCCCCCCCCCACACACACACACTTCTCCCCCACGTGCAAGAGCTGTAAAGCAACATTGCTGGCAGTCATAAACCATATCAGGAAGGTGATAAGCCAGGACGTGACAGTAAGAAACCTCAGTCATGTCATCAGCCATTCACCGAGTGTCATCAGCCGCAGATAAAAACCACGTCGTCACCGTTATTAATTAAACAACATTAGGTTGTAAACATTGCAATGAGTGTCGCCAAAAGGTTTTAAGACCATCGTAAGCCAAGTCATGACACAGATTCAGTCCTAACTCCCGTTTACTAAATCTTGACAACAATCAACGTCCATCACCATGTTATGTCAGCCATGAACCCAGTTACGACAAACCGTTAGGGAACTCACCATCATTCCATTCTCACCTGTCTCTGTGACAATGAATGAGGAGAGAAGTAAACCAAACACACACGTCCACCAGTTTGTCTTCCAGGGTGAAAAACACGAGGAGGGTCAACTTCACATCCCCATTCCTCTCTTTCTGAAGGCGGATGACAAACAGTTTTTTTACCTGTAGACACGTGACACCTTCTGTGTGTCACATGAAGGCCAAGACCCTCGACAAATATTATTTCGGTGCCGTCAAGTTAAAATTTGACATAAAAAAAAAGTCCAGAGAAAAGTAGGTACCAAGAGCAAGCAGCCAACCAGGGCAGGAAAAGAGTTTTGGGTCGGGTGGGGTCAGAGTTCAGGGGACAACTAGGTCGTCGTGATCCATGGTGACAGCAGACAGGTGATGGCCTTACGACCAGAGGCGGCGTTAGGAATACGCGGGGCCTGGGGCCGACCATCAGCGCGGGGCCGGGGTAATGGAGTACGTGTATCAATATCAATATGATGCCGGAAGCACTGATTTATATACAGTTAGATAGGCTGGATCAATTTCGCAAAATAACGAACGAATTTAGTGTTTTAATTGATCGTAACCTTTCCCACCGTTTGTGACAGTAGCGGTTTTTTCTTAAATCGAAATAATATGGTGACGATAACTTAAAACTGCTTCTTATTATTGTCGGGTGTAGCGTGAAGACATGGGTTCAATAATTTGCTTAATTAGAACTTAGAAGTGTTTTCTGAACGTCAATTTTTTTGTCACAACTTGTTTAACACAGCTAGCAATGAGTCAATACGAGACATGCAATAAAGAGATGACGACTAGGCTGTATGTGGACATAGCAGCCTTCTGCATATCAACGTCAGTCTCAGAGTTTTGAAGCTAAAAGTTTTACATTAATGTTTATTTATGAATTATGAAATCCACTTTTCTTGCCTTCCGTGTGGAAAATTCATTGATGACGTCTTCGTAGTCCAGATTGGAAGCAATGTCTTTTTCTATTGAAAGAATCCCCAAGCCGCAAAGCCTGTCTTGAGACATGGTTGACCTCAAATAGTTCTTGACCAACTTCAATTTGGAGAAGCTTCTTTCGGCGCTTGCGACTGTGACTGGAACTGTTAGCAAGATTCTGTACGCTATTGCCGTGTTTGGAAATGAATCCCGAATGTTCCAAATGTACTGAAGGCACTGCATGGATGACTTTACACCTTCGGGCAAAATTTCTCGAAAAATCTTGAGTTCTGAACACAAATCTGCACCGTCTAAATCACGTGAACTCTCCGAGCGCAACGCTAAGTCAAGGTCCATGCAACATTTTAACAAGTCTTCATCATTCAATTGTCGCATGGTGTTTATGTTGTACAGAAATCCGAAGAGTGTCTCATATTGTTGTAGTTGTTCAAACCGTGTATTCATAGCCATAATTGCTTGCTCCATTATGGAAAAGAAATATTCCGTTCTAAAAGCATGTTCACCTGATGACGTTATTTCATCCGTACTCTCGTAGTCAAATTGTCTCTTTTTTCGTCGGTTTCTTTTCTGTTTAAATACTTGTTCCACATCCATTTTGCTTGCAATTTCTTTTGCAGTAATCATAGCAGAATGAAAACCAGTGTCCCGATACTTTGTTAAGTATGTCACGAGTCCTTTAATTTGTTGTATTGCTACATCCAATTGCATGTCGGCAGATTGTAGCGATTTGCTCACAGTATTAACAGCAAACAGAATGTCATACCATATGATCGTGGCAAGTATGAACTCAAAATTTCCCACCTCAAAATTTGCAAGAGATTCGGCTTCGGTTTTTACCATAGGGTCCCTGGACTCGTCCGCTACAGTGAAAAGGGCCTCCCTTATTTCGCTCATTTGATACCTCAATGCTTTTACACTCTGTAAACGGCATTCCCATCTTGTGTCCGACAGTGATTTTGCTGTGTTATAAGGGACAGCATCTTCCAAAATCTTCCATCTTCCTGGTGAAGCGGCAAATATCACATAAATTCTTCGCAGAACCCCCAAAAATGTCACTGCTTGTGAGCTGCTCTTGGCCATATCTCCCAACACAAGATTGAGATTGTGGCAGCCACAGGGTGTGAAAAATGCCCGACTATTCTCGCGAAGTATATGGGCTTGCACTCCTTGATGTTTTCCTTTCATATTAGCTCCATTATCGTATCCCTGTCCTCGACAGTCATCGATATTTAAGCCAAGTTTTTCGAGTGCTGCTAGCAACAATTCCGACAATCCTTTGCCTGTAGTGTCTTCAGCAATAAAAAATTCTATGAAATGTTCCACTACTTTTATGTCACAGTCATCGATATCGACAAAGCGCACAATCAGAGACAGCTGTTCTTTGTGACTGACGTCAGGTGTGCAATCAAGGATCGTTGAAAAATACTTTGCACGTTTCAATTTATCGATAATTATCTTCTTCACCTTAGATGCCATCAATTCTATGAACTCATTCTGGATTTGGTGCCCTAGATAATGATCATGCGTTTCCCCATCTTTAATACGACGAACGTGCTCTTGGATGGTTGGATCAAATTTTGCAAGTACTTGAATTAATCCTAAGAATTTACCATTGTTCGGTTGATAGAGCTTTTCTGTCTTCCCACGAAACGCACAGTTATTTTCAGCAAGATACTGCACGACGGCCAGGATTCTTGTCAGGACTGCACGCCAATGAAGTTTTTCCTTCTTTGTGTGCTTCAACATCATACTGTCTATGCCATCATTCCAGGACATCCGCTTTAGAGCTTCAAACCATGTTTTCATGTTGTTAATATGCTCTGCAGTAAGCTCGTGTTTTTGCAGTTTTACTCCGAGATGTTTCCAATCATTACAACCTCCGTTTGACAATTTTCCCGCGGAAGATTTTCCATACAGCTTGCAACAAAAACAGAATGCTGCATCTTTAAACTGCGAATAAATCAGCCATCGCCTATCTACACATTCGTTGTTTGCCATCTTCCGAATATAAAAATTCCGTGAAAAATGTCTCTTCTCTTCATTTATAGGATATTCATAGTCGTCAGGTAATCTGATGGGACCTTTCTCCACCAGCAAATCCCGTACGTCATTGGTTACATGTTCCCAATGACCCGGATCGTAGATATCTTTTACGATCTCGATATGTGGGTATGAACTATTTCCTGCATCAATGTTTTCAGAATAGCCGCTTTTGTCCTCACTAACTGCTAAGTTCTGGGAGTTCGCAGCTGACGATAAATCACTCAAAGATTCATTATCACCATCATCACAACAATCATTGTCATTTTTCCCACTGCCTTCCTCACATGTCAAGTTAGAATCCAGGACTAAATCAAAATTTTCTTGCTGTTTAACGACCTCCTTTGAAAAGCACATGTACTTGTCCAACGCTCCTGTTTGACTTTTAACAAATTCTTCTCTCAACTTGCGTTTCTGCGCTTTTGATGAACCTGATTCATACTTGCGAAATCTATCTCGGGGCCTTCCACTCATGGCGTCGATGCGAAATGGTGAAAATCACCTTGAAACACCGTTAATTAATGTTTCCGTGTGCACCACTATCGAGACACTAGCTGAACGCACGGTTTCAATGTCTAAACTCTAGGCAATGATTCTCTACTCCTAAAAAGCGTCCACCTCTCTCCGAATCCCTTTCTCTTCTTCCCTTCCCACAAGTACACTGTCCCGGCAGTGACTTCTCGCTTCCATCGGAAACACAATCCTCCTCCCCTCCATTTAGCGTCCAGTTTCACCTCTTCTCGCCCATTGCTTTCTACCCCTATCTCTCCTCGCTGACCGCTCTCTCCCTCTCCCGTCACACCTTTTCTTTCTTTCTTCTTTAACATCAAACAGGCACACATTCCAGAAACTCCCATCACTCATGACTTTCGTCCGCACACATGCACTCAGTCCTAGTACTCTGACCAGGTCCCTGACGCAGACTGGAATATGTTTCTAGCTAAAGCTACATGTTATCCGGGTACCTGTACAGGATTATGACTCACCAGCCAAATAAAAACGGACAAGCCATCCACACCTTTTGTAATTTTCGGGTATTTGTATAAAGAACACCTGCGACCACTTAAAGGATTATATTTTCGAAGACATAGAGGCGATTGACGAGGCTTTCGGACTTTGACCTTAAAAAAGTCTGATTTTAAAGAGCCCCTCTCAGTAATTTTTCATTTAACACAAAATATATTTTCAGTTGACAAACTCATAAAGATAAGGTGACCAGACGTTTCGGTAAAGCGAAAGCGGGACGCGTGCAGATGATGGTGTCGTCACCGACAAAGAACGCCGAAAAAGGAGGTGGGTGGGGGGAACCTTTCCTTTGACTTTGCCGAGTAGTGGTGCTTTCAACGGCAGATCTGTCCACTACAGTATTCCATTTTAAAAAAGAAAAACGGTTTTTTAAAATTTAAATATAAATATTCCTACCTTATATTGTTTTCCTTCTTCTTTTTCTGGTCTGAAGAAGGAACACCCAAGCATTACACCTGCTGATGTTAAGTTTCAAGTCTGCAGTATACAATTTCCATGTTGAAGGTAGGCGGGGCCGTCGGGGTAGCGGGCCACTTGTCAGAAGGCCGCTGTACACCCAGGATTTATCGCGCATGAACTGTCTAGATTCTAGAAGAAAGTTCGTGCATTAAGGTCTCTGAATTAATGTGCCACTGAAGGGGCCTGCAAGCAAGTTGGAGTTGACAGTAAAGAGAGGGGTATGTTACTGATGCACGGCCACTCTGTGAATGGAGAGGATGGGGCCCGCCGCTGGCACTGCAACCTCTAAGCCCTAGGTCAGATGTGAAAGGAGCTTGTTTCCAGTTACTTCACGACACAGTGAAACTTTCTCTTCCCGTTTTTCCATCACCAAACAAACTACATTAGTCTACAACTCTATACCAGGGGTGGGCTCAAACACGGCCTGTGGATGCCTTTGGATCGGCATCGTCTGCCAAAATGTCAAATGCACTTGTTTTCATATTTTTAACATCATCCTAGGTTAATTTGCTAAAAATATATTATATCAAGTACAACAGAGCAGAAATCGGCAGTCTGTAGCATTCTATACACAGAGAAAGTAAAAAGATTAAAAAAAAATAATAACAGACATGTCTGATAGAGTCGTCAGAGGGCAAAGGGGGCACCTGCTTTCAAAGGAAAGTGAGCGACTTCAAACAGCTACACTTTACACTATAAATTTGGCAAGTGAAGGCCATTATGTACTCATTTGTTGTCCATTCCATTCTCCCTAGGTTTGGTGTGTAGTCAGCTGGCGTGGGGTTAGGGTAGGGAGGAAAGTTAATGCCACTGGAAAGTGGGGGAACTCGGACAACCGTAACCAAAGAAGATGACACCTTAAGAGGAACGAGCAGACGACCACCGGCGAGGGTACTCAGATTTTTAAAGACGTGCGGGACGTTGAGGGACTTGCCAGAAGGCGGGACATTGGGCGTCCTGCCCGGACATTTTATGAGCAGGCGGGACACGAGGTCCAAAGCGGGACTGTCCCGTCTAAACGTCTGGTCACCTTAATAAAGATGACCTCGGGGCTGAAGCGCGGGGCCCCTTCGAGAGCGGGGCCTGGGGCGGCCGCCCCATTTGCCACCCCCAAACGCCGCCGCTGCTTACGACGGTCTCACACTCGTGATGAGTGTTGAAAGTCTATGAGGACACACGTACTACTTTTTCATTCAGTTCTTCGTACTTTTTCCCCTTCTTCGGGAAGTGAAGAGCAGGTTAGAAAACTTCGTTCGCTTGTTCACTCGTGAAGTGGCATGGAGTAGACAAACATTTCAAACGTGTAAAAAACATTTAAAACACGCGACTTATTCAGTAAAGAAACATAAAACACGTGACTTACTCAGTAAAGAAACATAAAACACGTGACTTACTCAGTAAAGAAACATAAAACACGTGACTTACTCAGTAAAGATGGAGGTTTATCAATCTCTGTACCTCACTGTGTACATCTGTCTGTGAACTGCTCTCGCTCTACATTCATGAAGTAGTTGCAGACGACAAGTTGTCTCTAAACGACTTTCCAACAGTCGGGAAACGGGGCTCAGGAGCGAGAGATGCAAAGTGCAAGCAGTTGAGGCCAAAGTTCGATTGCGAGGATTACGGGGCGGGGGCGGGGGGGGGGGGGAGCTCCATCAATGGCAAACAGCGCAGCACCAGGGAAGACAAGGCTAGAGAGTGGCAAGGGGAGAGAACTATGTCAAAGGGAGGCTAGAAGTGAAGATAATACAGACACAGGACAGCGCCAAGGACTGAGTGTTGACAGCAGAATGGAGGTGAGATGTTAGTGGGAGCATCAGCCCCCTTAGTCACAGTCACGGGTCAGCCCTGCTTCAAAACAATGTCACGGTGACCACGTGACCTGCGTGACTGTAGTCTGCAGGCTAACAAAACCACTGGGTTACTAGTTTCAGCCTTATTACCGGCACCTGTACTCGAGAGGAGTTTACCTACAGGTGATATTTTTATCTAGTGGGTTGACATGTTGATGGTCATGTCCACCAGTTCTAGCCTCTTCATCGCCTACCTCAGTGTATTTCTACAAAATAATGACATTGGTCCGTGAGCTGCCATCTTTGTTTCTGCACACCACTTTGCAAAATTTGAACATTTTCAAATGAAATAAAAATAATGAGGGTAACCTTATCGTGTCAGTAACCCTTCCCCCCTCTTCTGCCTTTGACTTTTGACCCACAGTGCCATGCAACATGATCGTGCGGAGGGGGGGGGGCACCCCTGGGTCACGTGATCGGAAAGCTAGACGACATGAGAGACTTAGTGAGTACAACAGTGAATATGGCCTCAAGATGGCGCCTTTGAACTGCTGGTCGTGGTTTGAGGGGGGGGGGAGGTTGGAGGCAGAGAAAAGTCAATAAGCTGGGTTTAGATCCGGGCTTCCGTTGTCTCGCCTGCCAGCGTTGTATCACGTGCTGATGGGGTTGGGGGTGACCTGTGCCCTGGCCACTCGGGACATGCCTCCCTACGATGTGAATTTTAATTTTCCAGAGATTAGCTCGTGGAAATCTTCCTCGCCATTCTGGCAACACGAAGAGGGGGGAGACTAAATGGTTGTCCTTTGTGTGATGTCACCGGCAAACATCTCGTCCTCATCTTTCCTTCCCCGAGGTTTGTCGGAGAAAAAAGGGGAAGCTTTGGGAGTAGTTTCCTAGGATATTTCGGGGATCGTTTCTCAAGGGATGTTGGTGGTTTGTTTTCTAGAATCTGCTGGAAATATCGGGGAGCGAAGCGCGCTTTGTCAGAGGCAACATCTGCTAAAGACCTTCTGAGGGGCAATTTTTCTAGAACATTTGGACTCATTTCCTAAAATCTTTTAGGACCTTTTTTAAAAAAGGGTATGTCGGCAGCTTGTTTCCAGGATCAGTTGGGACTCGTTTTCATGCTGGCAGCTGATTTTCCAGAATACAGAATGAGTTTGTTTCCAGGATCTGTTGGCTAGTTCATTTCCAGGATCTGTTTTGGCTTATTTCGCAGGATCTGCTTGGGGTTTTTCCCAGGATTTGTTGGTTGTTCATTTTCCTAACTTTCATCCACGTGGCACTTAGTGGTCCCTTAATTCTGTTCAGTGTCGACTTCCCTGAAGTATTTAGTCCTCAGGAAGACGTCTGCAAACACACTTCTCGGTGGCTCAACAGGAGGGCAACAGCTTGGCCGACATGAAAGGTGGAAACACAACATTTTGCACAACATTTGCATCAGCAAGTTTGAATCGTTTTTATTATCATGTGCAGCGCCACCTACTTCTCTGCTCTTTATCTTTGGAAGTACTGTGGCCTTGGCGAGGTGATTAAGACCCCAGCCTCCAAAAACAAACTACACTTCAAAAAGCTTTTCTATTAACAGACAAGTCGTTGCTGAAACTAAAGTGTTTGATGTGGAGGGATGCAGTTTTGACTGATTGTCTGCTGTCGCTATGGAGACGTCGTGATAAATGAAGTCTCATTGCACTGTAGTCCGTTATGAGAGGAGGCGGAACTAACGGGTAGCGGTAGAGCGTGACGAGGGCTCCAGAAGCCAAAACATGTCTTTGATAATCGCACGGTGCGGTGATCATTCCCTTCCATGCAAATGTTATTCCATCGCCAGCCTTTGGGATCCTCCGCGCGAAGTGGGCGTCGCCCCGCACAGAGCAAACTGGTAAACTGGTGACACCGCAGTTAAAAGGTCTTCTCAGATGTAAGTGTAAAGAAAGAAGCAGAAAGTGTACCGAAGTGACTTAACTCCAGAGTAAGAGAATCACAGCCATCTACCCGCCCTCGCAATCGGATAAGTGTTTGCCGCTCGTTAATCACAACACAAGTGGAGCGAGAAGACAGGCACTGGGAGGGAGGGAGGGAGGGAGGAGAGTTGGTCCCTCCCCGGACTTGTTCTTCGACTCAACTTCTCCGTCTGGGAAAATTGTGCGAGCGGATGTTTTATCCTCTTCAAAATAACATGGCTTCGTGTATGTTATTGATGGATGCCTGCTTTGGAGGGTGGAGTGTGAGATAAGGAGCTGGTAACTGGACTCGACAAGAACAGTTTCTACACAAACAGTTGATGAAACTTTTCAACATCAGAAGATTGTGTATCAGTGCGCGTGTGTGTTTTAGTGACTGTGAGAGACTCATGTGGTGCATGTTTTCTTCTTTATGTTCAGTCTCGACTTTCTTTGTATGTACACGTGATGCACAGTGTGTTTATGTTGTGTACAATACCTATACATGGTTACAGTGTGTATGTGTGATATACAGTGTATGTGATTCTAGTATGTACACACGATGTACAGTGTGTTTATGTTTTGTACAATACGTACACGTGATGTACAGTGTGTATGTGTGATATACAGTGTATGTGATTCTAGTATGTACACACGATGTACAGTGTGTTTATGTCGTGTACAATACGTACACATGGTGTATAATGTGTATGTGTGATGTACAGTGTATGTGATGTCTAGTGTACAGTGTACTGGTGTACAGTGTGTTTATGTTGTGTACAATACGTACACGTGATGTGCAGTGTGTGTATGCGATGTACAGTGTGTATGCGATGTACAGTGTGTGATGTATAGTATGCACACCTAGTGAAGAGTATGTACACGTGGTGTACAGTGTGTTGCTATGTACAGTGTGTATATGCGATGCACAATGTGTGTGATGTATAGTATGTAACCTAGTGAACAGTATGTACACGTGGTGTACAGTAGGTACTGTGCTGTATAGTATGTACATGTGATGTATAGTATGCACACCCTAGTGAACAGTATGTACACGTGCTGTACAGTGTGTACACGTGATGCAGGTTTGGACACGCCATCATTCAGGTTACCGTATTCTCCCGTACGATTCCACACACAGTCAGCAGAAACTCCGCGGCAGCTGATGTAGCTGTTGCCTAAGCTGGTGTAGGAAGACATGACACAGTGGGACGAGGGCTGCTAATTACATCCCCTGATGCTTGGTCAGGGAGCGCTGTATGGCTGCAGGCTCTCTAACTTCATTTTCCAACCTTATACTTCAATTTGCAGCCACCACCTACCACCCAGTGCATAATCTGCTGGGATGCGATGGTCTGTGTCAATGTAACAGAAGTAGAAAGCGATTATCCCCCCTTTCCCTACTACTACGACCACCACCACCACACTATTCTTTGCCTCGGGTGGAACAACATGCACCACTGCAAGGAGGCTGACCAGAGCTGACGGTCAAGCCCTCGATTTCTGGCTGAACGGACTGATTGTCCAAACAGCGAGAAAGTTTATCCGGGACCTTTACTTGCGCCGGTAGAGGGCGCTAGGAGATGTCGCGTGCTGCTGCTGCTGCCTCCATTAGTGTCGCGCTGTGTGTGAGTCGTCGCTGCAGCAGCACGTCCATCAGCAGTCACCGGCGGCGGGGACTTGCGGCACAGCAGCGGGTGATTATCGCGGGTGGGCGCGCTGGTGGCGACGAGACATGAAGCCACTCTGGCCGCTCATCTAAAGATGTCTTCCTAGTCCCCCCCTCCCCCCACACTCCTCGTGCCGCCTCGTTACGCACGGGGAGGGCGTTGCTGCGAGTTCAACACGTGGAGCGAGAATGGGGTCTGGGGGGCGGGGGGCAGGGTTCGCACCTTACAGGGTGTTCAGGTACTAACAACCTCCCCGGTGCTCATCTGTCAGCTGCTGGACAAGACGACTGTAAAATCCATGCGGCTGTTTGTTTTATGTGTTACTGGTCTTTCTTCTCTGTCTCCTCAGTACTCATTACAATTTTTTGTCTTTTTCTTCTCTTTGTATTTTTTCTGCACAATGCTCATTATATTTTCTTTCCTTTACTTTCTTTTTACCCTAACAATTTTTTCTCTTTTTTTTTTCCTTTTGGGGTTTTTGGGGGGGACAATACCCATTATGACATTTTCTTTTTCCTTCACGTCGTCCTCATCGATATGATGAAAGGTTTCCCAGGAAGGCAGCAAAATTTCCATTCTTTACTTCATTTACATATTTACATCATTTTCAGCAAAGAATTAGAGAAAAGAGGCTTTCTCTTCTTGTGAGTCAGGGCTGAACTTGGCATGCTCTCTCCCCTTTGTCGCAAGATTCATAATCCCTGATTTGTTCCTACGTGAGGTTAAGGAATGGAAAGTGGCAGCCATCTTGCTGTAGGTTGAAGACTTGGTTGAAGTTGTGTCACTGCTACCATCTTGTGCAGTACAGCAATGAGAGAACAGATGTTGATGATGTGACATTTGACAACTGAGACGTTTCATTGAACTGTCTGTTGTGGGCTAATCAACTATTAAAACATAGTGTGGAGGACTGGCAAGCTGGCGAGGGTGTGCGCTCTGTCCTCCAGAAGAGTTTGTTCCCAAGACCTACAAGCCGCCCTCGACACTGACCACCTCACTGCCAGGCGCTGAAGTCCGGCCTGGGGCTGACGAGCAATTCTGGGCTGATCATCGATACAAATTCGATTCCTCGCGTCTCGTCTTGGAGGGAAAAGGGTGGAGGGGCGGTTTCTCCCTTCAGAAAGAGACGAAGGGGGCCATCGGCTCTGGAGAAGCGGGAGGTGGGGGGATCGACTCAACGCCGGCGGTTCGTTACCCTACGCCGCTCACAGGCATCTGAGTAATGCGTGTTTGCCTACCAAAGCGTGAAGTTCACCCACCCGCTCTCTCTCTCTCATTTTCTCATTTCTTTCTCTCTCTCTCACACGAGGGCGGATCAGGATAGGGACAAAGTTTAAAAGTTTCTTTATACGAAGGCAGGAACGGAGTTATCTCCAACAGAAAGACGGTGTGAGTGGCTGAGGGATGGTAAGTAGACGAACGAACAAACAAGTAAAGGAACTAAAAAAAAAACAATTCTGAGAGGAATAAAGAAAGGAAATTATGGGGTGGACGGAAGCGACTGGAGATGTGAAGAGAAGGCCTGCGGTATGTCTCGTTGTCAGGCGCCATCAGCCAAATTCCATCATGGCCGCCTACCTCTGGCTTTTAGCATCGCTCGTCATCTATCCCCCCCCCACACCCTCAGGCTTTATAATGACAGGATGATGCTCACCTGTCGTATCGATGACAAAATCCGCTCATATTTGACGACCTGAGAAAGGAAGTCCGACATCGGCCTGCCATGCCGATAACAACAGCCTCTGCAACAAAACAACACCCGCTGCCTGCTCTCGATGTAGATAGCAGCCTGGAGTGAACACACTCGGAGGGATAGGGGGCGGGGTCACTAACACAAGATACAAGGGACAAAGTAGGGGGGAGGCTGTCATTTAGCTGTTAATGATATTGTTTTATTGCTGTTCATAACTAATACTGCATGATAGACTTTGTACCAGAATATCAGACGAATCAACCCATGTGACATCACGAAACTCATACCCAGCTTAGGAAGCTCCTCCCCCACCTACCCACCCACACAAACATCGGTGTTCCACCCACGCCCTGGCAACAAGAACTGCATGAGAGAAACAGGCTGGTGAGGTCGCTCATCTTTATTTAATTTTCAAATTGTAATTGTTGTGGGTTGAGATGTAGTCGTTGAATGGCAAAAGGTGAGACGTGGGACTGCCTGCATGTGATAATAAATATATACATCAACAAATGTGTGGAGAGAAAATGAGAAAATTCATCGCTCGGGCAGTTGATTGAGTTGGCGGATTAGCTCGCTCCTTCTTGACCCAAACACAAGCTTCAGGGAAAATCGTCTCGAGAGTCCTCCGCGGGCATCAACGAATCCGTGCGTGTAGCGCATGTTAATCTCGTGTGACCCAGCACATCCGGGGAGACAAGCAAGAACCACTGTGGGGAGGAAAACAAAGGGAGCTAAGCGACAAGTGAAAGCAACGATTCTGCTCTGTGTGTTGTTCATCTCTTTTGACCTGTCCTGGATGAATTATCACCCCCCGACTGTAAAATGTCGAGGCTGTTTCAGCCTATTGCGACCACGGGTCTCGCCAATGAACACCAGGGTCTTGTGAAAACAGAGCATCGTGAGAAGACAAACTTGCAACATGTCAGAAACTGGTGAGGCAGAAGTCTGACACACTGATTGGAGGTCAGTTGGGATTGCACGAGGCTGAAGAAGCATCAACCACCATCTCGGAGAATGGCCTGGTTTTGTGGTCCAGAGCATCGACAGCCGACACAATCCGACATCAGGGACAGAGACAGATGTGCGAGGGTTGCCCCCCCTCCCCCCCTGGGTGAGTTCTGTTCATCGCCAAGGCGAGCGATGACGGGGCTGGGCTGTTAGAGAGCCCGGGGTTTGTCCTCCTCGTTAACAGGTTGGCACCAGCACCGTAACCTGCTTAACTGCGCCCTCTACCGTCGGCACCGGCCAGCAAATTACATGAGGCTGGTGTATCGCGGTAATTGAAACTTGTCCTCGCCCGCTAAAAGGTTTTTCTCTCTCTCTCTCACTACTTGCAAAGTCTTCCCAGCTTTCACAGGGTTCTTTCTGCGTGGAGCTTAGCCCAGACTGTTCCCTGGCCTACCTTTGTATCCTCCCACTCTCGCCCTCCATGTCGGGTGGATGTGTGTGTGTGGGGGGGGGGTCTGCAGGCTTCTCTATTTACGGTCACCACAAACACTGGTCTGAGGAGGTTTACTCAAACAAGCCTTGTAAGAAGCTTGACTGAGTTACTGAGAACCTCTCAAACCACGAGATGTCGTCTGGCGCATCAGTAAGCTGGGGGGGGGGAGGTTGTTTCCTCTAACAGTTGGTGAAGGGGGTGGGGGTAAGCAAATACTGGTCCACGTGACTGCTGCTAGCAAATACATACAGAATACATGCAATAGGTTAGGGGCAGGTCTTGTATTGTCTCGTGTGTGAATGGTGTCTTGTGTTTGACGTCTTGTGTGCGTCATTTGTTCGTCGTCATTTGTTCGTCGTCATTTTGGGAAAAGAATGACGTAAAAAGATGATGATGTTTGTAATGAGTTAGGGGTAGGTCTTGTATTGTTTCGTGTGTCAATGGTGTCTTGTATTTGACGTCTTGTGTGCGTCATTTGTTCGACGTCATTTTGGGAAAAGAATGACGTAAAAAGAAGAAGAAAGACGACGGTTGCCCTCGTTTTGGTGTAAAAACTATTTGGAGCATTATTCCTATGTGAAAGTCAGTAATGAACCATTTCCCAAGGCTGTCAATTGAGACTGAAGTAGTTCTGAGCTCTAAAAATGAACTTTGCATGCGAGTCCACGGCCTGAAAACTCGCAGCCACACGGAGCTGAGGACAAGAAAAAATACAGAGGAAAAAGAAAAACAAGGAGAGTTAATCTCCACTCTCTCTCTCTCTCTCACACACACACACACACACAGATACACACTCGCACGCATGTACAGACGTTCACAGACTCCACTCCTTCACTTTCTTCCCCCCTTTCCCTTTGATGGCGGCGTAAAGAAGGTGCAGTTCTCATTTTCTCATCACACCGTTAATGTTTCCATTTTCCGATTCGGAATGGCTTTTCTGCAGGCCACCGACCATCATCATTATCGAAAGTTATTCTCGAAAAGTTGATAAGGAGAATGATTTCTAGTTGTTTGACGAAGTTTGCCTGCTTGAAAATACTTTTAAAATCAAATTATGCTTATTCTATAGCCACTGTCGGTGACAGTGTGTTGGCGTGTGTGTCAGCCCTCGCTACGACGCTCGGCGTTGGAAAGGCAGCGAAGTGCGCGTGCGTCACTTTTAACCTTTTCCCTTCTGTTTACCCAGAACTTTTAGGAGACAAAGGACGTGAGGTTTTAGAGCAGCATGGCTCTAGTCAAGTTGGCATTAAGAGAGATTCAGATGCCTACCGCAAATAGTCGGGTCATGAAGGTCGAGGTACCGTAAATTCTGAAGAACATACGGGCTTCTTCACAGCTTTTGTCTCTGCTGCAGCCCAGACGTTATCCTTCTTTTAAGCTAGATTTATTTGCCATTGTAAGGAAGAGCAACAAAATTCCAACAGAATAAGAGCCTGTCTGGGCAGTTAGTCTGAGATGTAACTACAGTCGGGAAACAGCGAACACGTCTCTCGGCCAGCGTGTCATGACTACAGTACAGGTAAGTGTGGCTACACTCGTAATAATTGTACATAACTACAGCACAGGTAAGTGTGGCTACACTCGTAATAATTGTACATAACTACAGCACAGGTAAGTGTGGCTACACTCGTAATAATTGTACATAACTACAGTACAGGTAAGTGTGGCTACACTCGTAATAATTGTACATAACTACAGTACAGGTAAGTGTGGCTACACTCTTAATAATAGTACATAACTACAGTACAGGTAAGTGTGGCTACACTCTTAATAATAGTACATAACTACAGCACAGGTAAGTGTGGCTACACTCGTAATAATTGTACATAACTACAGTACAGGTAAGAGTGGCTACACTCTTAATAATTGTACATAACTACAGTACAGGTAAGTGTGGCTACACTCTTAATAATTGTACATAACTACAGCACAGGTAAGTGTGGCTACACTCTTAATAATTGTACATAACTACAGCACAGGTAAGTGTGGCTACACTCTTAATAATTGTACATAACTACAGTACAGGTACGTGTGGCTCGCTTCTTTTGACATAGCTACCCTGTCAACAATTGTACATAACTACAGTACAGGTAAGTGTGGCTACACTCGTAATAATTGTACATAACTACAGTACAGGTAAGTGTGGCTACACTCTTAATAATTGTACATAACTACAGTACAGGTAAGTGTGGCTACACTCTTAATAATTGTACATAACTACAGTACAGGTAAGTGTGGCTACACTCTTAATAATTGTACATAACTACAGTACAGGTAAGTGTGGCTACACTCTTAATAATAGTACATAACTACAGTACAGGTAAGTGTGCCTCGCTTCTTTTGACATAGCTACCCTGTCAACAACTGTACATAAGTACAGTACAGGTAACTAAGTGTGGCTCGCATCCTTTGACATAGCTACCCTGTCAACAACTGTACATAACTACAGTACAGGTAAGTAAGTGTGCCTCACATCCTTTGACATAGCTACCCTGTCAACAACTGTACATAACTACAGTACAGGTAACTAAGTGTGCCTCGCATCCTTTGACATAGCTACCCTGTGCGATTGTAGTTTAAACTTGTAACTGCTCTGTGTCGGTGTAATTTAGGTGCATGTATATTTTAAATATAATTTGCGGGCCTCAGACTTAACATGAAATTTACTACGCAGGTAAAGATTGAGCTTGGATAGTTTCATGCAAGTAAAGATAGTTTCGGGTAAATGAAGACAGATTGAAGTAAATAAAGAGCTTCGGTTAATTGAAGATGGCCTCGTCAGGGTGCATCTCCTGCTAGGAGCGGAGTGTTCCCGTTACACACACTGGACAGACAAATAGCCGCGACTCACGTGAGACAGAAGGAGTCATTGTTTTCCCCAACCTGTTGCCTGAATGTTCATGAATGACCCTAAGGAAGGCACGTGACCTCACACAACTGAGCTGTGCTGCACGTGCCTCTCAGAGACGTCACGACCTCTGTTGTTCCCCACGTGACGTACACTCTGCTGACCTTCTGAGACTTCCTGCCTGCTTTTAACAACCTCTCTACTTATCTAGCCTTACTATCATTAGCTTATTATTAGTCGCAAGTTTGCCCAAACTTTACTGGTGTAGACTCAAACTTTTCCTATAGCAACACTGGAAAAAGCTTTTGACGGATGAGAGCGGCCTCTGGCGGCGTCACGTCCTACGTGCTGCAGGCCTTCAGTCCGGTCCGCCATCATCCACGTAGACATTAGTCTTTAATCCCAACCCTCGGCCAGCCAGTCACGGAGCTCAGTCAGGGTGGCCGCCGTCACGGCGCGGCAGGCGATGACGTCAGAGGCGAGGAATCGAAAGTTTGCCAACACCGGCAACACGGGATACACGGCCGGCAGCTGTGCGCAGACTCTCCATGTTTACATGTTTATACATAAACATCATCGTCATGGCCAGTGCTTCCAGGTGGCTTCGTACCTGACGACTTCCACACTTCACTTCCCGCCACGTGCTCTGGCGACCTGTCCACTGGTTGTGCCGGGGTCCATTCTCACACCGCGGTGTGTCACTGTTCTCTCACCAGCTCCACGCAACACTTATATATATATATACATTATTTTCCATTGCAAACAAATATTCGTTAAAAATGTTTCAAAAATGAAACAGCGCACATCATTTAACTCCAATCTGCTTCCATTACGGAGAGTATAGCCATCTGTATGGTGAGCCTGTCAGTTAATTAAGTGTATGAAATAATTAGATCATTAATGTGTATCAGATAATTTAATCAATAATGTGTATCAAATAATTTAATCAATAATGTGTATCAAACAAATTAATATGTTAAATGAACGGATGTATAATTAAGTTTCAACTTAAGGTAGACAGTCGTGAGATTTCTCAGTTCCGTCAAACTACTAAGACTACCTAAGGTTGGTCCAACCCCACGTGACACTGAATAAAATCGAATTATGATCACGAGACTAAACACTAACTGATTTGTTCTGAGCTCACAGAAGTCTGAGGAGTGGCGATGTAAAGACTTGTCTTAACTCAACCAAGTTCAATAAACCTTTCATGTCTCAGTTATAACAAAAACTTACTGACTGTGCTGACACCTTCAGCCATACTTTCCCGGTGAAGGAGCCTTTAAGAGGAGGAAGAAAACTCAGAAAAGGAAGAAAGTGACAGAAAGAAGTCCGTTAGTTTGCTGGCGATGTCTGTGAACTTGCCGCTGTCTGGCACGTGTTTGTTCTTGCCCGCAGGTGGAGATAATATTTATTTATGAATGCATAAATTAATGCACCTGGCGGAATCGAACCAAGTGGGACTACAACCTTTCAGACGAGCATTGCCCGTGGGCCCCTGATGTGTACCTGGCAGTCGCTTGAAGAGTTCTGCCTGCCTTTCTTTTATCATTTATTGACTGGTGTGAGAAATTAACATGAAATATTTGTATTCAGCGGCTCGTGGCACGCAAGACAAAATAACAGTAAATAAATCCAAACTTAAATCACCCAGGAAGGCGGGGAGGAAGAATAACTTTAAGACAGGGGAAGACAGGAAGGAAGGACAATCTGCGAGTAAAATCATGTCTTGTTTATGGAATAGTGTCTTCATTAAACTTTTGGGGAAAAGAGCTACACGTGTCTTCATCGTCGTCCTCGTCGTGTCCTCATCGAGTCACCTCCATCATCGTGAGATTAACTGAAGGCTCTTGCACCTCCTGACCCTAAGGCTGGGCGGTCCGGGACTACTTTGTATATGTGATGTTACTACTGAGATGACTGGGTGATGGGTGGGTAATGGTTTCAGTGAGTTGTGTTACAGCGGCGGTGGAGTCTGTCAAGTGGCTTTAAATTAATTAGTCGTCTTGCTTCTACCAGCAGAGATTTTGCAGCAACATCGGCGGAGGGCTCGTCTTGACATCAGAGACTGGTAACATCACACCAGGAGTAAAGGGGAACATGTCGAGAGAATAAACACCACACAATGAAGCCCAACAAGCCTTCTGCAAGCATGGGCAGTTTTCCTACATGATTGTCAATGACAAAAATGAAGCCATGTTGACTTTCTTGTTTGCCGAACAAGCTGCTTGTTGTGACATCTCGGGTGGGGGAAAGAAAGGTCTGGTGTAAACACACTTGTGTACTTTATTGCAGCTTGTGTAATGCTGGCTTTCCGCCAACAAAACATTGATGGCAGCAGATCTGAGGACCTGACCTGGCTACGAGGATGTTCGGTATCCGGCAACTCGTGGCCAAGTTTAAAGACCACCTTGCCTCTTTCATCAACATTTCTGACAGTGTAATATCACCTAGACATGTAATTATAGTTTCAAAGAAATAACTTTATTTATTTATTTAAGAAAAGCAGAGGTGGATTCACGAACCTTTTTACAGCACTAATGACCACATGCAGGTTCAGACCCTCGAGTGGTTGTGAAGGAGGCGAGGGTGTCATGACAAGCATCCTTCAGGATCATTGCAGCAAATAGTCAGCAGAGCTTTTTACCTCCACGATTCCTTCACAACTCATGTTAGCTTCTCGGTAACAATCATCGAGGAACAAGAGGCAACGATAAGAAAGCCTGATTAAAGCTCGAGATTGGAAAAATGGAAATGAAAGTGTTAATGCATTTCAAGGTTTTATAACGAGTTTTTATAACGAGTTTCCTCAGCTCTTAGTCAAACTGCGACTGCCGATAAAAATTGGTATTGCAGCTCCGCTAGATGGCCTTTCACAAACACAATGACCCACCAACTTGTCACGATGATGATGATCATGATGAGGAGGAGGAGGAGTGTGGGGAGAAGGAGGAGGACTACATAACAAATGCTACACTGCGCTCATGCAGAGCATCGTGTTATTAAAGTTACTCAAACGACGATTTTGCTTGTTTGTTTGTTTGTTTGTTTGTTTGTTTGCATGTTTGTTTGTTTGTTTGTTTGTTTGTTTGTTCCTTTCTCGACGGTGAGAGTTCGTTTGCCGTTTCATAACAACCTCTGTGTAGTTGGGGTCACTGTTGAAAGCAGAGGCTGACTAAAGGTGGTGTAAAGACAAGGAAGTAAAGTTGATAGCAAACCAGTAAATAAAAAAAAACAAAGAAAAACTGAAACACCAGGATCTAGGAAGAATTAGAACTCCTAGAAGATGTATGGGTGTCCTTGCTGACAGGGTATCGTATTTCTACACTCAGTTTTTATAGAACATAAACATAACATTTTCCCTGCTTCTTTTTGTCCAACCAGCTTTATGTCTGACAGACCTGCAAGAATGAGGAAACTGATTTTTTTCCAAATACAAATATTTCTCAAACTGCAAGTGTAGTCACAGCTGCTTCACCACAATCTTACTAACACTCAGAGCTCTTGCAGGTACAGATCCACATTCCACCAATAACATTTTAATTATGATACAAATATGTTATTCACACACACAATGACCATTTATAACCAAAACTGGAAATGTGTTTTTCTTGTACAATGAATGTTTTGTGTGGCGAGCTGTTGACAAAGAATAGAGACCTCGTGCTACTAGCATGGCAGTCAGTTTCCATTGAACGAGAGTTGGGAATGTAGCTGGAAAATCCCTTTAGCCATGCAATTTGTCTGAACATTGTTTTTGAAGCATGTTTCATGGTTTGTGGTGTCTGTCAGACTCATTTCCCGCAGCACAGTGTCAGACATCAAGAAGGTCTGGAGTCGGCCATGACTCGTACAACGCAGTCTCTGTCTGTGGAGGAACGTGAAACAGCTGGACACAACCATTGTAGTCTGTATATAGGGCTATCGATCATCAGCCTCCAAACTAATCTTCACTATTATTATTATTATTATTATTAATGTCTATCTACTGCCCCTAGCAACATGAAGACCGATGTATACAAGTCAGTGACTGACGGGTTGTGGTGCTGGGTGGATGGCTACCACGACATCGCTGTTAGAGTAACGGCAACCTCCATATGAAAAATGTCTTTATTACACACATGTTCTGTTTACATAAAACATACCCGCAACCTAAAGAGCCATATGTTAGTGGAGGGGTTGTTTGTTTGTTTGTTTGATTGTTTGTTTGTTTGTTTGTTTGAGTCCTTAATATGTTATACACGTAAATACAATCTATTAATCCGAAGCAAGGAGTTGCACACATTTCCTCCACTTCCTGATATCATGTCTAGCGGCTTCATGTCCTAAACACCCTATCACTTGCTTCGCCACCACACACACAAACATACACACATATACCAACACACACACACACATACCAACACACACACACAAACCAACACACACACACGCATATACCAACACACACACAAACCAACACACACACACACACACACATATACCAACACCATTTCTTTCCTTGCCAAAACACACACACACACACACCAACACATGGAGCTGTGCCTAATTGCCCTCTGGGATACCTAAAGTGTTAGAACACCATGCCTACCCTCGCCAGCACACACACACACACACACACCAACACACGCACGTCGCCAATATGTTTATCTCACCAAAGAAGTAGGCTGCGAGTGTATAACTTGCTGAGTGTGTGAGCTCATCCAGTCCTCCACCATTCCCCTTGCACCTGGATCCACTTCCTAGAATCGCCATCGAGTTCACCCTTGTGGGAATTCTGTATTCAAATGAACCAATCAGGAGAGACAGAAATGATAATGCAATACGACAGCTTAACAGTCTCAGTCTCTCATGAGATGCGTGACTACATGTAAAGAACACTCAACCAGTGTAGTCGGTAGGCAATGGTGCTGCTGGGGTGAAAATGTTGTCCATGTTGTATACAAGATGGTAAAATTTCTGTCCATCCTAAGGTCTGTCCGCGGACCCACTGTACACACATACTGCAGGAACAAGATGATGTCACTCTGTTGAAAGATGCTGATGCCCAAACATGGCTGCTGACCCCCCACAGTGCTTCTGATCTTCAAACATTGTTAATGGCCTTCCAACGGCGCTGATGTGTTACGAGGAAAAAACTAAGAGCTGAGGACGATGGGTCTATGATTGAAAAGCAATAATAATCTAATGGGAGGGCATGATATATACACCTTGGGGACCTCGCTCTCTCTTCGGACGATTACTGAAATGGGGAAGGGAATGGTGGTTGTCGGAGGCGGGGGAAGCAGCAAGAAAGTTGTGCATCTCAATTCTTGGAGGAGTTGAATGAACCCCAAAAATGCAGCACCCTCCCTCTCGTGGCCACTGCTACCTTACCCCTCCCCCTTTAAAAATGAGCAGCCTCTAGCCCAGCTAGGAAATCAGGAACCACAAATTTTAAAAAGAAAAACTCGGGATGCGCTGCCGCGCGGCTTGTTGAAAAGCCTTTGACGTCAACCGCAAGGGGTGGCGGTTTTTCTCGTCCCGCGAGACCAGCGCGAGATGAGCGGGCGCCCTCATCGGCGTCCAGCCCTCGTTACGTCACGCGCGTCACTCACGTGCAACATGCGAGTGCGTGTCGCGGGCACCGTGCCGAAGACGTTAGCACACGAGCAACAAAATGTAGAAGGGAGATTTGATGGCCACCCGAGCACTGCTGTGTTCACCCGGCCCGCCATCTTCTTTCGATTTGTCACAATATTGTGCGGGCCGACTGGTAGTTGGTTATGTTGTAATGGAATTAGCTCGCTTGCACGCCCTCAACTACGGCAGGGGTCGAGGAGATCATCCAGCGCTAGTGGCGCCCTCTGGCCTTTCATGACTGGCGTAATCACGCGCGTCTTCTTCACACCCGCTTAAGCGTTTGAGGGTATTAGAGAGTTTGAGATTCGTGACGCGTAGGGAAGACGTGTGCGGCAACGGGCAGGGCCCGCCTCTAAGCGTCCCCGTCCCGAGAAAGCGATTGCGATTTAAGCGACTGGAGCGCGAATGCACGGGTAGTAACTGCGTAGACAAGTCACAGTCACTAGCCTCCCTTTGTTTTGTACGCCAAGAGTTCCGGTGATCACTACGACAACAATGTCTCGGATTAATCCATTTCTAGCATATTGTTTGGATGATTCTTCGGATGAAGAAATGCTAGAACTGGCATTAACTTGGGGGAAGCACAAACCAAAGAAAAACAAGATCAAGTTCGTCTTTGAAGACATCAATCCTGAGTCATGTTATGAGCAATTCAGGTTTCATAAAGAAGACCTTAAGCTTTGTGCTTCTCTTCGGATACCTGAGAAGATCGTGGCATCAAATGGCACAACATGTTCGGGTAATGAGATTATTAAATATTTAAGTGCAGATATTGGGACTTAAGTAGCAAAACTTACAAAATGTCTATAATTTACTTCTTAAGTAGGACTAGGAGTGTATTGTCAACTGTATTTGAGTTAGTTTGTTGGGAAAGTGCTTCGACCTAGAGATGACTTAGCACTATAAAGGGAGAGGAAGATGAAACTTTGAACTTTTATTGATTAGGCCTGAGCCCATTTCAAGGGGAAGGTGAACAACATCTATCAAAGTAACTATACCCATATATATATATATATATAAATACTTCAACACGCTGCATTTATGAATATATCTACTCTCTCTGTCAACATCCTCACAACCATCAGGACAAAACATCACAAACTTTGTAGCTATGTGTATCTTACACACACATACATCCACACACTCACTCAGTTCCAACCTTCTTTCTTAAGATTCATACTGTATAACTTTATTTTCTTTCCTACTACCAAACAAAGCATATAGACCTATAAGCAACATTTTGATAAGACTAGTTCCCATATTCTCCACCAAGCACACATAACTCACACCTATACATGCACACACCCTCAGCATTTAATTTTTCTTCTTATAAATGCTTTATAAAGAAAACATGCAAATCACCATGTCAAATTTGGGTTACTGTCTGCAGTACAAGTCAAACCATAACTTATTTTTGTAATTTTTAGCATGAATAATGGTGTAGAACTTGGGATTTCTAGGCCCTTATTACACTAACTCAATTGATTTGCTGATATTATTTTAAAATTGTTAGTTTTCATTAAACTAGGGATGTCAGTATATGTCTCTCTCACATATGTATGTGTGTCAGTATAAATATATATTATATAGCTGTACTTACAATACCATTACTTTGGTGCAGAATTCTGACCATGGGAATTTTGTTAAATTTCAGGGATTGAAGGATTATGCATTACATTAAAAAGACTGGCATATCCCAATCGCCTATCTGATATATGCAAAACATTCAGCAGAAGCCCAGATGAAATCTCCAGACTTTTCAGCACAGTGATAGACTACTTGTATGACGCACACCAGCATCGTCTGCATCAGCTGAACCACAGGTGGCTGCAGCAGGCAGATATGAGGAGGATGGCTAAAGCAATATACGAAAAGGTAGCTCCTTTAGACCACTGCATTGGTTTTATAGATGGAACTGTCAGGCCAATCACAAGACCTGGATTGTTTCAGAAGGAGGTGTACAATGGACATAAAAGACAACATGCTTTGAAATTTCAGTCGGTGATGTTCCCCAATGGCATCATTGGCCACTTGTTTGGGCCTGTTGAGGGGCGAAGACATGACACTTTCCTCCTGAGAGAAAGTGGTTCAATGACCTTACTGGAAAATCACTGCCACGATGAAGATGGTGCACCCTTTTATTTATATGGTGACCATGCTTATCCGCCAAGTCAGCACCTGATTTCACCATTTCGAGGTGCACATTTAACTGAGGATGAACAACAGTTCAATGCAGAAATGTGCAAGGTTCGTCTTGCAGTAGAATGGGGCTTTGGAAAAGTTATTTCAATTTTCTCTTTTCTCGATTATAAGAAGGGATTAAAGCTCTGGCTGCACCCAGTGGGAAAGTATTATATTATTGCAACTTTATTAACCAACTGTCATACCTGCCTTTATGGCAGTGTAACAACATCAAGTTTTGGGGTAGCCCCCCCCTCTTCTGGAAGAGTATCTTCATTGACAGCTTCTCCGAACCCTCCCCAACAGCAAATACATATGCATCTTTTGTTTATATTTTTATGTCTGTTTTGGTTTTGTAAGACACACAAAGCATGTGTAATGAAATATGTTATATAAATACACTATTAATTTCAGTGAAGATGCACAACCAAAGTCACATCTTAAGGATGGCTTTTTGAAGTCAATACTGTCGAAAGGTCGGAAGAACCACCTAAACTACACCCCAGACTACCTATAGCATTTGCTGTTGACATCTGAAGTTGTTAACAGGAAATAACATAAAAAATCAGGACATCAGTTCACTTACATGCATTTTAATGAATAATACAAAATAGAACAAAAATTTTCAAGTCATTTTTCAGAAAATTTTTGAAGTAGCAGCAGAAAAGCATTCCGCTCAGCACTAGCTGCTTCAAATTTTTCCCGCTCCAGGGCGAGTTCTTGCCTCCTTAGCTCCAGTTCTGCTAGCCTCTCCTCCCTCTTTTCTACTTGTCTTTTAACAACAAGTTCTAACAGAAGATCATTAGTCTTTTTCTTCTTTGAAGAAGGCACAGCATCTGCACACAAACAGGTGCATAAATAAATAAACTGATCATATTTGTCAAAGAGGCATTCTGCAGACTATTCTATGAGCAGCAAAAACAGATTCACATCTACTTGACTAGAACAGCGGTGCGGATAGGAGCATTTGCAGTCTGGTTTACAGTTTTTCGCATGAATCGAGTAAGCTAGGAGCAACTGCTGGCCACATACCATTCATGATTCCTTATGTCAATTCATAGACAACATGTTTGCATGTTATGTTGCATGCATGTATATGCATCATTATTTGTAAAGCGCCATGAGTTTGCCCCCTAAGGGTAGGGATATGGTGCTACTATATAACTTTATTTATATTGTACCAATAACTAGGTGGATAAAAGCAACAATTATATTTGACTGGGAACATGCTGTTCTCTTTCTGGCCTTGCAATGGGCTGTCACACCACCTTTGTTTTTATATGTTTATGCAATGCTTGACATGTGCAAGATTAGTCTTTGCTTACCTTCATTGCTAGATGAAGAAGGTCCAGCAGCATCTTCGTTTTGTTTTCTTTTTCGTGACTCCATTGCTGCAACACGTATTTCTATAGCACGCTGCCTTTGCTCCACTTCATCTTTTTTTTCTGACTTTTTTCCCCCCTCTCTTCATTTTCCATACTTTCTTTAATTCCTATAATTTCTAACAGCAGATGATCCTTTTCTGTAAGTTCCTCTTCTTCTTCCCCTGATCTAAAATTAAAAGAAATACAGTAAAGTGGATGATTTGATACTTTTTTACTCACACAAACACTCTACAAACTTGTCCTGAGTACTTGTGGTTGTATGCTTTCATTATTTATAAAGCATTGACATACTGATTTAGAATAATTGTTTCTGTATATTTTGTTCATTCATGACTTACTTTGCTTCCTGTATATTCTGGGTGCGTTTAAATTGCTCCATCAAAAGATTGGTTCTCTCTCGGACTCTCCGAGCCTCCAGTGTTGAAAACTTGTCAATCTGTAGTGCATAATTGAAACATGGTAAAATCAGAGTCCATAGTACTATCGATGAATTAAAAGTAGTAAACATTGTAATTACTAAACACGGATGAGTTAACATTATGACTGACAAGTAGTGAGTTTAAATGCAGTACCTGAAACAGTTAACATTATATGGATTTTGGTGCTATTTTAGCAGCATAAGCCAAATGTCTTTTTTACATTTCCCATAAACTTTCCCTCTGTGTATATAATGAGGTTGTATACAAACTTATTTAGTTATGGTTTTCTTATGGTATGCATCTTTACACTGACAGGAAAAATTTTCATGAATTCACTGACTTTTTTAAAATCACTTTAACACCATGAAATAAATTTGTTTTTGTTTAAATATGTTTTGCTTGATTGTATATTGCTACATGTATGCAAGTTTTGCATGATTGTGAGGAATTGAAGATACATACACATCTTAAGGACTCAGCCACTCTTTTCCAGCCAGCCCCAAATTTATCGAAAGGCCGGTCAAACAAGACCTGCCTCAATAAATGCAGGTCCATTTCCTCCGAGAAACGAATGATTTTTTTGCCTCTGAAAGTAAAATAAAAATTTGCAAATGCTAGTATAGTGACTGGGGATAACCAATACAACTTAATTTCATAATTTCTCAGCATTTCATTCCTGAACCACTATAATTACTAAGAATAATAAACTATTACACAATCATAACTTGTAAAATGAAAATGCTACAAAAAATGAAATTGTTTATGGTTACTGCTTAAATTACGGCATAACTGTAATAGTATATACAGAACAACATAACAATAAAATACTAAATATATAATTAAAAAAACATAAATATTAAAACTGTATAATAAATTAATAACATTAAAAACAATTTTTGCCTATGGCATGAAATATTTATTCACGAGTTAGATAGTTGTTCCTATTGCTCTATAATAGTACTAAAAAGTATTTAACGGTTATTTTTGAGACAGATAACTAATGATGAAGAAAATTATAATTATTATAATTATTATCTTTAACAATAATTAGTATCTTTAACAGTTTTATCTCATCATTATATAACTTTACACGAAAAGTGTCTTAGCAAGTCTTGTACATACGATTGAATAGACATAAACCAGCGATTGCAGGCATGGTCGTTTTTAACTGCTTTTACTTCATAAACAAGCAGCTTAGTTTGATTTCCAACATATATTATGATTGCAGAAGATTTAAATATCAATATACAGTATAATGTATATTGACTATCCCTGCATAAAAGCTGAAATAAGGTGAACAACTTACACGCTTTGGTCACAACTGCTAGATTCCATTTTACAGGTCGCGCCGTGTGACAGCGCGGCTCGCTTTGGCAGAAGTGATGACGTAGGGCTCAAATTCTCGTGACGCTACAGGTTGGCGCTCCCGCTCGCGGCGCGCTAGCGCTGAATCTCAAACTCTCTATTGACAACACCCTGACAACACCACCGCCTTCACGTGTTCTGGCATCTGGTACGGGTGCGTGTCATTCACTAGTTGCCCTGGTCACACAGCGCCCTCTGGAATGAGGTCACGAACACGCGTATGTGCGGACAGTGTCAAGGTCACATAAATAAGAATGTTTTTTTAAATGTCTGTCTCACACTCTATGCAGCTCTTCAGATCACAGCTGTACGCAGCTGTTCATAGTATCCCACCTGTAAGCAGCTGTTCATAGTATCCCACCTGTAAGCAGCTGTTCATAGTGTCCCACTTGTAAGCAGCTGTTCATAGTATCACACCTGTACGCAGCTATTCATAGTATCCCACCTTACGCAGCTGTTCATGGTATCACACCTGTACGCAGCTGTTCATGGTATCACACCTGTACGTAGCTGTTCATGGTATCTCACCTGTACGCAGCTGATCATAGTATCTCACCTGTACGTAGCTGTTTATAGTATCCCGCCTGTAAGCAGTTCTTCATAGTATCCCACCTGTACGTAGCTGCTCATAGTATCCCACCTGTAAGCAGCTGTTCATAGTAACACCTGTACGTAGCTGTTCATAGTATCTCACCTGTACGTAGCTGTTCATAGTATCATAGCAACCGATTCTGATCCCTGAAAGGTGGGCCGGCAGAGAAAGTGTTGGATGTTTGCTGTTCACTGACAAACAGTCCTTTGTGTACAGACAAACTGCCGACTGATGTCTTCCATAAGTAGTGGCGCTCGGTGTTGACAGTCAACAGCCAATAAGCAGAGTCCGCCTGTAGGTCTGGTCCTCACAAGATGGCGCTGTGATAGAGACACCATGATGACCAGAATACAGGATTGTAGAGTAAACCGCGTGTTTATAAAAATAAACATGGTTATTAAAACTGGGTGCAGAACGAACAAGAAAATAGAGCTCACCATCCGATGTGTGTGCTTTCCTACATGTGTGTGTGTGTGTGTGCGAGTGTGCCTATGTGTGTACATGTGTTTGTGTGTATGCGTGTGTGTACGAGTATTTTTCTGTATATGCGCGTGTCCATGTGAGTGTGTGTGTGTGTGTGTGTGTGTGTGTGTGTGTGTGTGTGTGTGTGCACGCGTGTATATGTCTGTATGTGTGAGTCATGATGACACTGCCTTCTCTCGGCGCTGGGTACGATGGCCCAAAATTGGGTGACACTGACAAAATAAAAAGAAAAAAAACTGACAGTCTTCGCTAGTGAAGTGAACTTTGGCCGCTGAAGTTCCTCCGCCACCATCGGTCTTTTTATTTCAGGTCTGAAGAGTCCTCGGCTCTAAGGCTGCCTGTCCCTTCATTTGTTGACCGAAGAACTCTACCATCCCTGCCGCTCGCTACCTCGTCGCCGAGAGAAGGGCGAGAAACAGAGCATTATGATGTCAAGGGTGGCCGCTGTGACTAGTTTGTAACTTGCAAATAATTCGTGATGGAGGGTCAAGAAGGCCCGAGGAAAATCCTTCATTTCTTCATTGAGATTTCTCTTGAAATGCCTTCATTGCATTTCCAATATCTTCACAGGAGGGCGCGGGTTCTGTCCCAGACCATTGCATGCCATCTAGAGAGGCTTCCTCAACAAGACCAAGCCGGGTCCTTGTCAAACAGTCTGCATCCTTCAATGCAATTTTGTCGGAAGCCGGCAGCCTGGTTGGGGGGCCCCGGGGCCACGTGAGCACACAGTATAAAACGACTCAACGTCTTTTGGTCAGAGATGTGGCCCACCGAGTCTCTCTACCTCTGCGTCACCGTGGCTCCGCGCGATCAGCCGGTCTTTTTGCCTCTGTCTCTCCCACTCTGTCTCTCCCACCCGAGTCATTGTACCGACGCAAGCTGCCTCTGGACGGGATGGGAGGGGGGGGAAGTCAGGAGGGCGGGGAACACAAAGGAACGTGTGGGGGGAGGGGTGAATGATGGGTGGGAGGGATGCAGTCGGTGGTAACCGAATCCTCGTGGCAGAAGAGGAATTTCTGGCAGGGGTCTAACATCAAATACGAACTGGACGCTGGAGTGCTGAGCGCCTGATTTAATTTCATATCGGCAACAGCGTCCGCGCTGCTTCATCGACCCGCGCAGTGCCTGGCGGGAAGGAAGGGGACGAGGAAAACAATTTGTTGGCGATTACAGCAGTTGATGGGATCATTATGAGCACCCCCGTCCCCAGACTTCAATTAGAGTCCCTCCCCTGGCTGGATGTTTGCGAATTTCTTCAGCTGTACGTCAACCCTTCCCTCCTCTCTTCCCTCACCTCTACTTCTGAATGTACACCTGAACATCCGAGTATAAACCGCACACCTGTGTACACCTGTACATCAGACACACCTGCATAAGTATCCTCACATGCTGCCATGTACACCTACACTTCAGAGTATAGACCTCACCTTTTGGTGTTCTACACCTCTACAGAGCTTACATCTTCACTTCTGTGAAACTTCATTCCTGAATATAAACACTTGCAGTCGTGAGAGTAAGTATCTACACGAGTATACACTGTCACTTCTGTCTCTCATTTCTTCACCAGCAAGCGTGAAACTCTGTTACACATTTGTAATTCGAAGATTTAAGTGAAAAACCTTAGAATATCATCATCATCGTCGTCGTCGTCAGTTTCATTGATTTGATAGCCAGTTACAAAAAAGTTGTGTTCCAAATACTCCTTGACTGATGAAGAGTGAAAGTCTACCCAAGAGTTTTTACAGTACATTTTTTTCTTGACTGTCACACTTTAACAAACTAACAACCGTGAGTTACTTTATTACAAAATCATCTTTTTTGTTGTAAAGCAGAGCGCGAGTGAGCTGCAGTCACGCGACTCTATCGATGAAAACGGAGGTCTGTGTTTTTTTGTGGGATTGTCTCCCCTCTCTACATAAAATGTGTTTGTTGTAGCTCCTAAAGGGAGACAATGAGTTGTCTTGTGGAGGGTGAGAATATGTGATTGTCTGTTTTGCTTTTTTTCTGGTTGTTTGTTATTGTATTAACTGAGCTATGACACTAGCGGGGGGGGGGGTGCACTACCATAATCTAAATTTAGACCTTAAGGATAGAGAACGACGTTCCACATATGTGTTGATTTACCTCCCTTCTGTCAAGTTAGATGCTCAATGGATTGAGGAAAAAGATTGTAGAGAATATAAGACACAATATTTTGTTGGAATTTCTCACTGAAAACTGCCGACACCGTGAACCTCTGCCAGTAAAACCTACGATTGAACATTAATTGGTGACAGACATTTGAGCAAATAACAGTATCCTAGTTCCAAGTTAACCCGAGTGCTCAGCAAAAGTCGCTGGAAATAGAGCACAAAGTATCACAAAACATATTCCGGTTGTATTTTATGACAAAGAGGCATGAGAGATTTTATATTAACATTTCTCTCTAAAGCACACCTGGATTTGTGGAGAAAACAGGAAGTGAGGAAACGGAAGTATTTCTAAAAATAGCGCCGTCTGCACTAGCTGAAGTGGAAGAGAAAAGATGCAATCCTCGGTAAAAGAAAACTGACCAGGACACATTGTGCTGTTGCTGAATGTTCTCTTCCACACTCAGATGAGTTAGTTTGTACTCATGAAGGAAATCCTAAAGATAATGGCAGCACACGCCAGTGAATTCACTTTGTTCACAGATGTGTGTGTGTGTGTGTGTGTGTGTGTGTGTGTGTGTGTGTGTGTGTGTGTGTGTGTGTGTGTGTGTGTGTGTGTGTGTGTGTCTACAGGTCTCTGCTTTGTTCAAACGTGTCATGCGAACTTTGTCCCCACACCGGACTCAAGAATTTGCTCAAAACATTTCACAATGGATTGCTATCCAGTGACTTATACAGTACCAGCAAGTCTCGGACTTTCAGTAAACAGAAAAAGATCTTCTTCCTACAGCAGTGCTTACTATACAACAGCTGGAGCTGTTAACACCAACTTTGACTGCTGGTAAAAGAAACTTAAACAAAGATCAAGCACCAGATATGTTCAAATCTGTAGGGATGTAGTCCAGAATCAGTCGTTTCCTTTTCTGGGTAAAAATCGTTTCTTGAACACAACCTGAGCGATGTTTCTTCTTTTGATTTGAAAACATTCACAGATGTCTGTAACTGGGTCACTCTGTCACAAATACGACTGGCGCGTAAGAGAACTCTTCAGTGTAGGAAACTAATTTTCTTCTGCTTTCCTAGTGACAGGTGAGAATGCCGATGTTTGAAGGCTTGTAGTACTCGTGTTTAAAAGTCTTAAAAAGTCTGCTCGCAGAACAAAAAGCTTCACTTCTCTGGCATTGCAAAATACGAACACAGCAAGTACATTTTATAACGAGCAGTATCCGATATCACATGCACCACTTCCTCTGCAGTGTGGAAATATGGACTTTAGAAATACCAGTGTACACACCATTCACTACTCACTTTTATCAGTGAACATACGAATGTGCGTCACTTGTCACAATGTCAATAGCTCCTTACCACTGTGTACCACGTGTCACAATGTCAATAGCTCCTTACCACTGTGTACCACGTGTCACAATGTCAATAGCTCCTTGCCACTGTGTACCACGTGTCACAATGTCAATAGCTCCTTGCCACTGTGTACCACGTGTCACAATGTCAATAGCTCCTTACCACTGTGTACCACGTGTCACAATGTCAATAGCTCCTTACCACTGTGTACCACGTGTCACAATGTCAATAGCTCCTTGCCACTGTGTGTCACTTGTTACAATGTCAATAGCTCCTTGCCACTGTGTGTCACTTGTCACAATGTCAATAGCTCCTTACCACTGTGTGTCACTTGTCACAATGTCAATAGCTCCTTACCACTGTGTGTCACTTGTCACAATGTCAATAGCTCCTTACCACTGTGTGTCACGTGTCACAATAGCAATAGCTCCTTGCCACTGTGTGTCACGTGTCACAATAGCAATAGCTCCTTGCCACTGTGCGTCACGTGTCACAATGTCAATAGCTCCTTGCCACTGTGCGTCACTTGTCACAATGTCAATAGCTCCTTGCCACTGTGTGTCACTTGTCACAATGTCAATAGCTCCTTACCACTGTGTGTCACTTGTCACAATGTCAATAGCTCCTTGCCACTGTGTGTCACTTGTCACAATGTCAATAGCTCCTTACCACTGTGTGTCACGTGTCACAATAGCAATAGCTCCTTGCCACTGTGTGTCACGTGTCACAATAGCAATAGCTCCTTGCCACTGTGCGTCACGTGTCACAATGTCAATAGCTCCTTGCCACTGTGCGTCACGTGTCACAATGTCAATAGCTCCTTGCCACTGTGCGTCACGTGTCACAATGTCAATAGCTCCTTGCCATTGTGCGTCACTTGTCACAATGTCAATAGCTCCTTGCCACTGTGCGTCACGTGTCACAATGTCAATAGCTCCTTACCACTGTGTACCACGTGTCACAATGTCAATAGCTCCTTACCACTGTGCGTCACTTGTCACAATGTCAATAGCTCCTTACCACTGTGTACCACGTGTCACAATGTCAATAGCTCCTTACCACTGTGTGTCACGTGTCACAATGCCAATAGCTCCTTACCACTGTGTGTCACGTGTCACAATGTCAATAGCTCCTTACCACTGTGCGTCACTTGTCCCAATGTCAATAGCTCCTTACCACTGTGTGTCACTTGTCACAATGTCAATAGCTCCTTACCACTGTGTACCACGTGTCACAATGTCAATAGTTCCTTACCACTGTGTGTCACGTGTCACAATGTCAATACCTCCTTACCACTGTGTACCACGTGTCACAATGTCAATAGCTCCTTACCACTGTGTACCACGTGTCACAATGTCAATAGCTCCTTACCACTGTGTACCACGTGTCACAATGTCAATAGTTCCTTACCACTGTGTGTCACGTGTCACAATGTCAATAGCTCCTTACCACTGTGTACCACGTGTCACAATGTCAATAGCTCCTTACCACTGTGTGTCACGTGTCACAATTTCAATTCTATGAACTTTGAAGAGGCGAGTAACAGGTGTGGCATGTCATCACACACAGAAAAGTCACTCAGTTGAGAGGACGCTGGGCAGAGAAACTCTCCGACTTTGAGTAATGGCGCCGATGCTATTTATAGTGCAATCGGGAAGAGTACTTGCAGGCTGACCTCTTAGTCTGTGTCTGTGAACCGTTTGTTGTCGTCACTAATGTGAGCTGGATGCTGCCTGTTTGAAATATCTCCATGCGTGTGCATCGCAACATGACTTCGACAAACTGCCGGCGGGAGACAACTGGGGACATGAAGCCGCAGGGGAAATAAGTGACCCAGGGAAGTAAGAACTGTAGCAGAATCACCAGTCTAGTGACATGACACGAGTGTGGTGACGACTTGGTCCTACCCAGAATACTGATGGTCAAGACAAAGTGACTAACCTGCTCAGGTAGTAACCTCGACTGAAGTGTACAACCGTGACGTCAGAGGGTGTGAGTTTGAGAAGTGAGGTGAAGGAGGATTGTTTTACCTGATGAATACCGTGTCAATGTCATGTGAATGCTTAACAATGTTTTCTGACTGTTGCAACTGTGCCGCATGAATGTTGTGTGAAATCTGTTTGGATGTTGCATGAATGTTGTATGAATATTGTGTGAATATTGAATGAACTTATATGAATGTCATGAACAATATCCCTCATCATCTTCCATATCTATCTAGAAAATATTTTACCTCATCCAAGTCTCTCATATTATCCTACATTCTCCTACCATCCAGATCCCACATATCACCCTACATTATCACATTATCAGTGTATCATATCATCCTATATTCTCACATTATCAATGTATCATATCATCCTACATTCTCACATTATCAATGTATCATATCATTCTACATTCTCACATTATCAGTGTATCATATCATCCTACATTCTCACATTATCAATGTATCATATCATTCTACATTCTCACATTATTAGTGTATCATATCATCCTACATTCTCACATTATCAATGTATCATATCATCCTACATTCTCACATTATCAATGTATCATATCATCCTACATTCTCACATCAATATCTCATATCATCCTTCTAGCTAACGTCTAGTAGTCAACTGCCAATGTTTTCTAAACATTTTATCTGAGTCCTGCTCGCTTGACTTCAGATAGCGACTATCCCCTACTGTGCATCCAGCCACAGAACCCACATCCAAAGGTATCACCACATCCCGAATTCCCATTTCACTTCATGTATTGTCCGTAGTTATTACAGTTGAGCTGCCCTCAGCTACACTACTGTCGCGGTGGGGGTGGGGTGGGGGGACTGCATGCTGCACATGCCTGCTGGGTGCCATGGTGTGTGAGTGCCCCCATGTCAAACATTACAGTTTAAGGGACTATTTCGTGTGCAAGTCTCACCGGAAGAGTTGGAAATCAAGAGAGAAGACTATAATTTGTCTGCGTGCAACACTTCCCCTGGGAGAGAAGTGTCATGTTCCATTGCCATAGACTCGATGATATATGCTAGGGGCTGTGTGGTGAGACCAGTGGACCGCTCTGAACATAGTGTTAGTCTACTTTTTACAGAGGGTAACCTTTCTTAAACTAAAGACTGTTTCATCGAAAACAACAATTTTCTAAAATCAGACAACACAAAAGCTTAAAACAAAAAAATGTTTTCGTTTTCTTTCGCTTTAGATAATTTGATGTTTTATTAGTTTATTATTTTCATTCATTGTTGTGAGCTTGAAATGATATACACTTGTACTTGTTCTTAATCAGGCGGTGCGTGTTAATGATAGCAGATGAATGATTTGTGTAGACTGTAGAGTATACTCTCGCCCGTAAGGAGACAAGAAGGAAGCATGCACATTATACGAATGAGCGGAAGGATGAACAACAGGACTGATGACTAATAAAAGACAAACATAGAAAAGGACAAAAGGAATCAGGTACCAAGAACTAAGAGTGGAATGGTTCAGCAGATGAAGACGAGTAGGGAAACTACCAGTAAATGGAAAAGAGTGAAGGGTGTGACAAAGGACGAGCATTGTGTGGACTGTGTTAGGAGTAATACTCAAGGAAGAGGTGCGTTTTCAGTGCAGATTTGAAGGATTCAGTTGTGGACAGGTGGCGGATATGGAAAGGGAGAGAGTTTCATTGTTTTGCTACACAGTAACTAAAAATCTTGTGACCATATGTTGTTGATCTTGTGACCACATGTCCAGATGGACAGAGGTGGCTATTTAATCCCGACCGCAAGCGACCAGTGGGTCGCTGTCGCTGTCACTGCTGTCACTGCTGCTGCTGCTGCTGCTGCTGCTGCTGCTGCTGCTGCTGCTGCTGCTGCTGCTGCTGCTGCTGGTTCTTCAGTGTCGCACCTTTGCAACTGGAGAGATCAGGCTACTGTTGGTGTTGTTAAGAAGAGAGCTGAAGACTCTACGCCATTCTGCTGCTGTGAGCGGAGAACAAGCGCCAAGCTGACGGAAGGTTGCCAGAACCAGTCAAGACAACCGGGGCTGGCGAGAAAGGCGGTACGAGTCACATCATCGTTCCAGAGTGTCGAGCTACTGTACTCCACCAACACCAGTGTCAACGGCGTTACCCACCGACTGAGGGGAGGGCCGTCGCGGTATTCCCGGGCAGCGAGCTGAAGATAGCCACGTCCATCGTGCATCGCACCGTTACATCCGGGGGACCTCTGACGCAGGGCAAACGTGAGCTATCGGGGACGCCGGACTTCCATGAGACACGGCTTACAGAAGGTCAGTGGCGTAGGAAGATGCTCGGCTTTGGGGGGGGGGGGGGCAAGCTCCATGCTGACAATGAATAACGTTCACATTCTTGCCTTCCCAGCATCTTTTTTTTTGGGGAGGGGCGGCTGCCCCCCTTGCCCCCCCCCCCTGTTCCTACGCCACTGAAGGTAAGACTTTTACATTTTTTTCCAGCTAAAAGGGAGATTCCGTCACCTCGTTTACTTTTCTCCACCTTGTACCGGGGGTAGAGGTAAAACTGTTGATTGAGAGGCTTCAGTAATTCAGTAGATTTGTCTGTGTGTGAACTGTACTTCATGAGGACTTGTATGCAGCTCAGAGACTGCCGACGACTAGCCTGTGTGCGGTCGAGAGTGAGATTTTTTTGCAATTGGAAAGTCTTTAGTATTTTGTTAGCTTAGTGTTGTGCCAGTTATTTTGCTAACAATAGTAAATTGTTTCTTTGGAATGATTTTGGAGATTGCCGAGTGGCAAAGACATTTGTAATTTTGGAAATTGTTTGACATTCATGTGTAATAAGTATGTGTCCGGGCAGGGACGTCCTGAACTGAAGCGATCTCGTGTTGTTGTTTGGAACGAATGTGCATGTCAGCGGATGGTCCGTGACACTTACCCTGAGTGTCAAATGTCATGGTCATTTAGTGCAGTACAGTTTGTTAGCAGTCCACTCTTTCCCCTCATTTTTGCACTTTGTGTCACAGTTATTCCCTATTGTTTGACACCTTTCCTTGGATACGTATTTGCTGATGATCCAGCGAATGAAGCTATGGATGACAAGAGAAATAATTTAAATCAGTTTGTATTTTGCACGAACTGCACAAAATTGCGCCATTTCTGCCTCCAGTGTTGGCCGCAAACCACTTCCCCTCCTCCCTCCCCCCCCCATCAATAAACGAAAAGAGTTTCGTGTAAAATTAAATTCCTTTAAAAATTCATTTCCTCGTTCTAAACCATATCCATGTTTTATTTTATCAAAACGACGGGGAATAGATGTTTAAGAGAAAGGTCCAATATCTTCCATAGTATCCCCCGTGTCTTGTAAGGAAGTCACTAAGCGAGATACAATGGCAAATACACCCGCCATCATCTTTGCCAACTCTCAAACTACTGAAATAAAACAATTTCAACCAGTACTATGGAAAACACCTAAGAATTAAAAAATAAAACATGACTTGCTCATGTGAAGAAGAAATGTCCGCTCCTCCCTACGTTGATCTATTGACCCTTTCTTAATGCCTGGACCTTTCAACTCATAATCCTAATGCAAAATATATTAAATGTCAACATGTGTGGCCTCTACTTTTACAAAAAATAATCAACATTTTTTCTGGCAAATTTTCTGAAGAACAAACTATGACAACCGAACATAAAAAGTCTCATGGCACACTGGCAGTATGTCTGTGATGAATACCAACAGCGAATGTCAACAAAGAAAGTGGACAACAGTAGCAAGTAGCAGACGACTCATCTTATTGTTTGCCCACGTGCTGCCTGTCTTCATTGCTTGATGCTTTCTGTGCACCATGCTTATTTATGGACTTCTTGAGATTTGTGTTAATGTAATTCATTTTTATTTAATGTTGCTATTTATCGGTTGTTTGTGCTTCAGCCATTGTGACGATGACCATGAATAAACCGGAAGTACCTGCTACGATAATTTTCTGCGCATATATTCCACGCACCAAAGTCAGGAAAGGTCCATACACATGTAGAATGGAGAATGTGCCTGATACACTTCGAATTTTGGAATCACATAATTTTATTTTTTTAATAGAAATTCAACGAACAAATATGTGAATATACGGCTAAAGTTGTAGCAATGTTGTGTATATCACACATGGCGCATGCTACACGAGATCGACCCTACATGCTGCGAGTTGCAGGCTCACGTGACCAGCCATGTCAGCAGTCCATTAGAAATGTTGATTCTCACCAGGGGGGGGGGGATTTAATCGTCTTGTGTCGCTTCATTTCTTGTCGTCCGCTGAAAAGAAAAGAAAAACCCTCCTGACAGCCTCCGTCAACCTGGCTGACCGATCGCTGGAACTGAAGCCGAGTCGAAAGAAGCAGAAAAGAAATTTTAATCAGAATGATCCAGAACCAATTGCACGATGACTGGGTGCCGCTGAAGGTTGTCAAAGCCCTCACCTGCCCGGGCGATTGAGCGTGAAGCAACTGGGCATGCGCATCGACCGGTCACGTGACATGGCGTGCGGCGGCGCCAGACACATCGTCCTGCTTGTCCTCAGCAGCCAGGCGGCCGATGCTTGTATGTGTCCTCCTTTCATCGGCTAAATGATTGGCTCACGCTATCGCCATTGTCCTGTGTCAGGGAAGTTCCGAGACACGATCGGTCACAGGTTGTTTCTGTTTTTCTGTGTCAAGTCCCCCCCATCAGTCCATCCAACGACGGCCATCACGGGCTTGGTGCCAACATCAACTCACTTCTCGACTTTTGAAATACTTACCTCGCATCTCAATACCTGGCCTAAGTGTAGGATGATTCCCCTGAAAATAAATGTAGCTGACTCACGCACTCATCCCTTTCTGTGCCTCAGTCTAGAGGCGAGGTCAAGTGTCAGGCTTTGTGCTGTAATGACAAACATGGAGACAGTAATACAAGTCGCTGTTGTAACAATACACTGTGGTGTGTCCTCTCCTGGGGTGACTTCCCACACTGCACACTGGCTGCCAGTCTACATGGCTCGTGATGTTTACTGATCGTGCTGTATGTGCTGAGCGACAACACCAGTGATTGTCACAAGCTGTGGTCATCGCCAGGACTCACAGCTCAAAGTTGTGTTGAAATATTTCAAGGCGCATGGTCGCCCGAAATTACAGTTAAGGACATCGCTTATTAAGAATTTTACATTTAAGATGAAATCATGATGCTACGAGGTCGGATGTTTCTACTGGTTGGTGGGTGACACATTAGTTGACGAGGGCGAGACGAGGGAAAACAAGTCAACGGTCTCTCGTGTTCAGAATTCCGAGCTGGAATGTTGTAGGCGTGGTTTGATCGTTGGACAACTTTCTCAAGCTATATATTTTATTCTTTCTTTATTCCAGTGACCTTTCTTCTCTGTTTTGTGTACAGTCCTGCGTATGAAACTTCTGAAGAATGGCTTCTTCTGTCGGATTCTCCTGCGGCTGGTCCTGTGGGGATGTTATTCATCTTCTGTAAGGGAGATCACCGGGTCCTTGACTGAAGCAGTCGATGTCCGCTGATGTCTTAAGGGACCCACAAGGGATGTGCTTCGTTCTCCGCTCTTCCTGCATTTCCTGTGAGGTTTTCGCAGCTGCTACTACTAGCCACCACCCAGCCCCCATCATAATCACCATGACCACCATTTCATCATCATCCTCGTAATTATTTTCTTCATCATCGTCGTCGTCCCGCTGCTGTTGTCTTCATCGTTTTTAATCAGCTAGTAGCTATGAGACTCGCAACATTTCCGATGAGCATTCAAGACAGTAAATACCACACAACAACCCCTGTATTTCTGTTGGTAAAAACCTTGACAGAACCATGGGCTCAAGACACGTGACCTCTAACCTACGTCAGAAGACTTGTGGTGCTGCTGCCGAGGGGCTCCTCCCCCACACACTAATCACGTGGGTCAGGGGCGTCTCCGAGTGCGCCACCTGTCTACATTTTATTTGCTTACTCAGCTCTAAACAAGAACCATTGCTGAGGTTCGTGGTGGTAGTGGGGAAGTGGGGGGGGGAGCGGCTGTTTTCCCAGGGTGCTAAGCGGTGCTGTGACACCGCGCGATCTCGCAGGAGACGTGACGTTGATGAATATCATGCCTGTTGCGCCACCCAGCGGGACGCACGCCCATCGCCCTGTGCGAAATCAACTTATGACAGAGCCCTGCAGCTCTCGCCGCGGGACAACGGGGGAGGAAATGTGGGGGGAAGGGGCAGGGAAGATAACTCCAGAGCCAAGACGATGCAGGACCATGGGAGTCTAGAGAGAGGGGGAAGGGGGCAGGTGCGCTGGGGTGGGGTAGGGGGTGTAGCAGTTATGGTACTTGCCACATGGCTGGCAGCAGGAACAAGAGAAGTGGAGCTGGATGCTTTCTAAGAGACATTCGCAACCGATCCTGTTGAGCTCAAACATTTGGGGGCTAAAATCTAATTGGGAGAATCGAGCCCTGAGGTTAGAGCTCCAGTGAGACTGGCTGTGTCATGGCGTGGGGGGGGGGAACCTCTTCTCAGCCCCATCTGTAAAATTGTCCGCAATGTATGGCTACAGCACACAGATGGCAGCTACCGGTGCTGTCTCCTTTTGACACTGTCTCATCAGTAGGTCATCTCATTTCAACTTTGTCTCCTTTCGGTGTTGTCTCGTGAGTCGTTGTATCAGTCGGTCATTGTGTCCTGTAGATTATTTACTTGACCTCCGGATGTTTGTTCTTCAAAATGTTAAACTTGATATCTTCATGTTTCCATACAAGAGTAAAGGCTTCATGGTTCCACACAGGACCAAAGTCTTTATGCTTCCACACAGGACCAAAAGCTTTTTGGTTTCACACAGGACCAAAGGCTTCATTTTTCCACAGGACCAAAGGCTTCATGGTTCCACGCAAGCGAAGAGGCTTCATATTTGAATACCGGAGGAAGAGCTTCCTACTTCCTGACAGAAGGAAAAGGCTGCCCGTAGTCCTCCAATGTGGCTGCAGCTTCTACTTCACTCCACCCTTTACCACGCTTCCCACATCCCTGTAAGCGCCCAATAGCGTGTGTCCCCTGTGTCACGTGCCAAGTTTCTAGTTACAGATGTGCTTCAGTCAGCTTTAAGCAAGCAAAGCGATGTAGCACGGAGGTAGTGGGTGTCCCTGGCTCTATTCTGCCCCCTGGTGTTAGGGCCCAGTGCATGTTGCTGTACAGTAATTCGTCCTTACAGTCTGTCAGCAGACGTGTCACGTAACATTTCACAAGATCAGGTAAATGTACAGCCTCTTGGTCTCAAGGGCAGTGAACTCTAAGTGGTTCATCCTATCTAGTACTTGTCAGGGGGACAGAGGAAGCCCAACTTACTCCTTTCCACACCTGTTACCTCCCTTAATTCAGTTGCTATAGTTGGTTGGATGGACGGGTGGATGGGAGAAGTCGAGAGACACACTGGTTAGAAGTGTACCATCCACGAGCAACAATGGACACACAGTTCGCGGGGAATAGATAAACATTATTAGTGTCCATAATTTTGACTAACCCTGTATTACATGTCGACTCACGAGAAAGGCCCAGGTGCCAGGTGTGTGTAGAGCAGACATTTGCACCAAGCGAGCGAGCAGGCGAAAGAGCGAGAGGCTGTAACCAAGAGACCAAACGGAGGCTTCAGCTCGTCACTACTGTCCGTCTGTCCGTTTTCTTGGCGAAAGAGTCGCGTTGCGTGGCGCTGGCGGAGGTTTCCCTGGAAACAATTGATCGGGTGTATCAGGGGACTCCACTCTTTCTCGACTTGACATGCTAGAACACTACATACAACTGTGTGTGTGTGTGTGTGTGTGTGCGTGCATACGTGCGTGCATACGTGCGTACCTGTGTGTGTGTGTGTGTGTGTGTGTGAGAGAGAGAGAGTGAGTGTGTGTGTGTGTCACGGAAGTGAGAGAAAGAAGAAAGAAAGCATGAAAAATAAAATAGGTGAGAGGAAAAAAACCAAGAGTTCGAGACATAAAAAGACGGCTGCCAATTTGTGTTCGCGCATGTGCACGAGCACGAGAAGTGTCAGATCGTAAGCCAATGGCGCCGTTCAAAAAAGCCAAACTGTGGGTCCATTATGACCACTGACGTCACAAGCAGGCTGTGACCTTGCGGGTCAAGGCAGCGGCGCGCGCGCACACACACACACACACGCGCGCACGCTCATTGCACTAACCTCATCTTTGTTCTCGCCCTCGATGTCAACATTACTAATGACCCGGCGATACTTTTAGTCTTACAGAGCAGCATAGCGCCCCACACAGGGGAGGAAGTTGCGGAGGTGGCCCAGGTGACTTGTCACGTGATCACGCCTGGTCCCTGCCAGCCGCCCGACACCACAGCCTGGCGATACATCGTCGCCATTAGCGGGCCATGTGGTCTGTGTCCCCCGCCATTGCTACTGCCTCACACTTTATGACAAACACTTTTTTCTTCTTGATGCGACGTGGAAAAACTTTTTTATCAGTCGTGCCTTCCAGCCGGACTTTGTCTTGTGCCTACTTTGTCACCTGTCAGCTGGTCACGTGACCTGTGAGGACGGGACTTGCGTGTGTAGACACGAGGTCTGAGCTATTTCCTACTTAAAGTGCGACTCTGTGAAGAATCAAATGTGGAGAGCTGAGTGGCATAATTTTTTTTTACTCGATGATTGTCCTGTTAACACGTTGTGGTAGATATTGGGTTTGAATTATTGAAAACTATTCGCTTCTAAAAAAATAATTTCGCCATTGTGACAGAGACTTGGAGTGTTACATTTTATTGTTAATGTCAGTCTTACCTCAAATGTGTGTCGTTCATTGGACCCTTAACAACTGTCTGCTCATATTATCCTCGAATTGGGACCCACAAGCCTGAGAGAAATATCTGATGCTGTATACAAGACTATGGCGATGGTTCTCACGTGCAGTCTCATGCACGCTACTCACCAACATCGTCCGCAGTCATCTCAGTGTCGTGCAGCACACGATTCTCAATAAATGTATCGGATTAGGATAACAACATCATCATAATCAAGGCACAGCTCTCTTACTTTTTTATTGTTTTTGTTTTGTTTTTGTTTGTTTGTTTGTTTTTGTTTTTTTCAAAATTTCTTTATTGTGGTGTCTGTGTGGGCGTTGTTGTGTTTGGCCTGTTGTTGAAGGATGATGTTACTCACAATGTGCTGATATCTGGACTAAAGTTCTTGAGTACATGTTATTAGTGCAGGCACAAAATACACGACTAGTCAAAAATAAAAAGTTATTTAAAACCCACAAATATAATTAAAATCAATAATATTTTATTTTCAAATGGCCATCATTCTCAGAATATTGGTCTACTTGGACAACATGATGTGAAATTAACCATAAGCTTACAAGAAATAAACTTGTTTACATACTGTAAGTTATGTCTCCTTTAATTATATTTTCCCTTCTTAGGAAATTATACAACTTTCTCCATTACCTCCTCATCCAGTAGTGTTTTTTTTGTTTTGTTTTCATTGTAATGCAGGACATCCAGAAGAATGTTGAAATCAAGAAAAGAATGCACAATAAACAGCTTCCAATGTTGTGAAAAAAGAGAAGTGAAAGCTAGAAAACATGCACTGTGCTGGGAACAGAGCTTTATTGTCAGGCTGTCAGAGGTTTCAAAAATAATGTGTCGCAGCTTCTGGATATCATTTGCCAAGCTCCTGTCCTAGTGCTGTGAATTTATCTCAATCCGTTCGAAGGAACATGAAATAACATTTTAGCATACAAAACTTATATTTTTATCATGTAATGTGTTTCTGCTTTTTTTTTTTTTTTTTTGGAAAGTGCTGCCTTTCTTGCCCCCTTTACTTTTGTCATCCATATCAAATACCCCCCCGGAGGATCATTACCTTGTCGCAGTCGGGGGGCTTGTGTGTATCGATGACCCTAAGAGCTATACCGGGCAGGGCCACCCAAGCCGGGCAGGTCAAAGGGTAGATGCCAGACGAAACATGATCCCTGGTCCTCCAGGTTGGGGGTTGGGCACAGGGCTAACAACCCTGTCCCGTAAAAAGCACTACTGTTACGGAAACAGCGACAAAGAAAGCTACCACTATTGTGTGCGATGGGCTCCCAGAGGTATCGCAAGATCCTTGTATGACTGCTAGTAGTGAAAACCGAAAGGAAGCTACTAGCACGAAGATGGAAGTCTTGAGCCCCAAATGCAAGACCAGAATAGGTTTCTGGAATGTGCGTACCATGTACGAAACTGGTAAGTTGACACAAATCACGGCCGAGATGAGACGTTACAACTTGCACATCCTAGGAGTAAGCGAAAGCAGATGGACAGGTTCTGGAAGAGTAAAGACCCAGACCGGAGAGACAGTGCTGTACACTGGCAGAGAAGACAACCAACACCATGAGGGAGTAGCCATCATCCTGAGGAAAGGAACAGAGAAGTGCCTGATAGAGTGGAAACCGATCAACAGCAGACTGATTACAGCCAGAGTGAAAGGGAGACATGGCAACATGACCTTGATCCAGTGCTACGCACCAACCAACGATAGCGATGATGAGGCGAAGGACACCTTTTACGACCAATTACAAGCAGAAGTAAGTGCAGCACCCCGCCATGATCTGTTAATTATGATGGGCGACATAAATGCCCAAGTTGGGAACGACAACACCCATGTAGAGAGAGTCATGGGCAGACATGGTTGTGGCTGCATGAATGAGAACGGAGAGAGACTAGTGGAACTATGCACTATGTACAACCTGGTGATTGGAGGAACATTATTCCCTCACCTTAACGTCCACAAGCTAACATGGTGCTCACCCAATGGTAGGGACAGCAACCAGATCGACCACCTAATGATCAACGGCATCTGGAGACGTTCCCTACTCGACGTCAGGGTGAGAAGAGGAGGAGATGTTGGGAGTGACCATCACCTTGTTGTAGCAAACATTAAAATGAAACTGCGAAGTACAGGACGCAAGTCACCAGCACACAGACGCTTTGATGTGGAAAGATTGCAGGACCCCAAACTAAAAAATGCCTTCATTCTTCAAATGAAAAACAGATTTCAGGCACTTGCAGACATGACAGACATCTGCGAGGTAGATACAGATAGAATAAACCAGAGATGGGACCTTGTAAGAACAGTGTATCAGAAAAGCAGCGAGACTAGTCTTGGACTAAAAGAAACTAAAAAGAAAGAGTGGATAACACCAGAGACGTGGAAAGCAATAGAGGAAAGAAGAGACATTAAAAAGAAGGTGGCTATCACCAGATCTGAAAGACTGCAAGAGAAGTTCAAACTACAGTACAGAGAAATGAACCAGAAAGTGAAGCGTTCGGCAAGAACAGACAAACGTGCCAACTTGAAAAACCTGGCAAGTGAGGCCGAAGAAGCAGCAAGAAATGGAGAACAAGGAAAGCTGTACAAGATCACCAAAGTGATTAGTGGCAAATTCCACAGCACCAACGATGCCCCAGTCAAGGACAAGGAAGGGAAGCTACTAACGACAGAGAGAGAACAAGAAGCACGCTGGGCCGAACACTTCAAAGAGGTTCTGAACAGACCACCACCTTCCGAAGAAGCCGACATACAAGAAGCAACTGAGGACCTAGACGTCAACACGCCTACAATATCCTAAACAACTATAGTGACGACACACGCCTACAATATTCTAAACTACTATAGTGACGACACACGCCTACAATATCCTAAACAACTATAGTGACGACACACGCCTACAATATTCTAAACTACTATAGTGACGACACACGCCTACAATATCCTAAACTACTATAATGACGACACACGCCTACAATATCCTAAACAACTATAGTGACGACACACGCCTACAATATCCTAAACAACTATAGTGACGACACACGCCTACAATATTCTAAACTACTATAGTGACGACACACGCCTACAATATCCTAAACAACTATAGTGACGACACACGCCTACAATATCCTAAACAACTATAGTGACGACACACGCCTACAATATCCTAAACTACTATAGTGACGACACACGCCTACAATATTCTAAACAACTATAGTGACGACACACGCCTACAATATCCTAAACTACTATAATGACGACACACGCCTACAATATTCTAAACTACTATAGTGACGACACACGCCTACAATATCCTAAACAACTATAGTGACGACACACGCCTACAATATTCTAAACTACTATAGTGACGACACACGCCTACAATATCCTAAACTACTATAGTGACGACACACGCCTACAATATCCTAAACTACTATAGTGACGACACACGCCTACAATATCCTAAACTACTATAGTGACGACACACGCCTACAATATCCTAAACTACTATAGTGACGACACACGCCTACAATATCCTAAACTACTATAGTGACGACACACACCTACAATATCCTAAACTACTATAGTGGTGACACACAATATTCTAAACTACTATAGTGACGACACACGCCTACAATATCCTAAACTACTATAGTGACGACACACGCCTACAATATCCTAAACTACTATAGTGGCGGCGCACGCCTACAAAATCCTTAACTACTATAGTGACGACACACGCCTACAATATTCTAAACTACTATAGTGACGTCAACACGCCTACAATATCCTAAACTACTATAGTGACGACACACGCCTACAATATCCTAAACTACTATAGTGGCGACACACGCCTACAATATCCTAAACATCTATAGTGAAGACACACGCCTACAATATCCTAAACTACTATAGTGACGACACACGCCTACAATATTCTAAACTACTATAGTGACGACACACGCCTACAATATCCTAAACAACTATAGTGGCGACACACGCCTACAATATCCTAAACAACTATAGTGACGACACACGCCTACAATATCCTAAACTACTATAGTGACGACACACGCCTACAATATCCTAAACAACTATAGTGACGACACACGCCTACAATATCCTAAACTACTATAGTGGCGGCGCACGCCTACAAAATCCTTAACTACTATAGTGACGACACACGCCTACAATATCCTAAACTACTATAGTGACGACACACGCCTACAATATCCTAAACTACTATAGTGACGACACACGCCTACAATATCCTAAACTACTATAGTGACGACACACGACTACAATATCCTAAACTACTATAGTGACGACACACACCTACAATATCCTAAACTACTATAGTGGTGACACACAATATTCTAAACTACTATAGTGACGACACACGCCTACAATATCCTAAACTACTATAGTGGCGGCGCACGCCTACAAAATCCTTAACTACTATAGTGACGACACACGCCTACAATATCCTAAACTACTATAGTGACGACACACGCCTACAATATCCTAAACTACTATAGTGACGACACACGCCTACAATATCCTAAACTACTATAGTGACGACACACGACTACAATATCCTAAACTACTATAGTGACGACACACACCTACAATATCCTAAACTACTATAGTGGTGACACACAATATTCTAAACTACTATAGTGACGACACACGCCTACAATATCCTAAACTACTATAGTGACGACACACGCCTACAAAATCCTTAACTACTATAGTGACGACACACGACTACAATAACCTAAACTACTATAGTGGTGACACACAATATTCTAAACTACTATAGTGACGTCAACACGCCTACAATATCCTAAACTACTATAGTGACGACACACGCCTACAATATCCTAAACTACTATAGTGACGACACACGCCTACAATATCCTAAACTACTATAGTGACGACACACACCTACAATATCCTAAACTACTATAGTGGTGACACACAATATTCTAAACTACTATAGTGACGACACACGCCTACAATATCCTAAACTACTATAGTGACGACACACGCCTACAAAATCCTTAACTACTATAGTGACGACACACGACTACAATAACCTAAACTACTATAGTGGTGACACACAATATTCTAAACTACTATAGTGACGTCAACACGCCTACAATATCCTAAACTACTATAGTGACGACACACGCCTACAATATCCTAAACTACTATAGTGGCGACACACGCCTACAATATCCTAAACATCTATAGTGAAGACACACGCCTACAATATCCTAAACTACTATAGTGACGACACACGCCTACAATATTCTAAACTACTATAGTGACGACACACGCCTACAATATCCTAAACTACTATAGTGGCGGCACACGCCTACAATATCCTAAACTACTATAGTGACGACACACGCCTACAATATCCTAAACTACTATAGTGACGACACACGCCTACAATATCCTAAACTACTATAGTGACGACACACACCTACAATATCCTAAACTACTATAGTGGTGACACACAATATTCTAAACTACTATAGTGACGACACACGCCTACAATATCCTAAACTACTATAGTGACGACACACGCCTACAAAATCCTTAACTACTATAGTGACGACACACGACTACAATAACCTAAACTACTATAGTGGTGACACACAATATTCTAAACTACTATAGTGACGTCAACACGCCTACAATATCCTAAACTACTATAGTGACGACACACGCCTACAATATCCTAAACTACTATAGTGACGACACACGCCTACAATATCCTAAACTACTATAGTGACGACACACACCTACAATATCCTAAACTACTATAGTGGTGACACACAATATTCTAAACTACTATAGTGACGACACACGCCTACAATATCCTAAACTACTATAGTGACGACACACGCCTACAAAATCCTTAACTACTATAGTGACGACACACGACTACAATAACCTAAACTACTATAGTGGTGACACACAATATTCTAAACTACTATAGTGACGTCAACACGCCTACAATATCCTAAACTACTATAGTGACGACACACGCCTACAATATCCTAAACATCTATAGTGAAGACACACGCCTACAATATCCTAAACTACTATAGTGACGACACACGCCTACAATATTCTAAACTACTATAGTGACGACACACGCCTACAATATCCTAAACAACTATAGTGACGACACACGCCTACAATATCCTAAACAACTATAGTGACGACACACGCCTACAATATCCTAAACTACTATAGTGACGACACACGCCTACAATATCCTAAACAACTATAGTGACGACACACGCCTACAATATCCTAAACTACTATAGTGGCGGCGCACGCCTACAAAATCCTTAACTACTATAGTGACGACACACGCCTACAATATCCTAAACTACTATAGTGACGACACACGCCTACAATATCCTAAACTACTATAGTGACGACACACGCCTACAATATCCTAAACAACTATAGTGACGACACACGCCTACAATATCCTAAACTACTATAGTGACGACACACGCCTACAATATCCTAAACTACTATAGTGACGACACACGCCTACAATATCCTAAACTACTATAGTGACGACACACGACTACAATAACCTAAACTACTATAGTGGTGACACACAATATTCTAAACTACTATAGTGACGACACACGCCTACAATATCCTAAACTACTATAGTGACGACACACGCCTACAATATTCTAAACTACTATAGTGACGACACACGCCTACAATATTCTAAACAACTATAGTGACGACACACTCCTACAATATCCTAAACTACTATAGTGACGACACACGCCTACAATACCCTAAACTACTATAGTGGCGACACACGCCTACAATATTCTTAACTACTATAGTGACGACACACGCCTACAATATCCTAAACTACTATAGTGGCGACACACGCCTTTAATATTCTAAACTACTATAGTGACGACACACGCCTACAATATTCTAAACTACTATAGTGACGTCAACACGCCTACAATATCCTAAACTACTATAGTGACGACACACGCCTACAATATCCTAAACTACTATAGTGACGACACACGCCTACAATATTCTAAACTACTATAGTGACGACACACGCCTACAATATCCTAAACAACTATAGTGGCGACACACGCCTTTAATATTCTAAACTACTATAGTGGCGACACACGCCTACAATATCCTAAACTACTATAGTGACGACACACACCTACAATATTCTAAACCACTATAGTGGCGACACACGCCTACAATATTCTAAACTACTATAGTGACGACACACGCCTACAATATTTTAAACAACTATAGTGACGACACACGCCTACAATATCCTAAACTACTATAGTGACGACACACGCCTACAATATCCTAAACTACTATAGTGGCGACACACGCCTACAATATCCTAAACTACTATAGTGACGACACACGCCTACAATATCCTAAACTACTATAGTGGCGACACACGCCTACAATATCCTAAACTACTATAGTGACGACACACGCCTACAATATTCTAAACTACTATAATGGCGACACACGCCTACAATATTCTAAACTACTATAGTGACGACACACGCCTACAATATCCTAAACTACTATAGTGACGACACACGCCTACAATATTCTAAACTACTATAGTGACGACACACGCCTACAATATCCTAAACTACTATAGTGACGACACACGCCTACAATATCCTAAACTACTATAGTGACGACACACGCCTACAATATCCTAAACTACTATAGTGACGACACACGCCTACAATACTCTTTCTCCTTCTCTCTCTTATAACGATCACACTAAATGTTACGCATGCTTGCGTCATTCATCGAGACTTGCGTCATTCACCGAGGCTCACGTCATTCACACTTGCTCACGCGCTCGCTAGGCTGACCTAGAGCCACTAAACATTTCATTCATAACATCTACACCGTCTGGTGTACAAGTAACATGGTGTGACAGTCACAAACACATGATCAGTCCTATCTTTATCAGCATAATGACAACAACTGACAGTGTCAGGACACCAGTGATCGCAGCAGCTAGCAAAGATTTGATGGTGACAACCACGGACCAAATATCAAGAATCAGCTTACTAACAAAAATGTGCACAAAAATTCTACAAAGAGTCTTAGGACCGATGGAAGAAAATGTAATCAAAATAAGAACAAAATATTGATATGAGCTGTAACTTGCTTATATTCACATCAGTGAACTGTAGACTACAGCTCTACCCTCTACCTGCCTCAACTCGTCTGCACAGTTTCTTGTGTGGGACACCTGTGCTGGGTCCCTCCTTTGGTTTGCTTTTCTTTGTGGAGAACATCAAAGAGGGCAGACAACACATACCACACTAAATGTTTTCTTTCTACTGGGATATTTAACTGACTAGATTCAAAGTGTTTGCTACACAGACAGTGGCCCTCATCAGATTGCACCTTGACAGTTTTTCCTGTTGTCCACACGGCGGCAGTTCTGAACCCAAAGTCTGTACCCGGTTAAGAAGACCTGGACATGCGCATTCCGTGTCACTCCTGTCTTCAGTCCACCCTTTGGAAAAGTTCTGAATAATATTTCGTAGTAAAACGATTTGTTTCTTCAAGCTTTCAGCGAGTTTTCTAATCGCTTCATTTCCGATGATTGCGGTTAGTCTCGACAGTAGTTGGTCTTATCCTCTCCATCTTTGTCCACTGACCTTCCAGACCTTGTGAAGAAGCTGAACTTGTCTACATCACAACAAAACCTGTCCAACATCAGAAGGAGGATGAAGATATTACCCAGCACCCATTCATCCCATAATCTCTCTCCGGGGGAATAACAAGTACACCGGGGAGTTTGTGGTCAGAGAAATATTGTTTAATGGCGAGATAATAAAATTAATGACTTGACTTTATTTACCACTGCAATTAGGAGATGAAAAGAAACTGGATTAATGGTTAAGGGCAACAAGTGCGTGGACAGCGAGTAACAGTCGAGAGCACAACACGAGTCACGTGCCAGCATCTCACACACACACGTGACACTGAGAGACGTGACCACGTGACAGAGGTGTCTAGGGAGGAAAAGGCAAAGAAGGACATCACTAAAGTCGATAAACATGCAGAATAATAAACAATCACAATCAATAAAAGTAGTAAAAAGTAAAAACAAATAATTATAAAATAAAAAGTATCAAAACCAATCAAACCAACCTGATCATGTCCTAAACTACTTGTAAACTTCTTTTCTAAACATGGAGTCAATTTTAAATTTTAAAGACATGCCTTTGCATTCAGTTTTCTCGATTTGTTGGCCACCAATAATAGGATCATAAAAATAATGTTATAACATTGATAATAATATCTAGGAATACATTACTATGAGCCCACTCACCCCCACCCCCACCCCACACACACACAGGGTGGAAGACAAAGAAGTGCGTGGGAGCCGTGTTCCGAATCCTTTTCCAACCGCCACCTGAAATCAAAAATGTCTGTGACACACACAAAGTTTACATGTGATGTCTAACTTGTGTAAAAAAAAGAAAATGGAGACATTTTGAAAATTCGTCTTCCGTCTCTCCCTGTGACACCGTTTGAAGAATGCCTTCAAGACCACGTGATCAAGTGTGACTCAACTCAGAATCACTAGAGTTGAGTTTATTTCAATTTTTCACTGGGAACGAAATAAAATAATGATATTTTATATAAAGTTTACTAAATAACACTTTATAAGCGTTCATTCAATTTTCTGTTTACTTACTGATACTCGCACGTGCTCCTCATACGGTTGTCACCACGCACCTTACATACACCACTATGCTCTGTATTTATGTGTACAATTATGTGTAGAGTTATGTATGCACATTATACTCATGTACAGCGCTTTCGTTGGAAAAGCGCTCTATAAATTATTATTATTATTATTATTATTATTATTATTATTATTATTGGTATTATACTGAGTAAACAAATATCAAAATGCTAAACTTACAAGAAAAAATGTATAAAAAAAAAAATCTGTGAACAGAACAAAACTAGAAAATATTTATCTGAAGTCGAAAGCTAAACTGGACAAAAATAACAACATGGCGGACAAGTTTTGAAGTATACCAAACAACAAGTGTACATAGGTAAACAACAATTCAAGTTGCATGATAACATAGACGGTTGCATGGAGCATGAGTACTAGAGGCCACGAGTAGGAAAAGTGAGCTCAAGCATGCTAGGGGAGATAACCGCATGCCAGGCTGACTACTCATTGAACTCTTCATTCTTTGGAGTTTGTCGTTTGCGGGAAGGAGAAGCAAGGCGCTTACAGTCTCCCTGTCTTTCTCCCTGCCTTACAGTCTTCCTGTCTTTCTCCCTGTCTTACAGTCTTCCTGTCTTTCTCCATGCCTTACAGTCTTCCTGTCTTTCTCCAAGTCGTTCTCCCTGTCTTACTTTCTCTCTGTCTTACAGCCTCCTTGTCCTACAGTCTCCCTTTATTAGTGTCTTGCCTGTCTTGCAGTCTCCCTTTCTCCCTGCCTTACTGTCTCCCTGTCTTACATTATCCCGGTCTTACAGTCTCCCTGTCTTGCAGTCTCCTTGTCTGTCTCCCTGTCTTGCTTTTTCTCTGTCTTACAGTCTCCCTGTCTTGCAGTGTCCTTGTTTGTCTCCCTGTCTTTCTTTCTCCCTGTCTTACAGTCTCCCTGTCTTTCTTTCTCCCTGTCTTACAGTCTCCCTGCCTTACTGTCTCCCTGTCTTGCAGTCTCCTTGTCTGTCTCCCTGTCTTGCTTTCTCCCTGTCTTACAGTATCCCTTTCCTGCAGTCTCCCTGTCTTGCTTTCTCGCTGCCTTACAGTCTCCCTGTCTTACCGTCTCCATGTCTTTCTCCCTGTCTTACTGTCTCCCTGTCTTTCTCACCGTCTTACTTTCTCCCTGTCTTACATTATCCCGGTCTTACAGTCTCCCTGTCTTGCAGTCTCCTTGTCTGTCTCCCTGTCTTGCTTTTTCTCTGTCTTACAGTCTCCCTGTCTTGCAGTGTCCTTGTTTGTCTCCCTGTCTTTCTTTCTCCCTGTCTTACAGTCTCCCTGTCTTTCTTTCTCCCTGTCTTACAGTCTCCCTGCCTTACTGTCTCCCTGTCTTGCAGTCTCCTTGTCTGTCTCCCTGTCTTGCTTTCTCCCTGTCTTACAGTATCCCTTTCCTGCAGTCTCCCTGTCTTGCTTTCTCGCTGCCTTACAGTCTCCCTGTCTTACCGTCTCCATGTCTTTCTCCCTGTCTTACTGTCTCCCTGTCTTTCTCACCGTCTTACTTTCTCCCTGTCTTACAGTCTCCCTGTCTTTCTCCCTGTCTTGTAGTCTCCCTTCTTTCTCACTGTCTTACAGTCTCCCTGTCTTTCTCTCTGTCTTACTGTCTCCCTGTCTTTCTCTCTGTCTTACAGTCTCCTTGTCTTTCTCCCTGTCTTTCTCTCTGTCTTACTGTCTCCCTGTCTTTCTCCCTGTCTTACAGTCTCCCTGTCTTTCTCTCTGTCTTACAGTCTCCCTGTCTTGCAGTCTCCCTTCCTCCCTGTCATACAGTCTCCCTGTCTTTCTCACCGTCTTACTGTCTCCCTGTCTTACTGTCTCCCTGTCTTTCTCCCTGTCTTACTCTCTCCCTGTCCTGCACCTTGCAGTGTCTGGCAGCAGAGGGCTGTCGTGGCTCACTCGTCACGCTCGTGCTAGCAAGCGACAACATGCCTGGTGGCCACACTGTTGACGGTACCTGACGGTAGCACGTAGTTGATCTACGCTTGTCTCATCAATATTTTCTTTCTGCACCCAGTTTCCTCGCCTTTCGGCAAAAACGGCTTCAGAAGCTCTCTCGTCTTTCTCCATCTTCAAGCCCACGGCACGCGGCACGCGTTGGTGTCCCCACCCCCCACCACCACCACCACCCCACACACACGCGCACACACACACACACACACGCACGCACATCACGTGACCGACTCTCGCCGAAGTCCTGACCGGAAGCTGGTTTTTGAGTCGGCGGCTGGTGACGTGAAAAGCCAAGAAGCCTCGGAGAAGATGATGTGGAGGCGGTTCATTCATTATGAATTTTCTAGATGGCAGCACGATACAGCGAGACTGGAATGACAGAGAAGCTGGAATGCCAAAGGAGAATGCCAAGTAGCACACACATGAATGAGCTGCGCTCATTGTCAGGGCAATTCACGGGGAGGAGGGAGGGGGGAGGGCGACTACAGAAAAACAAGAGTAGCTCAGCTCCTGTCACTTCAGGCCGCCATCATTCAGTAACCGACACAAGAGACCTGGAAATGAGTTTAAAATAATGCATCAGAAAATTAGAGGGAAATGTCCTGGGACCTCGCTAAAGAGTGGCTGGCTTTGCCTAAATTTGATTCTCGCCAGACTAGCCAATTATTCATCTCTTTGTTTTCTGGAAGCGACCTTACTTCGCCAACTTTCCGCAACTCCTTTGAGATGAAGTATCAAGACGAATTAGGTTTGAAGAGGCTTACCTATGGAGGGGTCAGCTACAGGGGGGCAGCATTCATTTTACAGTAAACAACCTGAGCCTTCCGCTGGCAATTGGTAAATCCGCCCTCGATAGTCGACATACATACATACATACATACATACATACATACATACATACATACATACATACATACATACACCAAACATGTTCAGTGCTTCCATCCCCTCCCTCTCTCTCTCTCTCTTGCTTGGCGTCAAGTCTTTATGTCTTCCTTTTGTCTTCAGGTGTCCAGCAGGAGGTTGTTTTTACTGTGGGGCTGTCTTCTTGTCTGAGCACGTGACCTGTCCTCCTCCACCTTTGTAACCGTTATAACGGTGGCCATGTCTTTGTGACTGAAGTGTGTGAAGTAAACTTACAACATTATTCTTTGACTCGTGTTTGGACAAGATGATAATTGTGTCACATGACTTTCTGAACCCAGTAACATAGTTGTCAGAGATTCAGCTTCTGATAGAGTGTGTGTGTGTGTGTGTGTGTGTGTGTGTGTGTGTGTGTGTGTGTGTGTGTGTGTGTGTGTGTGTGTGACTCAGTCTGTCCTGTTCATCGTTTGTCGTGTAAGTGATTGTTGCCACGTGTTGAGGAACACCACGTGCCCTCAGTCTGCACCAAGGGCTGTTCCTGTCAATGTTAACATTCTTCTCCAAGTTGCAGAGTTGATGTGTAGTTATCTCTCCTCTTCCCTGCACTGTTCTATAATATTCCGGAGGATAAAGATCTGGTTTGTGCAGATTTGTCCTCCTGTCCAGCCTGTTCTGTTCTTAATGACTGGTCTACTGTCTGCCGAGTTGTAGATGATTGTGGCCGTTGCTTTACTGGCAGTGGGCAAGAATAAAATATCTCCAGTTGTTACACTGAGGCCCCGTGTAGGGTATTTTGATGATGATCCCATTATTTCAGCTTTTGAAGACTCTTTCTTCTCTCCAGATGATCGTGAAGAATGGGAGGAAAATTTCTAATGTGATGGATGGGTTTACTTTGAAGAGTTGTGCCCTGAGGCTGTCATGTCCTGCTTCTTTCCATTTTGTAATGTTGAATCACTGCGATGATCCCTCACTAGTGAGATGTTTTGTGTTGATGTCGCATTGTTATACATTCTTGAATTTCTTCTGTTTGTTGTGGGGGAGCTCTGCTGAAGGTCTGCTGAAGGTCTGTTAAAGGTCTGCTGGAGGTCTGCTGAAGGTCTGCTGAAGAGTTCTCCAAGATGCTCCAGCCATGGCACTTCTTGTTCTCTATCTTCTTTGTTGTCTGTCCATTGCACTGTTGGGGTCAGTTTGTGTCCTCCACATATGACTCATTATTTTGTAGTTTGCTTCGCTGCTTTCTCTGTGTGGTTAGTAGGACTGCTCTGCTCTCCTTTATTGGCTGCTTCCTCCGCCTGGTTAGTGTCATATGGCAACTGTCAATGGGACAGGGAAATCTTCGCCACTCAAAGTCTAGACTGGAAATGTCGACACGTCCACAAGTCAGAGACCATTGAAGTAATTAAAAACCTTGTGTTCCGGCTTTTAGAAAATCATTGTGTTAGACAGACGGCCAAGTGGCCAGAGAGACCAAGTGTGGACAGGGGCGGGGATGGCACCAGGGCAGGTGAGAACTTTGACTGAAGGGAGTCAGTCAGCGACAACGGATCGTCGGGACTGCCAGCTGTTGTCAGGGGAACTGCCAGGACTACGCGACGAGTCAAGTAGAAGCTCGGCAGCCGAGGCCGACAGGTCGCTGTTTTCAAAGAAGAGAACATCAGTGTATGCGCCTACGACCTATAGCACCGGAATCGGCAGGACCACTGGGTGCAGTATAACAGTGTATTCAGAACCACTGGGTGCAGTATAACAGTGTATTCAGGACCACTGGGTGCAGTATAACAGTGTATTCAGGGCCACTGGGTGCAGTATAACAGTGTATTCAGGACCACTGGGTGCAGTATAACAGTGTATTCAGAACCACTGGGTGCAGTATAACAGTGTATTCAGGACCACTGGGTGCGGTATAACAGTGTATTCAGGACCACTGGGTGCAGTATAACAGTGTATTCAGGACCACTGGGTGCAGTATAACAGTGTATTCAGTACCACTGGGTGCAGTATAACAGTGTATTCAGGACCACTGGGTGCAGTATAACAGTGTATTCAGTACCACTGGGTGCAGTATAACAGTGTATTCAGGACCACTGCGTGCAGTATAACAGTGTATTCAGTACCACTGGGTGCAGTATAACAGTGTATTCAGTACCACTGCGTGCAGTATAACAGTGTATTCAGTACCACTGGGTGCAGTATAACAGTGTATTCAGGACCACTGGGTGCAGTATAACAGTGTATTCAGGACCACTGGGTGCAGTATAACAGTGTATTCAGGACCACTGGGTGCAGTATAACAGTGTAATCAGGACCACTGCGTGCAGTATAACAGTGTATTCAGGACCACTGGGTGCAGTATAACAGTGTATTCAGGACCACTGCGTGCAGTATAACAGTGTATTCAGGACCACTGCGTGCAGTATAACAGTGTATTCAGGACCACTGCGTGCAGTATAACAGTGTATTCAGGACCACTGCGTGCAGTATAACAGTGTATTCAGTACCACTGGGTGCAGTATAACAGTGTATTCAGGACCACTGGGTGCAGTATAACAGTGTATTCAGGACCACTGGGTGCAGTATAACAGTGTATTCAGGACCACTGGGTGCAGTATAACAGTGTAATCAGGACCACTGCGTGCAGTATAACAGTGTATTCAGGACCACTGGGTGCAGTATAACAGTGTATTCAGGACCACTGCGTGCAGTATAACAGTGTATTCAGGACCACTGCGTGCAGTATAACAGTGTATTCAGGACCACTGCGTGCAGTATAACAGTGTATTCAGTACCACTGCGTGCAGTATAACAGTGTATTCAGGACCACTGCGTGCAGTATAACAGTGTATTCAGGACCACTGCGTGCAGTATAACAGTGTATTCAGGACCACTGCGTGCAGTATAACAGTGTATTCAGGACCACTGGGTGCAGTATAACAGTGTATTCAGGACCACTGCGTGCAGTATAACAGTGTATTCAGTACCACTGGGTGCAGTATAACAGTGTATTCAGTACCACTGCGTGCAGTATAACAGTGTATTCAGGACCACTCGGTGCAGTATAACAGTGTATTCAGGACCACTGCGTGCAGTATAACAGTGTATTCAGGACCACTGGGTGCAGTATAACAGTGTATTCAGGACCACTGGGTGCAGTATAACAGTGTATTCAGGACCACTCGGTGCAGTATAACAGTGTATTCAGGACCACTGGGTGCAGTATAACAGTGTATTCAGGACCACTGCGTGCAGTATAACAGTGTATTCAGGACCACTGGGTGCAGTATAACAGTGTATTCAGGACCACTGGGTGCAGTATAACAGTGTATTCAGGACCACTGGGTGCAGTATAACAGTGTATTCAGGACCACTGGGTGCAGTATAACAGTGTATTCAGTACCACTGGGTGCGGTATAACAGTGTATTCAGGACCACTGGGTGCAGTATAACAGTGTATTCAGGACCACTGGGTGCAGTATAACAGTGTATTCAGGACCACTGGGTGCAGTATAACAGTGTATTCAGGACCACTGGGTGCAGTATAACAGTGTATTCAGTACCACTGGGTGCGGTATAACAGTGTATTCAGGACCACTGGGTGCAGTATAACAGTGTATTCAGATCCACTGGGTGCGGTATAACAGTGTATTCAGGACCACTGGGTGCGGTATAACAGTGTATTCAGGACCACTGCGTGCAGTATAACAGTGTATTCAGGACCACTGGGTGCAGTATAACAGTGTATTCAGGACCACTGGGTGCAGTATAACAGTGTATTCAGGACCACTGGGTGCGGTATAACAGTGTATTCAGGACCACTGGGTGCAGTATAACAGTGTATTCAGGACCACTGGGTGCGGTATAACAGTGTATTCAGGACCACTGGGTGCGGTATAACAGTGTATTCAGGACCACTGGGTGCAGTATAACAGTGTATTCAGGACCACTGGGTGCAGTATAACAGTGTATTCAGGACCACTGGGTGCAGTATAACAGTGTATTCAGTACCACTGGGTGCGGTATAACAGTGTATTCAGGACCACTGGGTGCGGTATAACAGTGTATTCAGGACCACTGGGTGCAGTATAACAGTGTATTCAGGACCACTGGGTGCAGTATAACAGTGTATTCAGGACCACTGCGTGCAGTATAACAGTGTATTCAGGACCACTGGGTGCAGTATAACAGTGTATTCAGGACCACTGCGTGCAGTATAACAGTGTATTCAGTACCACTGGGTGCAGTATAACAGTGTATTCAGGACCACTGCGTGCAGTATAACAGTGTATTCAGGACCACTCGGTGCAGTATAACAGTGTATTCAGGACCACTCGGTGCAGTATAACAGTGTATTCAGGACCACTGGGTGCAGTATAACAGTGTATTCAGGACCACTCGGTGCAGTATAACAGTGTATTCAGGACCACTCGGTGCAGTATAACAGTGTATTCAGGACCACTCGGTGCGGTATAACAGTGTATTCAGGACCACTGGGTGCAGTATAACAGTGTATTCAGGACCACTGCGTGCAGTATAACAGTGTATTCAGGACCACTGGGTGCAGTATAACAGTGTATTCAGGACCACTGCGTGCAGTATAACAGTGTATTCAGTACCACTGGGTGCAGTATAACAGTGTATTCAGTACCACTGCGTGCAGTATAACAGTGTATTCAGGACCACTCGGTGCAGTATAACAGTGTATTCAGGACCACTCGGTGCAGTATAACAGTGTATTCAGGACCACTGGGTGCAGTATAACAGTGTATTCAGGACCACTCGGTGCAGTATAACAGTGTATTCAGGACCACTCGGTGCAGTATAACAGTGTATTCAGGACCACTCGGTGCGGTATAACAGTGTATTCAGGACCACTGGGTGCAGTATAACAGTGTATTCAGGACCACTGCGTGCAGTATAACAGTGTATTCAGGACCACTGGGTGCAGTATAACAGTGTATTCAGTACCACTGGGTGCAGTATAACAGTGTATTCAGGACCACTGGGTGCAGTATAAGAGTGTATTCAGGACCACTGGGTGCAGTATAACAGTGTATTCAGTACCACTGGGTGCGGTATAACAGTGTATTCAGGACCACTGGGTGCAGTATAACAGTGTATTCAGGACCACTGGGTGCAGTATAACAGTGTATTCAGGACCACTGGGTGCAGTATAACAGTGTATTCAGGACCACTGGGTGCAGTATAACAGTGTATTCAGTACCACTGGGTGCGGTATAACAGTGTATTCAGGACCACTGGGTGCAGTTTAACAGTGTATTCAGATCCACTGGGTGCGGTATAACAGTGTATTCAGGACCACTGGGTGCGGTATAACAGTGTATTCAGGACCACTGCGTGCAGTATAACAGTGTATTCAGGACCACTGGGTGCAGTATAACAGTGTATTCAGGACCACTGGGTGCAGTATAACAGTGTATTCAGGACCACTGGGTGCAGTATAACAGTGTATTCAGGACCACTGGGTGCAGTATAACAGTGTATTCAGGACCACTGGGTGCAGTATAACAGTGTATTCAGGACCACTGGGTGCGGTATAACAGTGTATTCAGGACCACTGGGTGCGGTATAACAGTGTATTCAGGACCACTGGGTGCAGTATAACAGTGTATTCAGGACCACTGGGTGCAGTATAACAGTGTATTCAGGACCACTGCGTGCAGTATAACAGTGTATTCAGGACCACTGGGTGCAGTATAACAGTGTATTCAGGACCACTGCGTGCAGTATAACAGTGTATTCAGGACCACTGCGTGCAGTATAACAGTGTATTCAGGACCACTGGGTGCGGTATAACAGTGTATTCAGGACCACTGCGTGCAGTATAACAGTGTATTCAGGACCACTGGGTGCAGTATAACAGTGTATTCTGGATCACTGGGTGCAGTATAACAGTGTATTCAGGACCACTGGGTGCAGTATAACAGTGTATTCAGGACCACTGCGTGCAGTATAACAGTGTATTCAGGACCACTGGGTGCAGTATAACAGTGTCATCAGGTGAGCAGGAAAGTGTAGAGGGAGCCACGTGCTGTCCCTGGACTGGGTGGGCGTCCGACATCCGTCTCACCGGGTGGAAGGGGGGGTCAGTCGTCGCTGTCTGTGATGGCATGCGGACCGAGTGGGGAAAGTGACAATGGACAGTCCGACGGGGCTACGAAGGGAGAGTCAGTGTGGGGGGGGGGTGCGACTGTCGGGTGGAGACCTGTCACTCACCACATCACTTGGCGGGGACTCGCAACCCGGAGACACTGAGACGGAGGAAGACTTGGAGTAGGACAGCAGCAGAAACAACCGCCAGAAATTAGCCGATTAGTGGATGTGAAAGAGGATGTTGGTTGTAAAGGGAGTCAGCAACACGAATATTGGATGTAATGTATGCACAGCACGGCCCATACTGCCACTCCTTGTAGACAAGCAACCTTGTTGTATGTACTTGGCATAGCTTGTGTATCAATAAATCTCTTCTTGTTGTACTGTGATCAACAACACATCGTTGAGTCTTTAGTTGAGTGAAGAGCAGGGGTGGGGCTTGTGGGTGGTGGGGCAGGGGTGGGGCTTGTGGGTGCTTGGGGCAGGGGTGGGGCTTGTGGGTGGTGGGGCAGGGGTGGGGCTTGTGGGTGGTGGGGTAGGGGTGGGGCTTGTGGGTGCTTGGGACAGGGGTGGGGCTTGTGGGTGGTGGGGCAGGGTGGGGCTTGTGGGTGGTGGGGCCACAAGTGACTGATGTGTGTAACCTTCTCCCGCAGATTATCTTTACGCGGGTAGCAAGAGTCCCCCACCCGTGTCCAGCTCCCCGGGGCCAATGTTTCTCGATTTATCATGTACGTCTGCTGTCCTTTATTTTTTTATTATTTGTTTATTTTTACTTGCTTTGTTTGGTAAATAAAATATTTCATGTAAGGCTGCTCATGTCATAAACTTGCCTGCGTGCCTCACTATTTCAGTTTTTTGTCTTCAGTCTCCCTGCCTTCACGCTCATCAACTTCTATTGTTGTTGTTGCTGTTGTTTCTCTTTCATATCTCATCGATAACCCACTCTTTTATTTTTTTCTTGTATTTGTAACCGATGAATTTCTCTGGTGAACACTGGTGGCAATTTGTTTCACTCCCTGTTAATGCCCCGGATCTCTGCTCCCTGTCCTTGTCTTGTAGTGCCAGAAATCTCTTTTTAGTTGGGTGATGAATGAGTCTGTATTTTGTTTATGTTCAGTTTTTCTTCATCTAATTGGATTTTTCTTCTTTTTGTTTTCTGTTCTGTTCTTTTTAGGGACCGCCTAGCGTGGTTGTTACCTGCAACAACATTTTTTTGAGAAGAACTGCGGCCTGAACTTGGCTTTGTGAGTGTGTATGGATTTTTATTTTTCTTTCCTTTACATAAAAGATTGATAAAGCAAGGGCTTCCCTCCAACTCTGCAATGTGAAAAGCCAGGTTTAAACTCCTGGGATCAGTAAAAAGTAAGAGCACATAAATGTCCAGTGGCGGATTCGACCCGTGACCCTAAAACTGATGCAGACTATTTCAGGCCCTGAACTACAGAGCACCATAGGGGCCGTAGTCTCTAAACATTCACACAGTTGATCATAAATGTTGATCATAGGGGTGTAAAGTGTAAAGTGTAGCCTCTACAGTGCAGTCTTTCGCTCGTTTAAATATTCGATCTCGGCGGTAGTAGCGGGGCCTCTGCTTGCGTTTGTTGTCGCCCCACTTGATGTCCATTGAAGAAAAGTCAGTAACATGAACGAAGGAATCAGACAGACTTTGCAGGCGCAGAAGCTGGAAACAAAAACACAGAAAGTCGTGGGATTTTTTTTTTAGGATACAAAGTTGGAACAAAGCCCTCGCCTTCTTCTGAGTCCGAATTACGACAAGAAAGAAATAAAGTTGAGGCCATTTGCAGTTTTTTCTTTCAGTCTTTCTGTCTTGGCGCTCATCAGCTTCTTTTTTATTTTTCTTGTATGTCTCATCGGTAATCCCCTCACCTATTTCTCTTCTCTCTGTCACCGATGAACTCCTCACTGGTGCTGGTGAACAATGTTGTAATTTGTCTCATTCTCTGTTAATGTTCCGGATGTCTGTTCACTCTCCTGGTCTTGTAGTGCCTACAATCTGTTTTTAGTTGGGTGATGAATGTGGTCTGTATTTAGCTGAAGCTCACTTTTTCTCCATCTAACTTTTTCCCCGTGTTTTTTGTTTGTGTGTCTCACAAAGGCTGACACCAAGTGGTGGTCATTGCCGAGCTTGGTCTCCGTACTTGTAATAATGTCTTCCACACCTTGTAGATTAGCAGGGGCTCAGTGTGGCTTGTGTCTGTCTCACTGAGTGAATACCAAGTTAATCTGTGGATGTCACCATGTGGTGGTGGTGGTGGGTGGGGACATGGTAGCTCCAGACAGTAAATTGTTCTACTGCACTGCTCAGCGAGTTTGTCTCCATCATTGATATCTCTTACTCTCTTACTCTTACTCTCTTACTCCCTTACTCTCCGTCCAGACAACTACGCTCTTCGTCTGATGACCGTATCCTAAGTGTTCCTGTCACCAGAACAACAACCTATGGTCACAGGACTTTTGGCTACTGTGCTGCAAAACAATGGAACTCTCTTCCTTTCCATATCCGCCACCTTCCTACAACTGAATCTTTCAAATCTGCACTGAAAACGCACCTCTTCCCTGAGCATTACTCCTAACACAGTCCACAATGCTCGTCCTTCTTAACCCCGCCCCCTTCCCTCTTGCTACTTTACCCATCTTTCTCGGCAGAATCACTCTATTTCTCTGTTCCTGTTACTTGATGCCTTTTGTTTTCTGTTTCGTCAGTACTGTCGTTTTCTTTCGTCCCCTGTGTTCTGTGTCTACTTAGTCCACGTCTCTTCCTCGTTTTAAGCGCTAAGAGCATGCTCTCTATGAGTGTCAATATGCGCTATAAACATCTTCACTATTATTATTATTATCTCCGCATCCAGGTCTTCTTACGATTCTTTCATCATTGGTTTGCTCTTGTCTTTTTCTGCTCTGGCCTTGAAATCCCCCATAATAATGATGACAATAATGACAATGATACCAATGACGGTATAGAGATAGGATTTCTCTCTGTCTCTCTCTCTCTCTGCATAAAGGTTTCTTGAGCCTCTTCTTTGTTGTTCCTGACTGGTGTCCAGCAAGAGCCAGCGCTGTGTTTACATGTTTTTCTTTCAGACTAACAGTGATAGACTTTTTGCGTTGACTAGTTTCCATTCATACTGAGATGTTTATATCACTCTTTGTAGTGCCACCCTTAGTGTTGTAGTGTACCCCTTCATGTTCTATATCGTCTTACTTTCCCGAGTACAGTACAACTTCCAATAAAGTCCTCAGTCTGTCTGATTTAGTCCATCTGGTCTCGCTGAATCCAGATACTTGTAGTTTGTATCCATTCATGTGTGCTATCATCTGTACAAGTGTGGCTCTTCCGTACATCATACTACAATCCACAAGCCATTTCTTGTTCTCACTGAGTTGAGGGCTTATTTCGTTGTGCCAGTGGACATCACTGATGGCAGTCATACAGTTCTCTAGAAAAAACTCTACTCATGTAGTTCTTTATTAACAACTCGGATCATAGAGTTCTCTATAAACAACTTTAGTCATGTAGTTCTTTATTAACAACTCGGATCATACAGTTCTCTATAAACAACTCTGATCATACAGCTCTCTATAAACAACTTTAGTCATACAGTTCTCTAGAAACAACTCTGACCATACAGTTCTCTAGAAACAACTTTAGTCATACAGCTCTCTATAAACAACTCTAGTCATACAGTTCTCTAGAAACAACTCTGACCATACAGTTCTCTAGAAACAACTTTAGTCATACAGCTCTCTAGAAACAACTCTAGTCATGTAGTTCTCTATAAACAACTCTGATCATACAGCTCTCTATAAACAACTTTAGTCATACAGTTCTCTATAAACAACTCTAGTCATGTAGTTCTCTAAAAACAACTCTGATCATACAGCTCTCTATAAACAACTTTAGTCATACAGTTCTCTAGAAACAACTCTGACCATACAGTTCTCTAGAAACAACTTTAGTCATACAGCTCTCTATAAACAACTTTCGACATGCAGTTCTCTATAAACAACTTTAGTCATGTAGTCCTTTATTAACAACTCGGATCATACAGTTCTCTATAAACAACTCTAGTCATGTAGTCCTTTATTAACAACTCGGATCATACAGTTCTCTATAAACAACTCTAGTCATGTAGTCCTTTATTAACAACTCGGATCATACAGTTCTCTAGAAACAACTCTAGTCATACAGTTCTCTATAAACAACTCTAGTCATACAGTTCTCTAGAAACAACTCTAGTCATACAGTTCTCTATAAACAACTCAAGTCATACAGTTCTCTATAAACAACTCTAGTCATACAGTTCTCTAGAAACAACTCAAGTCATACAGTTCTCTATAAACAACTCTAGTCATACAGTTCTCTAGAAACAACTCTAGTCATACAGTTCTCTAGAAACAACTCTAGTCATACAGTTCTCTAGAAACAACTCTAGTCATACAGTTCTCTAGAAACAACTCTAGTCATACAGTTCTCTAGAAACAACTCTAGTCATGTAGTTCTCTTTAAACAACTCTGATCATACAGCTCTCTATAAACAACTCTAGTCATACAGTTCTCTAGAAACAACTCTAGTCATGTAGTTCTCTTTAAACAACTCTGATCATACAGTTCTCTATAAACAACTTTAGTCATACAGTTCTCTAGAAACAACTCGAGTCATACAGTTCTCTAGAAACAACTCTAGTCATGTAGTTCTCTATAAACAACTCTGATCATACAGCTCTCTATAAACAACTTTAGTCATACAGTTCTCTAGAAACAACTCTGACCATACAGCTCTCTAGAAACAACTTTAGTCATACAGCTCTCTATAAACAACTTTCGACATGCAGTTCTCTAGAAACAACACTAGTCATACAGTTCTCTGAACAACACTGGTCATAAGTTCTCTATAAATGACTTTAGATATACAGCTCTCTATAAACAACACTGGTCATAAAGCTCTGTATAAACAACTTTAGTTATACAGTTCTGTATAAACAACTTTGATCATACAGTTCTGTATAAACAACTTTAATCAAACAGTTCTGTATAAACAACAGTGGTCATGAAGTTCTCTATAAACAACACTTGTCATACAGTTCTGTATAAACAACACTGGTCATACAGTTCTTTATAAACAAAAATTGTCAAACAGTTTTCTATAAACAACCCTTGTCATACAGTTCTCTATAAACAACACTTGCCATATAGCTCTATAAACAACACTTGCCACTCTGTAAGCAACACTGGTCATACAGCTCTGTATAAACAACACTTGTCATACAGTTCTCTACAAACAACCCCTGCCATTCTATAAACAACACTGGTCATACAGTTTTTTATAAACAACACTTGTCATACAGTTCTCTATAAACAACACTGGTCATACAGTTTTTTTATAAACAACACTTGTCATACAGTTCTCTATAAACAACACTGGTCATACAGTTCTCTATAAACAACCCTTGCCATTCTATAAACAACACTGGTCATACAGTTTTTTATAAACAACACTTGTCATACAGTTCTCTATAAACAACACTGGTCATACAGTTCTTTATAAACAACACTTGTCATACAGTTCTCTATAAACAACACTTGCCATATAGCTCTATAAACAACACTTGCCATACAGTTCTCTATAAACAACACTTGCCACTCTGTAAACAACACTGGTCATACAGTTCTTTATAAACAACACTTGTCATACAACTCTCTGTAAACAACACTTGCCATATAGCTCTATAAACAACACTCGCCATACAGTTCTCTATAAACAACACTTGCCATACAGTTCTCTATAAACAACACTTGCCACTCAATAAACAACACTGATCATACAGTTCTCTATAAACAACACTTGCCATACAGTTCTCTATAAACAACACGTGCCATACAGTTCTCTATAAACAACACTTGCCATATAGCTCTATAAACAACACTGATCATACAGTTCTCTATAAACAACACTTGCCATACAGTTCTCTATAAACAACACTTGCCATATAGCTCTATAAACAACACTGATCATACAGTTCTCTATAAACAACACTTGCCACTCTATAAACAACACTTGCCATACAGTTCTCTATAAACAACTCTGGTCGGCCTATCCACACATTAATGATAGAATTCTCTGTCGCAGCTTCTGTAACATTGAGACATGAGGTTGACAAGATGGTTGTATACACTCATGTACTAACACTGTACTATGGAGAATGTATAATACAACTTGTCTGAGCAGTACTCACCCTGTACTACATCTGGTCTGAGACCTTAGTTACAACTGTCCTGGCTACAAATTCTGTATAAGACAACTTGTGTGGGGCAGTATAAACTCTGTACTAGGGAGAATGTCTAATACAACTTGTGTGGGGAAGTATAAAGACTGTACTAGGGAGAATGTCTAATACAACTTGTGTGGGGCAGTATAAACACTGTACTAGGGAGAATGTCTAATACAACTTGTGTGGGGCAGTATAAACACTGTACTAGGGAGAATGTCTAATACAACTTGTGTGGGGCAGTATAAACACTGTACTAGGGAGAATGTCTAATACAACTTGTGTGGGGCAGTATAAACACTGTACTAGGGAGAATGTCTAATACAACTTGTGTGGGGCAGTATAAACACTGTACTAGGGAGAATGTTTAATACAACTTGTCTGGGGCAGTATAAACACTGTACTAGGGAGAATGTCTAATACAACTTGTGTGGGGAAGTATAAAGACTGTACTAGGGAGAATCAACCCTACACCTGGTGTGAATCAGTACAAACACTGTGTTGTTAACTGTATGTGAAGACGAGTCCCGAGTGAATTGCAAAGTTGCGGGAGGATAAAGTAAGGGAGGGAACTAAGGACAGACTACGGTAGCATCGTAGCTGTTTGCTCTCCCCTGGCGGAGGACCCTTATGGGTACAATGAGGCTGCCTCCTGCCGCTCGTTTTTCTATCTTCAGATAAAAAATACAAAGGTTCGTCTCTAGTCACCCATACTTGTCTGGTTTTGTATCTGGAGTGTTTGAATCAAACGTGGTTTAAGGTTTCTGTAACGGAATATTAATGATAGGTTCAGTGATGGTGATACAAGCAGAGGACTGGGACTTTATCAGATGGCGATGTGATATACTCGTCAGTTATTCGAACCAGCGAGTGACTACCGCGATCAGAAATGGATGAACATATCAACCACTATCAGAAACGGCTGAGAAACCAGCCACCATCAGAAATGACTGAACCACACCCACTCTACCACCATCTAATGTCATCCCCACTGTCAATATCAACTATCAACAGTCCAGCACCAGAAATAATCTCGACTCTTCTGGTATTGCGATCCAAACAGAACTGTACAGCCGTCAATGTCTACTTTGATGTTAATGCACCAGATACCCGTATCTATTTCCAAACACCCCTTTTTTAAGTCAACTCCTCCGATTTGAAAATAAGATTTGTGGTCAGGGGAGGTTTTTGTACTTAATGCCACAAACGTGTTTCTTATCTCAGATAATTAGTCTGACAACATATCAGAGGAGGAGGGGCCCTCAGCAGAGTTTTGTAATGTGGAATGGCACACAGAGGAGATGGCGATGTATTGATGTACTGATGTATCAATGTTGAAGTATTTTACCTCTACCACAGTAACCTCCCCTGCTAGTGACTTATCTAAGAGAATGGTGTCTACTAGGGACCGCTAGCAATACTATAGTCACCTACTTAAACAGTAAACAACAGTAATGCTATAATCGTACTATTTATCTATCCATCTATCTTGAAGATGAAGTAAATTTGTTCTCATTACATTTGTCTCTAACGCCGATATAAGCAGCACAGGGTGACCTGTACACAGTCCACGGGAAAGTCAGAAGCTCACCCGAGGTCTACGTTGTCCAGTGTAAGCTTCAGTCACACAGCTTGGTCTACCACCACCTGTCTCATTAATCTTCAAGGTGAGAATCAGACTGGTTAGTACGTGCCTGTCAACACAAGATGATGCTCAGCCTCGTGAGAACAGGTGGGCACAGGTGGGCACAACAGTCAGTGCAAAGTCTCCCGCAGCTTGAAGCAGGAGCCGGCCATCTTGTCTCGACACGCGGCATCGAAGGTGAGGTTCTGGGTCACGGTGAACCAGTTGCGCCAATCGCCCACCTCACCTGCAACCATAGTCCACCTGCTAATTATTGATGTGATAGTTGATGCTAACGAGGTCCCAACCTACTTGATGATTGCCTAGTCTAACCTAACGATGGTCTACCTTACAAGATAACCGGCCACACTACACAGTCCACAGTCCACACACCAATGGATTTTACCCATGACCCTGGTGTTTTAGTCTCCAGGTGATGACAAAAATAGCCTTCTGTGATAAACCTTTTCGATAGAAGATGGTGTCGCCGCCATTGGTCAACCAGTTGTGTCCTTTTCTCTCTTTCATCCGCAGAAAACTGCAGAAGTCGGCGACTCGCTGCAGAAAGTCGTGGTCGTGGTTCTTGTCTAAGAATTGTGAGAGTCGAGCGAGTTCTCTCACGGGATCCTGTCAACCAGTCAACAAAAGATTATTAGTCGGCCATTGATTGCCGTATGTTTCAAAATGCTCCACAGGCAATAATTATACTAACCACCAGCAGTACATGACAAGAAAGACTATCACAGCCAGTAGGAGGTCAATACCACGTGACTTGATGTGGTCAGGCTCATGACTCGATTAAATAACTGGCGAACAATATTGCAATGGGGACACAATTAAGCAGGATAGATTACCTCTTTTAAATCTTCGTAGGTCATGACAATGAGTGGGTAGTCTGGGTGTTTGTGGATAAATGCCTCCCAGTCCTTCATGTAATCAAACACAGATCCATAGTCCACTGTAACACACAGTCCAAGACAAACCCACAGCCCGAGGTCACGTAGTCGAGTGCATTTCTAGACATTTGATGCCAGCAAGTGAAGGACTGGCAATCACAACACAGCGAAGGAATGTTTGTGGGATTTTCAATGGGGTTATCACAAGGCGCTACTGTGTTGCTCTACACCTTTGTCAAATAAAAATGCGTGCTGAACCGTGTGCAGGGCAGAAAATTTTCGAAAGTTTGAAAGCATGTTTCAACTGCTTTTACTGTCATTACAGCGAAACTCAGTTGTGGACAATTAACCTTTCAACCACTTTCGTTACTACTACTTAACATATCCAACAATCCCGCGCGCACACACGCACACATCAACGTCGAGTTGTTATTAGTCAGTATTATGTGTGATTCTTACAAACTCAAGCATATGTACATTTAGCACCAAGAATAAAAAGTACTCCCATTGAAATGAACCATCTGTGTATGGGAAAGGGCAGTGCGCAGTTATGAAATCACCAAATCACCAGATCACCAAATCACTAGATCACCAAATCACCAAGTCACTGAGCACCAGTACAGTGCAGATCGTGGTCACGAGTTGAGATCTCGTAGCAGACCTCACACTTGATGTCGGATTATTTCTCTCGGCTACTCTAGTTTCCAACCCCCTTTCCTGCTCCCTCCTCCCCCAGAGTACGAAAGGTTACTAGGAGGAAGCTCTACCCAATCAAAAAGGCCCACCAGCCATGAACTCGGTGCTCATAGCTACACACTGACAACAGAAATCACTTCTATTTACTGCACCTTTCCAGTCAAAAACAGCAGCCAGTCCCGGGACTGTGTTCAAACCCTCGCTCGGTCGACAGAAAGTCTGTCATTGTACTAACGGCCACAGGCCATTACTTAGTTACACGAACGTGTGCCACTGGTCTGTTCTACCCATGTGCGAGCAATGCGGGTGCCGAGCATCAAACCTTCATCTCAGTCGAGCCTCTAAATTCTCTCCTCATAAACCCTACATCTAAATCTTTACCCACACCCGACCCCTAACATAAACCCTAACCCGAGCCCCAACGAGATAGAACATAGACGCGCGCAGACAGACAGACAGACAGACAGACAGACAGACAGGCTCTCGGTAACAAAAAAAAAGTGAAACAAATCAAAGCATGCATACCAAAGAAAAATAATCAAGAGGTGATTTTGCACTGTGATGGGAGGGCGCGTGAAGGAAAACTGGAGTACCAGGAGAAACCCACCCACCCACCCCGACGTCCGGCCCGGTGTCACACACAGCGAGTACCCTGAATGAGATCTCAACCAAGGGCCTGTGACTGCAGTGGTGACAAGCGAGTGTCTTAACTAACCAATACACTACTGGGCCCCACATTTACGATTACATTGCGATTGTTGACGGTTCAACGAAAAGACGGTCTGCGCATGCGAGGCAGAACATTTTGAGGAAACTCTAATGGCTGTACTGTACCGTTGCCGGTGAGGAAGAGGTGGAGGTAGGCGGCCCAGGTGCCCCGGTACTCGTACTCCGGCAGCTTGAGGTGATGGTGGTAGAAGGACACGGCCACATCCTTGGGGTTCCGCAGGATGAAGATGATCTTGGCGCGCGCGCTCAGCAGCCTCGGGTTGAGCTGACGGGGCAAGGCGTGAGTGTTCAGCACCCGGGGTGCGGGCTTGGAGTCGAAGTATTGCTGCGTCTGCCACTCCATCATCATCAGCTCCTTCTCTGTCTCGTCGACGTCCGTCGAACCAGAAAGTAGCATCCGAGTGACCTCCCATATCCAGTGACAACCTGCACAAACAGAATTTATTAAGTTCTTTACTGTGTGTTGGGTAAGGCTCTGGCGCTGCTACCTGTCTCTCTCTCTCTATTTATATCTCTCTACTCGGTTTCTGTTTTACCCTACTAAATTTATTGTTCGTTTTCTCAACTCCTTAGATTTTTTTCATCTTTATTTTTTTTAACTTTTCTTTCTAACCTTCTCACTGGCTTACGACTCCCTCCCTCTGTTTAATCTCGCGGTTCTCCCCTGTTGTTTCCTCCCACTCCTACTAAATTCTTTGCACGTGCTCTGCGTTTATGCGTGTGCCCGCTCCCTCGTAAGTTTCACATTTTGTGAAGATTTTCTCAGTAGAATTTGTGTTCATTTCCGCCTGAAAACCTTAATTTAACTTCAAATGTCGCGAAAAGACTGTCGCTGTACTTAAAGAACTTGCCAGTCTTGGGGTAAGAACAAACAATCACATCATCGTGACGGAAGTTGAACGTTTTCAACCCCTGGATAACCCCCGCGTCTAAGTCAGGGGGGAAATAATCGCCGTCCACGTCCAGCAAAGTGATTGTCTCCCCTGCACTGTCTGCCATTCGAACAACACCCATGGTGCTTGCAATCAGTTTTCCTGTGGACACAAAGCACAAATGTGAAGTCTCCTGATACCAACAGTAGTCTGCACGCTAAGTGGATAATGGAGACATATAATACACACACACACACACACACACACACACACACACACACACACACACACACACACACACACACACACACACACAGAGCAAATGTGTGCAATGGTGACGAAGGGAGGAGTGCAGTCGTGTCGGCTTGCACAAGGATCAGGGGGAGTGAGGACTCGGCTTTGTTATGAGTCTACAAAATAAACTGTTTTATTATTTATTTATTTTAAAATTCTTATGTTTTGTGCCTCTGGCAGTTTTGTGTAACAAATACAAACGAGGCAACTTTCTTTAGACAGGAATATGATGTCAAGTTGATTAACTGCGTCTAGCGAAAGGTAGATGAAACTTAAAATTAAATAAAATACACACACACACGGCATATGATCGATCAATGTCCATAGATAGATAGATAGATAGATAGATAGATAGATAGATAGATAGATAGATAGATAGATAGATAGATAGATAGATAGATAGATAGATAGATAGATAGATAGATAGATAGATAGATAGATAGATAGATAGATAGATAGATAGATAGATAGATAGATAGATAGATAGATAGATAGATAGATAGATAGATAGATAGATAGATAGATAGATAGATAGATAGATAGATAGATAGATAGATAGATAGATAGATAGATAGATAGATAGATAGATAGATAGATAGATAGCAAAGCTGGCTTACCAAGTTGACTTTATACCTCCTGCAAGGAAATGGCCAGAATGGCAGACAGGTCGGCTTACAGAAGCGAACACTGATGGCTGCTTAATTCCGTCAGCGGAATGCCTCCTCCATTGGCTGGTGGTCCGGCAGTTTCTCCAGATATTCCCCTATTGATCTTTTCTGCGCCAGGGGGAGGCAATTACGGAGGCAAAGCAAACAGCGCCAGCCATCCCCACCCTCCAGCCCCACTCGTGGGCCGCCGAGATTATCCCCCTTGTTCTACACCACCACCTGGCTTTCGATGGCTTCCTTTGGGCTCTTGGGTGTGCTGCTGATGGTGGTGTGACAAACTCCCTGTTGCATTGATGGCACAGGGTAGCTGGGGCAGGACATGAGTGACATCATTGTACTCTAGTTACTCTAGTACACAGCTGGTGGCAGGACATGAGTGACATCATTGTACTCTAGTTACTCTAGTACACAGCTGGGGCAGGACATGAGTGACATCATTGTACTCTAGTTACTCTAGTACACAGCTGGGGCAGGACATGAGTGACATCATTGTACTCTAGTTACTCTAGTACACAGCTGGCAGCAGGACATGAGTAAGATGATTGTACTCTAGTTACTCTAGTACACAGCTGGTGGCAGGACATGAGTGACATCATTGTACTCTAGTTACTCTAGTACACAGCTGGTGGCAGGACATAACTGACATCATTGTACTCTAGTTACTCTAGTACACAGCTGGGGCAGGACATGAGTGACATCATTGTACTCTAGTTACTCTAGTACACAGCTGGGGCAGGACATGAGTGACATCATTGTACTCTAGTTACTCTAGTACACAGCTGGCAGCAGGACATGAGTAAGATGATTGTACTCTAGTTACTCTAGTACACAGCTGGTGGCAGGACATGAATGACATCATTGTACTCTAGTACACAGCTGGTGACAGGACATGAGTGAGATCATTGTACTCTAGTACACAGCTGGTGGCAGGACATGAGTGACATCGTTGTACTCTAGTTACTCTAGTACACAGCTGGTGGCAGGACATGAGTGACATCATTGTACTTTAGTTATTCTAGTACACAGCTGGTGGCAGGACATGAGTGACATCGTTGTACTCTAGTTATTCTAGTACACAGCTGGTGGCAGGACATGAGTGAGATCATTGTACTCTAGTTATTCTTGTACACAGCTGGTGGCATGACATGAGTGAGATCATTGTACTCTAGTTATTCTAGTACACAGCTGGTGGCATGACATGAGTGAGATTATTGTACTCTAGTTATTCTTGTACACAGCTGGTGACAGGACATGAGTGAGATCATTGTACTCTAGTTATTCTAGTACACAGCTGGTGACAGGACATGAGTGAGATTATTGTACTCTAGTTACTCTAGATACTCTAGTACACAGCTGTGACAGGACATGAGTGACATCATTGTACTCTAGTTACTCTAGTACACAGCTGGTGGCAGGACACGAGTGAGATCATTGTACTCTGTGCTGCAAAACAATGGAACTCTCTTCCTTTCCATATCCGCCACCTTCCTACAACTGAATCCTTCAAATCTGCACTGAAAACGCACCTCTTCCTTGAGTATTACTCCTAACACAGTCCACAATGCTCGTCCTTCTTAACCCTGCCCCCTTCCCTCTTGCTACTTTACCCATCTTTCTCGCAGAATCACTATATTTTTATGTTCCTGTTACTTGATGCCTTTTGTTTTCTGTTTCGTCAGTACTGTCGTTTTCTTTCGTCCCTTTGTTCTGTGTCTACTTAGTCCACGTCTCTTCCTCGTTTTAAGCGCTAAGAGCATGCTCTCTATGAGTGTCAATATGCGCTATACAAATCTTCACTATTATTATTATTATTACTCTAGTTACTCTAGTACACAGCTGGTGGCAGGACACGAGTGAGATCATTGTACTCTAGTTACTCTAGTACACACCTGGTGTTGGTCATCACACACGACTCGCTACTTGCTACAAACTCAGCCGAGTATAGTAACACCCAGCGACAGTGATATAGAAGCTAGCAAAACATTATTTCATTTAAAGTCCCTTAGGATTTGAACAGATTAAGTTTAAAAGTCGGAAACATTGACATGGTTTAGTGCGTACATACAGACCCCACCCCCCTGTACATACAGACCCCCCATACGACAGACGAGAGGTTCTCCTCAATTCTCATGGTATTTGGCTGAAGATAAAGTTTATTAGACACAGGAAACCGTGAAAATAATCCGGAATATTTACAAGCACTTTGGGGCAATTTCCACTGAATAAATCTTGCGATCAATCATGAAGTCTTTTTCCTTAGTCTTGTCTTTTTTTAATTTGTAAGATAAGATAAAAACAATTTCATTCGAAATACATTTTAAAAATCGTACTTATTATGCAGCAGTTGCAACATATTTCTGTCCCTAGGAGGTTTGAGATCAGCATCGCTTCATGATGAGTGAGATTAATATATTTTGTCTCGTTAACTTTGAATGCTGTTCACGAACTCCAGATTGCAGTGCCAAGGGGCCGACATGTCCGGACTGTTTGTTATGCTGCAAAACACGACTAGTCCTCTACATCCCATGTTTTCGTCTCTACCTGCATTGTGGGAACTCTTTTTTGTCAAGAAACGTGTGTTGGTGTATGTGGCCTGCAGAACTAGTTGTTTCTTGCTGGCCTCTTTCTAATTTACTTTGTTTTGTTTTGTTTTTTAATTTATCAAAAGAGAGAATAGAGTTGACTTTAGTAGAAGAAAATGCGATGTTCGAGAAATGTCATCAGCTCTATCAGCAGGGCCGACAGTTGTTTGGCTCCTTAGGCCCTGTGGGCGACTTGCTTGAACAACTGCGAGGGCAGGAGGCAAACGTGAGCTGGACACAAGGCCAACAGGCGACAACATCGTCGGGGACAGGGGGAAACAAATGGTCAACACACGAGGTGCACAAAAACTGGTACCGCCCAAAATAAACTATAAGATGTTGACAACTACCAAACCTCCTTGTGCTGCTGCAACTACAACATTAGCGTCAGAACCACGACCATGTGGCTGTCACACGCCAGGACTGTGCGCGTGCATGCAAGTCTCCAGCGCGTGAACTGAGCTCAAGGAAAGAAAGGAAAGACACAGAGAATAAGAGAAATGACTGCGAGCAGCACACATGGAGGGGACAGCAATGAACGCTCGAGGTAGGGAGCAGATGGGAGAGAAGATGGAGCCTCTACAGGACTTTCCTGGGATTGTTGGTCTCACCAGATGGAGGCGCGCGCTCGTGCGCACACGCTTGATGGCGGTTGTCGATTTGGACAATGTTGGTGTCTCACCCATCGCCGTCGTCCTGAGTGGCTGCAAACGGCTTTCGATTACATGGAACCACGTCGATGTCAGACCTGACCTCAGCTGCTTACACACACACACACACACACACACACACACACACACACACACACACACACACACACACACACACACAACAGACAAGAAAAAAGGTAGAAGCGATTCTTGTTGTGCTTGGAATTCTCTGGAAATCACAAACAGCTCAGACCTCAGTACACGTGTACTGCGTGTGTTGGACATTTTTACATATTGTTTATGTTTATTTCCTGTTTATAGCTTGGACTCAGACTGGTGTGCACAGGTGACAAGTTTACTACGTGTGTGTCACGTTACCTGCTCTACTCTCTACGTGGGAGGAGACCTTAATAAACATTGTGAAAATTAGTGGCACTGGCAGGACCTCCTGAGACTTGTCCCACTGTGTAGCATGGCGTGTGATGCAGGCTTCAGACCGCACTACCTTCCACCTCCGCCTTCAGACTTTATTGGCCTTGGACTTGGCCTTATAGCATGTAATCCTCCTTGTGGCTTTGCAAGCGACACAGGGAAGAACTCAGGCTTTCTCATTTCTATTCGGTTTAATGTCCCTGCCACCAATACTCGTCGGCATGTAGCCGTCGCCTTGGTAACGCATTCTCAGCCAGTCTTTATTGTGAGGTAGAAAAAAATGTACTCGCAAGGCTGAGAGAATAGAGGGACAGAGAGAAGGAGGGACCATTGTTACACAGATAGTATGTTGCCTTATAGAAGGAATCGTGAATGAAGGACCAAGGAGTAGAAGAGCGAAGGGAACTGCTGTTGAACAGTCAAGCTTATTTTTCAGAGAACTAACGGGATTTGGTGATGGCGCGAGTTTCCAAAGTCCTTATGGGAGCCTCCGTGGCTGATGTCTTTTCTAGGATTTATTCCCTGATCGCCTTCTCGCTGATTCGCAGATTTCATTTCGCGAGTTTGATTATTTCTTTTGACATAATCAGAATGCATTTGCCGGGCCTAATTTTGTTTGGAAAAAAGTGAAGCCCTTCTAGCAGTAGAGGGATTTTTTGACTGTCACAGTTGGCAAATTTGCAATATTGGCTGGCTGGCTGGCTGGCTGGCTGGTCATTCTCGTCTCCTTTCTTGTGAGGCTGTGGTCCCTGCAACCCCACCCCTCCTACCCCATTCAGCCATTTCATGTTTGTGAGCTGTTCAGTTTCCTTGGCTCACCCTTTGATCACGTGACCACGCAAGAACCGATCACGTGGTGGTGCGACCCTGTTACGCCGCGTCTCACCACAACACAAAGCAACAGCAGCTCAATCATTAGAAAAAAAAACAAGGAACAAAACGACTGGCTGCGAGTTGAGATCTGAAAGGAAGGAGAGGGGCCAGTAATTCTCTTTGTCACGTCCTACGTCCCTACCACGTAATCCGCGGAATTTCGACAAGAGCACGTGCGACACACAGCTTTACGGCCAGCGACGTGCACAGGGCGGACTTCTCGGGTGGCATCACCGACACTCGTCACCTTACTGTCCCCACACACACACACATGTATGGTTTCGCTTAGTATTGGTTTCTGTCGACGACACCTGTTAACTGACATTTTTCTCTTGTTCGCTCTTTGTCATCATCATCATCAGCAGCAGCAGCAGCAGCAGTAGCAGCAGCAGTGGTATTTGCGTCCTCGTTGCCTTTATCAGCAGCAACTAAACTTACTAAAGCTCTGTCTGGGCCTGAGTCCTCGCTCGATGACAGCAACACCTGTGAAGCCCACATGCCTGTAGAAGTGTACAAGGTTCCTTACACCAAGTCCTCGCCCTCCTTTGTGCGGTGACTTGCTCGCAGCCATCAGGAAATGTTGCCACACGATAACCTTTAGTATTTAGCATCTGTCGACTATACATGTACCTCATTACATATCGACAACATTTTGATTACATCTTACATATTGACAGTCAGTCAGTCAGTCAGTCAGTCGTCCTTTGCCTGGCACCTGGCGTTGGGGGGATCACATGGATAGACGCGGCAACTGACAGGGCCCGTAACTCTTGTCTATATTGACAACATTCTCATTACATCTTATATATTGACAGCTTTCTCATTACATCTTACATATTGACAGCTTTCTGCCCCATTTTTTGACTTTTTTATCATTTGCCTCCCTATCTGGCTATTTATTATTTTATTTTAAAACTGATTCAGCACATAAGTATGCAGCGACAAAGGCGGTGAATAAAGCTAAGAGTTTTAAAACATCTAGAATATTCTCGAACATCCTGTTTGCTAAAAGGCTCTTGTCTGAATGTACAGAAAGGTGAACAATCTGCTGTCTAACATGAATTCAGTCTGAAGGACTTCATTTTGGGTGAGACATATTTACTCTCCCTATTATTGCACATTCATCCAGGAAAGTATTCAGGACTTTAGTAGTTCATTCAATGGGTCGATAATAAAATTACAAAACTGCCCACCTTCACTTAGATTTGTAACGGCAAAGTATTTAAGTCACGTGACTAACCCCCCAAACCCCGTGACCGCCCCTGGGATGCTGTGGCGCGTCTTGGTCTATGATCATCGCAGTTTGGCTGCTTATTTGCACTTCATTCATCAAAGTCTCTGTGGGTGCGTGTTTGCACTTCGTTTATAAAGGTTTCTTTTGATGCTTGTGTGCATTCATTCGTGCGTTGCGCGTGAGTTGCTGTTTATCGATGGCGTTGCTAGTCCGGTGGTGCCCGTGGTTTTGTTCCCTTGCGCAGGCGGCCGAGAGTTCGAGTCACCGGCCGAGCTCCGGGACCCGGAAGAGGCGGGGTAGAGGCGAGGTGTAGATTTCATGGGTGTGTACCCACCCGCTCTGACGTCGTCGCTGGTGTCGCAGACACCCTGCTGGCAGTGAGACGGGTACAGCGCTTAGACACACACACCTGTGTTAGACACACACCTGTGGAGTTTCTTTCAAATGGCGACTAGCACAATCCGTCTTCTCTTGGTCTTGCTGGGTGAGTTCAGCTCCATCACTTCTACGGATTTTTCTTTTCATCTGTTTTTCCTGTTAACACAGCAAGGGTGATGTTACAAACATTTATCAAATGTTACTAATTTATATCAAATGGTACTGTGTGGGTGTGGAAAATTGTTCATATCCAGCTACAAACGGTTTGGTCGTCCACCCTATTCAAAAGCTTTTTTCTCGTGATTTCTCGTGATGCTCGGTCAGGAGACATCACAAATGTAAGCCGTGGATTATCTCCTACTCACAAATTTGTCCGTTAAAGTTTGTCTTTGTATAGACTTCACCATTTAACTGTTCTTCAACACCTTATCCAAAACACTCCTCGTAAAATGTTTCCATACCTGGAGCAGATGGATTGCACTGTTTGCTTTGTTTGCTTGCGATTTTCTCTGTCTGCGAATGTTAGCAGGGTCTGTTTGCACTGTCTTGGGTGGCTGCTAGGATTGTCTGTCTGAGAGGTTCGATCCCCTGTGTCCATGTTGCTGGTCATGAGACGCTGTGGGTCAATGAAAAGCTCAGCGGACTGTGACTAAAATTATTGTTTGTCGCGTTGCCAACCGATGGTCACCAGAGGTTCACCTTGTTACACCTGGAGACACCTACAGCTCTCGAAGTGAAGCTGTCAGTCTTGTGTAGGATGTCCACAAGCCCGTACACCGGTAGTTGCCATCAGTTCCTCTTATGATGAGTCTTATCTGTCAACTGAAAGTGTAAAAGTAAACAAACATTTTGGCAGAATTTCTATCCTTCTATTGTTTTGTTTGTCAAGCCATTTGTTCATTACTGACTGTTCGCTTTTTCTTTACTGGATTCGCTTGTTTGTTGGTTTATTTGTTCGTTTGTCCCTTTGTTCCTTAGTTCGTTTGTTTGTTCGTTCATGTATGTATGTGTTCGTTAATTTGTTCATTTGTTCGTTTTTTTGTCCGTTTGTTCATTCGTTTCTTAATGTGTGCGTTTTCTGTGCAGGCTGCCTATTACGAGTGACTCCGTCGGCCGCCTTCAGCTGTGGTACCCAGGAACTGGGCTTCTACCCGCACCCGACTTCCTGCACCCAGTTCTTGGCTTGCGTCTATGGGCAGCAGTACACCATGAACTGTCCCTCGGGACTCAACTTCAACCCCAGCCTCCACCTGTGTGACTGGCCGAACAACGCCGGGTGTGTGGTGCCACCCGCCCCACAAACCCAGACTTCGCCGTGCACTGGATGTAAGACAGATCCGCATAAATCTTAATTAAGGGTGTCCAGCCCAACATTAGACAATATGAAATCCGCGTGCTACCGCTGAATCTCAAACTGTCTCTAGTGCTGAGTGTAGGACTAAATTACAGCTTCCCTAAGTGTGTGTGCGCGCATGTGTGTGTGTGTGTGCGCGCGCGCGTGTATGATGGTATTTTGCTTAGTTTGCTGTTTGAGGCAGCATCCAGTCAACATTTAGGAGCTTTTGTAGTGCTGTGTGTACATGGAAATGATGGGTCATGTGTATTATCATGTGGCTCAGCTGACATACATCAGTCTTTCCCTCTCCTACGAGCTACATACACGATGTCAGTCTAACTGAACAACTGAACAACTGAACATGGAGGAGGAGGAGTGACTGGAATTACAGAGAAGGTCTGTGTGGAGAAGTCGTTCTCACGGTTGCCTGCTGTTGCCGCAGTCGCACTTACATCGTGAAAGACCAAAACACAGCCAAACGATGAAAGTGAAGTTTACCGCCTGAAAGAGACTGTCATGGTCTGCCTGCGTCTGCCTCGTTCACCACTGAGAGAAGATCAGTCGACTGCTATCGCTGACCCCCTCCCTTCCCGAGTGTGATGGGGGGGATGAGGGGTAAAATTTTCACACGTGTGAGACTCTCTCGCCACCAACTGTGTGTTATTTCGGAATCAACGTCTGATGCTGCGACACGCAACCTTCTCGCTGCTTTTCTCCCCGTGTACTGCACGTGCGCTCGATATCTGGCGAAATACTTTCAGTACGAAGCGCAAAATGCAAAGGTCACGTGACTGGTCATTGTTTGTAACCGACTGGTGGAAACAATAGTGAAAATTATTATCTGGCTAAATCTCGTGGTTTCTTTAATTTCCCGCTTTCCTTGTGTCTTGCGGATGATTTAAGAGACCGTATAAAGCCACCAGCCCGTGTAAAATATATCATCTGTAGGTAGCTGATTAATGATAATAAAGATCAATTAATAGTTCAAAATAATTGTACTTTTACAAGAGTCGATAAATAGGATGAAGACTCCTTTTTGTGTGTCTCCAGGCGACTTGTCCAGTCTCTGTCCCTCTCACGTGGCCTATTACCAGTTTCCTGACTGGACAGACTGCACCGCCTACTACATCTGTAGGAGGGGGTCGGTGTCGAGGGCCACGTGTCCGTCTGGGCTGTACTATCACTTCGCTCAGTGGACCTGCGCCCAGCAGCAAGACGCGCCATGTTTCCAGGCCTGATCACGTGACTGAGCCACTCACCTCTCAGACCAAAGCTGACATCAGCCATGACACAGCTGCAGCCCATCACAGGTCTCGCACTTCTTTCCAGTTCTTGGTCCGAGCGTCGCTGTCTGCTGAAATGAAGGAACCATGGCAACCATGAGAGAGGGGAAAAAATGTGCTGGGAGAGAATTATGCTCGCTGTGTACAGGAAATGGCGGGTTGTTTTTGATGAAATAAAATGTTCATGAAATAAAATCCTCTGGATGCAGCGTGCATTATCACTTTCTGTCTTTGGAGCGTCTCTCTGTGTCTTTCTTTATTTTTACCTCCTTCGTTTTTATATGAATTACATCTGTCGATTGCCTGTTCATTGGGGCAAGGGAAGATGTCCCATCCGGAGATTTCAGGTTCACGGTTGCTAACACCAAATAACAGCCGATGGTCTTAGGTGAGGGCGCGGTGCAGTCTAAATGTTTCGAATCTTCTGCGTCCACCGTTTGTTCCGTCTGTCTGGCTGGTTGGCTGGCTGCCGTGAGTTTGTGAGTGTGCAAATATTTTTCTTTTTTTTTCTTTTTTTCCAATACAATCCACAACATTATTTGTGTTCATTTGCAGATGTCCGTTGCACTGAACACAAAATGCCAATATTCTTTAATGATTATAGCTGGGTGGTGATGGTGGTGACTAACTGGATTGTCTAGCTGTAGTAACATGTGTTCACATCGCAAGGAGATATAATCTACAAACTTAAACCACGAGGCAACAATTTGTAAAGGTCTAGCAAGAGTTCTTGCAGATACCTCATTTGTTTTTAACTCCACGATCGCACTGTTCCCTGACTAAGGATGGAACCGTTGCGACCTCCTCACTCACATTAATGATGTCAGCAGGCACTTCGTCTCAGGAATGTGGTGCACTTATAGAGCTTCTCTGCACACATTCTTGCCGAATGCAAAGTAAACAGTCTCAATATCCCCATCCTGCAGCAGAAACCTAGAGTTAAAAAACTCGGCAGTACAGGGTGTGAGCACTTACGACTGGTGTTTTATTGACCACACCTGACATAACATTCAGCAAGCAAACAGCAGGCCCAGCACACTAGTGATTTCCTTGAACTGAAGCTGTATTCATCGAGAGATCGAGGTAAATACATGCGGGTGGACGAAGATCCGGTAAGACATGATACAAGTTGCCCATTGAATGGGCAAACATATGTCCTGTGGAACTGCCTCTCAGTTAAAATTTTTAAAAGAAACAAATGTTCTTTTAAACTGTAGGTAAAACATACAAAATAACGATTGACTAATGTGCAATTTTCCAGTGCCATCAGATTTCCATTAATATCACGTGTTCCCACTGAAGTTCTGTAACGAGAAAGGTACGTGTGATGAGACAGTCAGTACCTATAGTGTTTGATTTCTATACGCACAAATACTATCAAGACAAATACTTTACTCACAAATATTATCAGGACAAACACTAAGTTATTTTAGGGTTCACCAAATCTTTGTGACTCACCATTCTGGATGTTTGTTTTACAGCTATCGTTTACTCTTTTTCTTTCTTTCCCTCGCTCTGTGTGTGTGTGTGAGAGAGAGAGAGAGAGAGAGAGAGAGAAGCCCTATCCGTTGAATGTCACTACACCAAATTCTGTTTTTCCCTGAACGTCACATTAATTACTGCGCCTCCCTTACATCACGCCAATGACAGTCTGTTCCCCTGTATGTTCCATCGCATAACCCATGTCCATGTGTGTCGCACAGTCTGTCTCCTCGTACCAAGAACAGTCTATATTCCCTGTGCGATACAGCAAGAATATTTCTCTGTCCCTGTATTTCATACACGTGCATCGGTGCATTACAAAGTCTGTTCACATCTACATCGCACCAAACACGGTTTGTCCTCTCTGTCTTCCTTTTTTCACCACAAAACTCAAGGTAGACAGAAAGAATTTTAATGCTGCTTTTGTTTTGTTTTCGTTTTTTGTTTTTTGTTGGATTTTTTTTTGTTTTGTTTTGTTTTTGTTTTTTGTTTTTTGTTTTTTGTTTTTTTTTTTGTTTTTTGTTTTTTGTAATCCATTCTTCGCTAATGTCCTCTTTTTCAATGCCTGACAACGTTGTGATCCACACACAGCCGTCTCTGACAGTGACAGTGATGCACTGGCTCAGCCTTCTCTGACACTGACAGTGGCTCAGTTATCTCTGCCGGTGATGAGATAGGATTGGTTGGAATACTCGGTGATAATAAATTAATAAGCACTCTAGTCTGCTATAGAACACTTTAGCACACTTTCACTTAGGGCTGAATGCTCGATCTTTACGATTCTCTTCACACACACACACACACACACGCGCGCGCGCGCGCGCGCGCGCGCAAAGAAAGAGGAATAACTAATCTTCATTCTTTTCATTCACAATCTTTAGGTAATAAATGATCAGAAGCAGCCACCTACAGTCCTAAAAGGTCGTCTGCAAAGGGAGAGAGTACAGGTTTAGGATAACAAAATTTTTCTTACAGTTCCCTCCCTTTCTTATTCTGCCTGACAAAGCGTTTACACATAAATAATCGCTTCTTACTCTCGTACGGTGGCAAACTGCATGGTGATGAAATTGATGTATGCAACGAAGTGAAGTGAAGTGTTATATTTGATAGTGAACTGACATTTAACGCTCATATTCAGAAAATTACGACATATTGCATTATACCAGAAGAATCTATCAAGTAATAATATATAATAGTGAAGATTTGTACAGCGCATATTGACACTCATAGAGAGCATGCTCTTAGCGCTTAAAACTGTTGTGTTATTGGTTTGTGGGTATTATGAGTGGTGGCATTCAATAAACTCTCCAGTTAGAACACGTAGCAGAGACATCATTATGTCGGCTTCGCGCCATCTTTTATTATCCCAAGTCCGCACTAAACCTTTTACGGATTTCTACATTTTCAGAATAAGGCCAACACTTGCCTTATGTCACATCTCCCTTTCTTTAGTTAATGGACATTAATGTTTCAACCTAACTTAATTAACATTAATTTTAGCCTGAATCCTTCACACCTAACTTTCCTAGTTAGAGCATTTATTATTACTTTTGCAATTTTCTTACACTATAACACAACTTTTAATATTCTTGAATTTCCTATTCAAGTCTATGTGCGTTTGATTCGAGTCAATCATTTACAAGTCAAGTTTCTGTGGGATCTTGATGGTGCGACCACTCTTGGTCGTCTTGACAGTCTGATCTGGAGGAGCGATGACTTTGGACGCTGGCACCTTCCCGGCTGCGGCTCCTAGACATGGCTCTGTATTGGCAACAGGAACGTCTGGATCGTCTGAGTGTATACCAGACCAGGGGTCGGGATCATCTTCGGACTTTGGGTTTGTTGGAATAAGGGATGACAGATTCTTTGGAATAGGTCTGGGATTCTCGGGATTGGGATCTCTGGGAATCAAGAGGCGGCGGTTGCGTCTTTGTCGACCGTAGGGAGTCTCTACCTCATATGACCTGTTGGGCAGAGATGTGATGATTGTCCCTGGTGTCTGGGTTGGCTTCACCCAAACTGGCTGACCTGGTTCCAACTCAGCGGCTGATCTGGCACGGTGTGCTCTGTCGAAGTTCTGTTTATGTTTCAACTTCTGCATCTCGTTTTTCTTATGAAAGTCCTTCCTTTCTTTTTCCTTTTTCTCGGAAAATTGAGATGGTATGGTGGGGACCATGGTGCGTAGTCTTCTCCCGAACAACAGTTCTGCTGGACTGAGACCTTGCTGAAGTGGCGTAGCGCGATATGTGAGAATCGCTAAATAAGGATCATCTGCCTTCTTCAGGATTGATTTCACGGTTTGAACGGCGCGTTCAGCTTCGCCATTCGCTTGTGGGTAGTACGGGCTGCTTGTTGTGTGAGTGAACTCGTACTGTTGAGCGAACATTTGGAATTGCTTGCTGGAGAACTGCGGGCCGTTGTCTGAGATGACAATTTGTGGAATTCCATGGCGGGAAAAATGCTCTTAACATGGTTGATGACTGTTTCTGCCGAAGTATTCTTCAGGTGTGCCAACTCAATATAACGTGAATAATAGTCCACCACTAGTAAGTACTGCTCTTTTTTCAGTTCAAAGATGTCCATTCCAACTTTCTGCCAAGGGAATGCTGGTGTGACAGAGGGAATAAGGGGCTCAGGGGGAATTGGCCTCTCCTTAATGCAAATTGTGCACCTCTGTACCATGGACTCTATCTGCTGAGAAAGCTTTGGCCACCAAACACTCTCTCTGGCCAAGGCACGACATTTTACGATGCCTTGATGTCCAATATGAAGTCTGTGAAGAATGTCTGTTCTCAGTACTTCAGGGATGATCAGTCTTGATCTGTAGAGAAGAAGTCCATCATGTTCTGTGACTTCTGATCGTACTGTCCAAAACGCTTTCAGTTCTTCCTGCTCTGGACTAGAACGTGGCCATCCATTGTGAAGATAATACAGTACTGTCTTACAAACAGTATCTCTTGCAGTCTCGTTCTTGATTTCTTCGATGCGTTTTTCACTGGCTGGCAAGCTCTGAATCACTTGCTTGATGAAGATCTCTTCTTCTTCACTTCTCTCATCTTTCGGAGTGTTTCTTGCTGGGGCTCGTGAGAGTGTGTCAGCAGTCACGAGATTCTTGCCTTTGGTGTAGACAATGTTGTACTTGAACCTCATCAGGCGCATCCGGAATCTCTGAATTCTCGGAGGTAGATCTTCAAGGTTTTTTGTTTTAAGTAGAGACAATAATGGCTTGTGGTCAGTTTCGATTGTGAGATCACGAAGTCCTGTGATATAGTCACAGAACTTTTCACACGCCCAAGTCACTGCAAGTGCTTCACGCTCAACTTGCGCGTACCTGCGCTCAGTTTCCGTCATACTTCTTGATGCGTAGAAAACTGGCTTAAGGTGACCATCTGACTGTTTCTGAAGTAATACTGCACCGAGACCGAAAGATGAAGCATCTGTTGAGACGACGGTTGTTTTGTCAGTACCATAGTGTGCTAACACTGGAGCTTCAGTCAGCTGTTTCTTAATTCTCTCAAACGAGGTTTCTTGAGCAGTGTCCCAACACCACTCATTGTTTTTCTTGAGCAGGTCACGTAGCGGTTTGCTGTCGTTTGCGAGGTTAGGGCCTGCAAACTTCCCAACGTGGTTAATCATTCCTAACAATCTTCTGAGATCAGAAATATTCTCTGGCTTGGGAAAATTCTTCACAGCAGACAGTTTCTCTGGGTCTATGGCGATCCCGTCTTTCGAGATGATGTGTCCGAGAAAGGATATCTTCTCTTTGGCAAACTGGCACTTCTCATCGTTCAGGGTAATGCCCGCTTCTTGAAGCGTCGACATCACTTTCTTCAAGTGACGATCATGCTCTTGCTTGTTCTTACCGAAAATGAGCAGGTCGTCAATGTCACAAATGACATTTTCATTGTTCGCAAGAAGTTGAGACATTCGTCGTTGAAATACTTCTGGCCCTGAACTTATCCCGAAGGGTAAACGTGTATAACAGTACCTTCCCAAAGGTGTAATGAAGGTTGTTAACTCCTGACTTCCTTCATCCAGTGGAATTTGATGGAAGCCCTTTTTGCAATCAAGCTTTGTAAACATTTTTGCTCCTGACAGCTGGGCTAACAGTTCATCTGTTGACGGCAACGGGTAGTTCTCTCTGCGAACTGCTTCGTTTAGTTTGCTCAGATCGACGCAGATTCTTACTTTCTCGTCACTCTTGGGCACCACTACTATTGGGGCGCACCAATCACTGGGCTTGGTGACTGTGCGAATCACTCCCTGTTTTTCAAGTTGATCCAATTCTGTCTTAACTTTCTGTTTCAAGGGTAAAGGTAAACGCCTTGGAGCTGCTACTGCATATGGAACAGCTTGTTCTTTTAGACGAATCTTGTAGGGATCTTGTAGACTTCCTAGTCCTCTGAAAAGTTTTGGAAATTCTTCCCTGTACCGCTTTTCCTGATCCTCTATAACTGTGTTGATTCTCTCTATCAACTTCAACGCTGTAATGGCTGGTCGACCTAGCAATGGTTCTTCGAGTGTTTTTACGACATACACTTCTTGCACTGTAGAGATATTCTTGTATGTCAGTTTTGCCTTGAACATGCCTTCCACAGCTATCTCAACATGACCTGGACCATACAGTTTCTTGCGCACTTTCTGCAGTGGTCGCTTGGCTGCTGGAACTGCGGTCTGAGGTACAACAGTAACATCAGCTCCGGTGTCAAGCTTAAACACATTCTCTGTGTCTTCCATCAGGAGACTGACTTTCCAAGGATCTGTTGTCACACTGCCCACAATCATACCCATGTAAACTTCTTCGTCTTCTTCTTCCTCTTCCACTGCGTGAATCTTAGAAGAACCTGAAGAGCGACAGACTGCAGCGTAGTGACCAATCTTGGAACATTTTCTGCATTTAGCGTTCTTTGCAGGACAACCATCTCTGTTGTGGGAACCTTTTCCACATCGAGAGCATGGCTTAGTCTCTGGTTTTCCCCGAAGGCCTGACTTCATACCGCAACGAACTTTTCGCTGGCCTTTCTGAATCTTGTTGATGGTTTTGTCCATTGTACTCCCGCTGTTGCTTACCACCATCGAGTGTGCTTGAGTCTTGGAAGTCTCATGAGCTCTGCAAATTTCTATTGCCTCTGGAAGCTTGAGTGTTTTCTTCTGCAACAATTTTTCACGCATAGTGTCATCTTGAACACCGATCACAAGTCTGTCACGAATCATGCGGTCAACATCCTTGAAATCACATGATTTTGCTAACTTGCGTAAAGCTGTGACGTAAGTATCAACTGACTCATCCTTGTTTTGGTATCGGCTATGAAACTTGTAGCTCTCATACACCTCATGTGTGCTACCTAAACAGAAGTCGTTGAACTTGTCGATGACAGTCTGGATATCTTTGTTGTTCTCCCCTTCTTCAAAGGATAATCCTTCGTAGATTTCTTGTGCGTCCTCGCCAATGCAAGCTAATAGAACTGCACTACGATAAGCTGAATCTTCTTTATCAAGGCGCGTTGCTACCTCATAGTTCTGCCACTGACGAAGAAATTTTTTTCCAATTTACTTCAATGTTAGAAGACAAATCCAGCTTTGAGGGAACCGGAACGTTTGCAGTGAAATGTTTTCTCTGGTGTGTCTCTGCCATGTTGCTGGTGTCCACCAAAAAACGAAGTAACCAACTTTCTTGAAGTGGGGTACACGAATGTTTGTACTAAGCACCGCAAGTCAAAACTTATGTAGAGTACACAAAACTTTGAATCATCCAACCACACTCTATAAAGACATGCTGCGAGAAATGTCACATTGCGAACTGGAACGTACTGCGCAATATTTCGAAATGGGTAAAACTTGCCCACCTGAAAGTTCCTGGAGAAATCACATAGCTAGCACTTTGCTGCTCACTTCTGACACCATGTTGTGTTATTGGTTTGTGGGTATTATGAGTGGTGGCATTCAATAAACTCTCCAGTTAGAACACGTAGCAGAGACATCATTATGTCGGCTTCGCGCCATCTTTTATTATCCCAAGTCCGCACTAAACCTTTTACGGATTTCTACATTTTCAGAATAAGGCCAACACTTGCCTTATGTCACAAAAACGAGGAAGAGACGTGGACTAAGTAGACACAGAACAAAGGGGACGAAAGAAAACGACAGTACTGACAAAACAGAAAACAAAAGGCATCAAGTAACAGGAACAGAGAAATATAGTGATTCTGCGAGAAAGATGGGTAAAGTAGCAAGAGGGAAGGGGGCGGGGTTAAGAAGGACGAGCATTGTGCGGACTGTGTTAGGAGTAGTGCTCAAGGAAGAGGTGCGTTTTCAGTGCAGATTTGAAAGATTCAGTTGTAGGAAGGTGGCGGATATGGAAAGGAAGAGAGTTCCATTGTTTTGCAGCACAGTAGCCAAAAGTCCTGTGACCATATGTTGTTGTTCTGGTGACAGGAACAGTTAGGATACGGTCGTCAGACGAAGAGCGGAGTTGTCTGGACGGAGAGTAAGGGATGAGAAGTTCAGAGAAATAGTCAGGACAGGAGCCAGCAAAGAAATTAAAACACAGCACAGACAGTTTGTACTGAATGCCAGAACGGATGGGTAGCCAGTGTAGAAAACGAAGGAGAGGAGTGACATGGTCCCGTTTCCTTGCTCTAAGCACCAGACGTGCAACGGAGTTCTGTACTCTCTGGAGTCTCTGAATGAGGGATGAGGGGCAGCCTGCCAGCAAGGAGTTGCAGTAGTCAAGTCGAGAAAGTATACTTTCCTAAAGTTGTGTAAGGCTTTCCTTTGACCTCGCTAAACATCCTTCCATAGGCATCAGTACTTGAAAAGTCAAGTAGTAATAAAATGGTAATAATAGAGAAAATATAAAGAATACCAAAATTACTGAAAGAATCATAAAAATGTCAAACAACAGTTTAGCTATTTACTTAGAATTCCATTTAGGAAAAGGCTATGATCTGACTCAGTTTAAATATTAGTTTATTAGGATTAGAAGACGTGACTCATATAAATATATAAAATTTACAAGGGTTTTATGCTTTTCGCTGTTTTTGTCAACAAGGCCCCAAATTGTGTTCCTCAAATAACAGTGTCCTTAAATGGTATGGTCTCCACTATTTACGTTTCAGTCGAAACGTTCCGGAATAGTTTATTTCGGGGATAAAAGATGGCAGCGAAAGAGAAAACTTTGAGTGCGTCGGTTGCTGTAGCGAGAACACCAGCTGATCTGCAACGAATGCGATTAGAAAAATTAATGGCTACTCCTGTAAGTGTGTTTTTTCATGTAGTAGTATCTGGAATACCTGCCTTCGCCCAGGTTGATTTCTGACGCTAATTCTTTTACTTTTTTTTTCGGAATGCTGATTTCAGGCAAAGGCTGTGTTTATTCCAGAAAAGTCTAAGGGACCCAAAATGAAAGAGCCCCCAGAATTTATCAGAAACGTATGGGGTATGTTTTTTAAAAATCATTTATGAAACAAATTTTTTTTCATTCTTTTGAAAACTACTTTGAAGTAAATTACTGTGAGGGGTAAAAAGTGTGGAAGATACAACCATACAAATTCATTCAATAAAGTCGTAGTTTATTGATGTCATTCTTTCTCCACCTCATCACAGCAAAAATAATGTTATAATAATACATTTTTTTGTGTCCGTTACTATTTACAAGCATTCGCCAAAATTTTTTAATTGCCTATGGATTGTTTGCATTGTAGCATATATTAAATAAGTGTAATCTGATAACAATAATTTTAGGATCAAGTGCTGGTGCTGGAAGTGGCGATTTTCACGTTTACAGGGGTGTTCGAAGACGTGAATATGCTCGTCAGAAATTCTCTGCAGAACAGGTGTGCCTATCATTAGAGCTGATTTCCTTTCTCTCCATTCTGACAAATCTTTTGAAGTTTTATTAGCTAATCTGCAATCATTTATTTGTAATTACACAGAGAACTGGAGAAATAAGTTTTGTTTTACCATGTGGCATGCATACTATATTTTAGGAAAAGTGGGATGTGGTTTTTTTCTCCCTATATGTGAGAATTTCATCTCTTTGTCTCTGATTTAGAATGACATGTTTAATCTCTACCACTATTTTTTAAAAGAACACTTTAGTCACATAAATACAATTGTTATGTTGTCAGAATGTTTAATAACGAGCTCAATTTATTCTTGTATTCTTTCCTAGAATGAGAAGATGGATAAAGACGAGAACTACCATACCAAAGTTGAGGAAAATAAAAAGGCAGCAGAAGAGAGGACTGCCAGGAAAAGAGCCAAAAGGTAAATTGATTGTCTTTTCCTGCCCTATGTAGCTTGTGCTGGTATTGGATTTGGGAGGAGAGTTTGTTGGTTCAAAACTAGGCTCAAGTTCTATGGTAAAAGTTATGGATGTTCTTCCACTTAAGATACTGCAAGCAGAGTCAAATCAGTGTTATACATTTAATACTTCAAGTTCTTACAGTTCATCATGAGTTCTTGAAGCTATTCCAAAAGTTCACATTGTTAGACACTCCCAAATTTTACACTTCATTCCCCCACAACACTTGCAGTTTTAGGTGTTTGCTACAATGGATAGGAGGGTTCATGAAAGTTCATTATCATGAATTTAGAATAGTGTATCTGAATGAAAATTCAAAAATGCTAAAATGCTTTTTTTTTCTTTTTTTTTTGATGATGATGATGATTTTGATGTTCTGTCCAATTAACTTCATTGTAGTCTCCCTTCTCTCACCATCCTGCCAGAAAGAATGGTTGGACCTGAGGGAGAGGTAATAGGGTAGATTGCAGCATTTAGCGAAACATGATGAACAGGGGGAGAGTAATAGTCAGGCTAGATTGAAGTATTTAGTGGAACACGATGAACAGGCTAGCTGGCACTGTATGTGCTCCTCACCTCCCTCCTCCAGGTCAAACCATTATTGCTCTTCCTCGATAGAGGTTGAGCTTTTAATTTTTCTAATTGCAGTTATTATAATTTATAATTATGCCTGATGATGTTTGTGATTGGGATTATGATTTCATTCACATCAAAGTATGAATGCTGTGATTACTTCTTGTGATGTTTCATTAAACTAATCACAGCTTGTGTCTTTTTTAGGCTAAAGAAAAAAGAGAAATTGAAAAGCAAGAAAGCGAGAAAGGACAACAAGCCATCAGGTAAACATTTTGAGTACTTGTACTTTTTAATTGTTTATTTTATGATTACTCATATGGTTTGTCTCACTTTCTTTACAATTAGGTCAGTTTCTTCTCAAGCATGCTGTTCTTTCTCTGCATGTGGCTTATTTTTAAGGGCTGGCTGCTTTGCCATGAAATAACCTTAGTTGCTGGCTCAGTGTAAAGGACAAATTCCTCCCCCCTCCCCCCTTTTCTTTATGACCAATATTTGATAAGAGTACATGGTACTGGAAACAAGGCTGCATCTGACAGGCTGAGTTGCTTTGCTCTCCAGTGATTTTTCTGTTTTCTTGTTGAACGTCTCTGTTTATTCCTATTATAGGTTTCTTGTTTCTCATAAGTTTTCTTTTGTTTTTCATTTACTGCTTTAATCCCCTATTTTCTGTTTGTTGCTGATTTTTGAGATCTAATTCTTGTTGCTTGTTCTGTTTTCTCTTCTCTGAATTTTAGCCTAACTTTATATTCTCACCTATTTTAATATCTTTAATTATTTTTGTCTTACTGTACATTTTTTGTGGTCTCCCAGCATTTCATTCATGTAGTAGTCATGTCTATAACAGCCACTTCTAAACAGGACACTGTCCTGACCATGAGCCTGCCTGGTGTGTCTATAATTACTTCATGTGTGAGTGGGTATTTCTGTTATAGAAGTGAGCGTGCCTGTTATATGAGAATATGGCTGTATAATAATAATAGTGAAGATTTTTATAGCGCATATTCACACTCGTAGAGAGTATGCTCTTAGCGCTTAGTGTATGCTTGTTAGTGATTTAGTTTACTTCTGTATGTCATTTCTATACAGCGCTTTGGGCAGATCATTGGAAAAGCGCTCTATAAATGTTCATTATTATTAGTGTGGTTAATCTAGTGGAAACTCATGCATCTCTTAACTTGAGACAAGCTGGTATTAATTGGAAGCTGTCCTTTCAGCTTTAATTTTATAATTTGAGGAGATTATTATTTTAGTAGGAGGACAACATTTAATTGTTTAATTTTAACCCATGTACCATGAATTTTTCAATTTTTCTTAGGTGAACACAGCGATGAGGATGAAAAACGTGATGATAATGAGGAAGATGGTAATACTGATGATCAGGTAGACGAAAACAGCCAGCCAGCCAGCAGGAAGTCCCATACAGATGAGGATCAGAATCAAAAGCAGGATGAAGTGTGAGGATATGAATGATGATTACCAATTTTATGACAGTGAAGCTCTTCGATAGGAGGCTATAGACAGTGAATATTCTGTTATTCTTAATCAGTTGGAGAGGCAAACTGGAGAAGTGAACCTGTTTCTACACCTCAGCAATTGGAGTGGATATTAGAGTGATGACACGGCTGTCTTGTAGACAGTGGAGTACAGAATCAGTGAAAGGAAACGCTTGTTATATATGTATAAATTCCAATGAAAACTGTGTTGTTGTAAAATGTTGCAATGCATCCTTTATGCCATAATTGTTTTTTTTTTTAATTTACCAGTATGTAAAATAAAGTTAGTTTAGAAAATGCATTTTAATTTGAATGTCAGACGTATGTAAGCCAAACTGTGACCAAAAAAGGCAGACAAAAATACTACCACACATTAATTATCAGTTCTAATGGAAATGAATTAGTAGTCACCTTCCTGTCTTAAACACTGCGTTTATTGGCTAAAAACCTCTTTATGCTATCTACTACAAGCAAGCCTCCTGCTTATGTTCAGGTTTTGACAAAACCATTCTCTTGGATAAGCTCCCTGAAGAAAGTGGCTGACTCTCTGGGGCTGCGAGTACGGTTGGGGTTGTTGAAGTCCACAGCATACAGGCCAAACCTTTTGGTGTACCCGGATGTCCACTCGAAGTTGTCCATCAGGGACCAGACGGTATATCCACGAACATCACATCCGTCCACCTTTATAGCTGTGGAAAGGTGTGTTTAAAATGAGATTTATGACCACAATTGAAATCTACAAAGAAAAATATATGCTGTAAGGAGTCTGAGAAATGTTTCTAAAACAAAGACAACATCTGAAAGGTTTGCATATTAATTCATATTATTCCATGTTATTCCATGCTCTGATTTCTGAGAGAGAAGGATGAGAGGTGCAGGCATATGCGTGATCTCCCTGTACTTGTACTGTTGGTGGGTAACAGTGGCCTGAGTAGGCAAGGCATTGCTGAATTTCATTATTTAGGTTTATAATAAAAAGGCATGTGCTGACTTGTGTGTTACAGCTGCAGTTAACTTGAGGTTTGTATTTAGGAGCATTTGTGCCCCTATATGACATCACTCTAAAGAATGTCAGCAGACCTTTCAGGAGCTCGTTGGTATAGTTACGATGGTAGTAGATGCGGTCGATGTCGTAAGGACCCTCAATGTCTGGCCGGCCATTCTCGGTGATGTAGACAGGAGGATTTTCCCAATGGTCTCGCACCCAGCGCAGGATGTTACGCAGACCCCAAGAGTTAACCCATAGCCAGCCATTGCCAGCACTGATACAAGTCAAAAGTATAGGTTTTCTAGTGTTAGATACAAAGGTCCTTCAGGTCTGTCTATGGAATTGATATTTTTCTAGGTACAAAGGTCATTCTGGTCTAAGGTTTTTCTATAAAAGGTCATTGTGGTCTAGCTAAAGATATAGAGGTTTTTCTAGTCCCAGGTGTGGATATCTCCGTATCTTTAGCTAGACCACAAGTTATTGTAGTCTTCACTGTGAAGATCATCATAAGGCTCTGGTTTACCATCAAGCAGTGTGCTACTCACTCTGGCCAGCAGGGGTCAATGTGGGTGTCGATGTCCTGGTCATTCTCAAAGCTGGCGACCACACTAGGGTTTGGCTTGTTGCTGGTCAGGTGGGTGGTATAGTGGTTGATACCCAGAAAGTCGTAGGCACCTGAAGGGTTAAAATATTCAGGTGAGAGCGGTGTTGTCAGGGCCATAAAAGGCAATCTTTTCTAAAGACTCTGTGCACTGTGTGAGGTATTCACAAGATGGTCAAACTGTTCCCAATGACCAGTAATCATCATATGTCAGGATGTAATCTGAATGAGCTCTGGTACTAAACAAGATATCTAGAAGCTTCACAACTTAAGTCAGTGAAGACAAAATATCTGTCTAGTGACATAAAATAATTCTCAATGATAAGCAAAACCATTTTTTCACTTTATAACTACATGATTACCAGATCTTTTTCACTTAGGATTACATAGCTGCATGACTTAAACTCCCTCCTCTTTTTTTTATGCGGTAGATGAATGCAGCGTTTCACACTTACACCGGAAGTAGTGTGATCGCAGCATATTAACTGTTATGAAGTGTGAAGAAAATGATAAAAAAAGCTCGTGCAACCTCTGTTCAGTCTCTTCTCCTCGGCCGTGAAGGCTGGCAGGCGTGAGGTGGACAGTCCCTGTCGCTGACTTTTCTCGGCCACCAGGCGCTTCATAACCTCAGGGTAGTCGCCGTCGCCGTAGATGGGGTTGCCGAACCAACCCAGCTTGAACATGATGGCGCGCTCTGCGGCCAACTCGTCCTCTTCACTTGATGTCATCGGCTCCTTCCAGTCGATGTTCAGCGTGATGCCGACTTTACCTGCGTTGTTATGGTGACAAGGAGTGTTAAGCGACCGCTGGCATTTTAGGGTAAATCACCTGATAAGAGTTTCTGTAGGATCCTTTGATAGAGATATTTGAAAGGGTTGTTTTGATAATATTCGTAGTCGACCTGTTACTTTCCTGGTGGTGGTGGTGGTTAGCCCTGTTCTGTCACATCTTTTGTAAACTGTTTGAGCTATTATTAATCAGTTCATTTCTTGTTTTGTCTGTTAAAATGATTTGAATCACGTAACACGGAGAAAGCTTTTCAGTCTTTGCCTAATCAACAGTCACTGATTAATCTTTCGACTGCTAAATATTAAAAGAGTTGAGGCCATGAAAAAGGGAAGTGAATCGCTGGATGGAAAGAAAGACGATTCATGGGAAAGGAAGACGACTGGCTCTCGCAGTCAGCAAGTGCACGCACCATTGTAGATATGGCGGAAGTGCGTGTCGTAGGTGTGGAAGGCTCTGGCGTGGGAGCGGATAATGTTGTGGGTCACTTTGTACACCCCCACCGCGGGGTCGTGGATGCCAGGTGCGAAGTCACCGTTACCATAACCAGACCAGGATACTACAAAGGGTTCGTTGAAGGTAATCCACAGTTTCACCTGAGAGCAAATGTGTCATTTCACACATGATTTGTTGCTCTCTTCTTCTCTCGAAACACAGTAACCGTGCCTTTACCGCGCCAACCGAGACACAATGTCGTCTTTGTAAGTAGTGGGGGAGGTTTATCTTGTCCATAGCTTTATTATACAAGCGTGTGCCTTGCTGTTTCTATAAGAGGTGAAGTGTTTATAGCTGTATGATTCTGATCCTGTAGTTTACACGTTACCTGCATTAAATACACAGGCTCCTACACGAGAAACATCTCCTGAACTCACCCTGTCGCCAAATTGTTCAAAGCAGACACGAGCGTAGTCGTTGAAGTGGTCGATGATGGATTCATCGCTCCAGCCGCCGCGGTCCTGCAGGGCTTGTGGCAGGTCCCAGTGATACAAGGTGACCATGGGCTGGATGTTGTTGGCGACCAGAGCGTCGATGAGGTCGTTGTAGTATTTAACTCCTAAGGCGTTAAATGACTCGGGGGTGCCGTCTGGCAGGATGCGGCTCCAGGCGATGGAGAAGCGGTAGTGCTGCACCTTTGTGGCGACATAGCAACAGTGTGATGAGCTCTCATTGTAACAAGTGAATACCAAGTTACTTTAATCAAGAAGAAAAACCGGCGGTGAGAGGATTTAACGCCAGACCAGTGCAAGGAATCATTCAGATAGTGATACAAGCCGCTTTGATTTGCTAAATAATTCTTTTAAAAGGCTATAAGATGTTGCCATTTCCTCATTAACTCATTAGTATCGTAATATAATAGTGGAAATAAATTTCAAGGTATTTAATGTTGTAACTATGTATGTATGTAAGTAACTACAGTATTTGGCTTTTGAATGAAGAAACAGTTCCTTCCCTTGAACACCAGATGAAAATGTTCAAAGTCCAGCTGTTTTGTCACCACTTTGGCATTTCAAGAGGTTAGCATTTGGTAAAGCAACAAAACTTTCCCCTGCTGCTGTGGTTTTAGTTTATTTTACTAGATCGACTCACTTCCCTACCTCTAGCTGGCCTTTTACTGTTATTGACTCCTTGTCTTTATGTCAGGTAACGAGGCCTGAGGGTAGTAAGTGTCACTTAGCGAAATGTGGAACACTGGATTCAGCCAGGACGACACCATGGGGATGACATACTCACCCCTAGGTCTTTGAGCATCTGGACGTCGTCAGCGATGTGGTGGTAGCTGTCGCAGGCCACGTCGCCCGTGTCCTTGTTAGCGATGTGGTTGCCATGATGAACAAACGTGTCCCAGATGCTGGGGCCTTTGCCTGTAGTGACAGGAACATGGCCTTTTTAACAGTTTCTTTGACATTCCGTCTCGTCATTCATGATCTTTTAACTGATACCAGTTGACGAGTGATTAGACGTCCGCTGCTATTGGTCATCGGGGTAAAAAAATACAACAAAAAACAAACAAACAAACTGGATAGATGCAGCGGTTGAGAAGTCTCTCCAGTTAAGCCTGGCGGCCGGTGATGAACAGATCCACTAATTCGTGGCTGCAAGCCATTCATTCCTCTGTCGACCTCGAGTCGATCTCCCTCCGAGGTACCTTTGAAGGACATGGTTAGACGAAGTGTCGTGCCGGCTCACAAGGCCCGACTATAGCAGGTCGCGCCGCTTGACTGCTGCGAGAAGAGGTTCCTGGTGCCCTACCATGATGGCGACCGTTCTTCGCACAGTTCTATATTCCATGTACGACATTCGAAGCAGCCTCCTCGTGCACTTGTTCGTTAACGCCTGGATTATCCTTCCAGTATCGGCAAGCAGAGTCTACGTACAGCAAAACTGGAATCACTAGGGACTTGTTTAGTCTGCTTGGTAGCCAACATGATGGTGTAGCTGCACCAGGTCCTGTCCAGCCTGGATGTCGCTGTTGCCATCGTGACACAAATGTCTGCCAGGCAGCTGCCGTCTTCAGAAAAATTGTCTCCCAAGTACTTACAGGGGCTGACCTCGCCGAGCTGTACTCCGTTCATGTAGACATCTGCTTTTATGTTGCCGCTGACCATGATGTGGTGCTTGTCAGTGCTGTTCTCCACTCCATATGCGCTCGAGCTGCCTGTCAGCCTGTTGAAGTCTTGAAATTCGCTGTTGGTGACCGCCAGCAGATCGATGTCGTCTGCAAGGCGTATGTTCTTCTGGCCCTCGCCCCTCCCCACTTTACTCCGATAGAAATGAAGGTGTGATTACGTGTACAAAACAGGGACAGTGCCGCTGAATAGTTTAGACACAATACGTAAGACTAAAATTTACAAAGTAAATTTGTTGTTACTAATGTCTGTCGATATCTCTAAAAGGAGCAAAAAAACCAAAAAACCCCACAAAATTCAAAGTAATCGCGGGAATGGTTGTCTTTAACAACGCGCGTAGAGGAGGATTCTATTCCGAGTCTAAAGACGTTTTACTTTTCACCCTCGGAAAGCTCAGTTATCAAGGGTGATAAGTTGCCACAAAATCCAGGTGTAGGAAAGTACTGTACTCCCCACCACATCAAGTAGTTAAATGAAGCATCTTTGATTTTCGTAACTAAGCAACATGGTATGATCTTGATAGCTGACACTTTAACACGATATTCTCATGACATGATGTTGATAATTTATACTTAAATTAACATGACTTGGTGTTAATACCCTCCTCATTCCACGCGCCCTCCACCTGGTAGGCCGCCGTGGCCACGCCCCACGAGAAGTTGCGCGGGAAATGGTCGTAGAGAAAAGTGTCTCGGTCAGCAGGGTCTGAAATAATAAACGGTCGGAGGTTCAGCGGTTTGTAATGGCGATCAGCACATTTTTCCAACTCAGGCTAGTCGCTAATGGTGATCAGCGCACAAAGATTACCTGTGCCGTGTGCGCTGACCACCATTCACATTCTGTGAAGTGAAATGTAAGAAGTGAATGTAAGCTCGTGCCTACAATTTGCAAGATTAACAGAAGTAATCGTGTGAGTAAAAAGGAAATGTGTACTTCAAAGAAAGACAATAAGGGTCAAAGGACGCCTGTGTGAGTGGCTATGCACAGGTGTGACGGTGTACGACAGAGGCGGGGGTAACAACCACGTGTCCTAAGTTCAAGGTCCACTCACATGCCCGGAAGTTGATGACGGCGGGGGTGAAACCTCTCTCTCTAATTAGCAGCGAGTAGAAGTCGGCGCTAGACCTGGGATAGCGGGGCCTGTCGTCTCTCCCAAAGTCCACGTAGTACAAACCAAACTTGACCGTGTAGCCAGAAGTCCACTCGAAGTTGTCCATCAGGCTCCACACGAAGTAGCCTCTGACGTCACATCCGTCTCGTATTGCTAGCAGACACAGAATAGACAACATGGCTGACAATTGTTGGCTCTTTTTTTAAGAAACTACAGCTGGTCCGCCATCAGAGGGCGAATTTTACCGATATCATTCAAGAGGATTTTAATAGTAAATTCAATTTTTGTTCTGCCTCTAACTTTACGATGGAGGTAAGCAGATGGTGGACCGCCGTCCGAGGCTGTAGAGACCCACAAACTCACGGACGAAGGTCCGCGCACTAACTAGGCGGTTCAATACCCGTATGGCGCAACGTTCTCCCCCTGTGTGACCCATCTGTTGAATGTGTACCTGAGCCTTTAAGGTTGGGGAATGGGAGAAAGTAAGGCAGTGAAGGAGAAGAGGTGAACACCGCCCTCACAAAAATCTGGCCCCTGGGGTACGTTGCGTCTCTATCACCTCCCTCCCCAACCACCGAAAGGTTACGGGGGCAACCTCAATTTAACTGCAGGATAAATCGAATAATCTTTTTACTTTTAACAACTTTGAAAGCCTTTAGGGAAGTAGTGAAGGCTACGTAAAATCACGTGAAATGTTTCTTGCTGACGGACGTAAATGGTGTTTATTGAGGCCGTATCTCGAGTGTCTGGTCAGACACTTCCGCAATTAAACTGATTGTATTTATAAACCTTTCAAGACGTTGTTGCTGTATTCTCGAATGTATTCAATGCGCTTCTCGTCTTTCATCGTCCCACAGTCTTTGTAGCCGTTTTCAGTGATGTACACCACAGGATTGTTGTAGGTAGTGCGGATGTAGTTTAGCAGTTTGCGCAAGCCGAACCCCATGAGACGTTGGTAGTCGTTCTCAGAACCTGTATCTGTGCGATAAGCTAGACTACACACACACACACACACACACACACACACACACACACATTCATATAGATGTATGTAGACACACAAATCATGTTTGAAGTTTTTTTTCCTATATTTGTTATACTTAGTAGTTGTTTAGTGCATTTTTATTTATGATCAATGCATCTCCACAGTTGTTGACTGAAAGACTTCCTCTCGAGAGAAGGTCATTGCACTAAGTACATTCATCAACAGGTGCATCGACTCACCTGGGATAGCTTGTATCTGTTGTCAAATCGATACCAAACGTAGCGGAAGAGCCGGTGTCCGCCACAAGCATGGTGTTGTAGTGGTTGAGTCCAAGGAAGTCCAGGCTGCCTGTAGACAGACGTGTCATGTTCTCTGGCCAAGACGTCCGAAGATAGTGCTATATATATATATATAAATGCAATCAAGCCCGGGTGGCAACAGTCGTGACCCATCGCGAGTATTCAGTGGGTATGGGAGGTGCAGGCACACTAACATCATGACAGCTCACCTTTGATGCTCCTCTTCTCCTCTTCGGAGAAAGGGGGTAAGGGTGGTGTCGCTCCCACCCTCTGTGCGCTCGCCTGCAACGCGGTCTTGACGGCGTCCGGGTAGTCGCCAGTGAACAGCGGGTGGGCGAACAGCCCGAGCCGGAAGGACATGGCGCGCGCCTGCGCACTGACGTCAGACGTGTTGTTCCGGTCTTTAGGCTCGTACCACTCGCTGTCCAGCGTGATGCCCACCTGACCTGAAGTGTTACTGGACATCAGCCGCTACGCATTCTATTGAATATATTCACTTTAATGCGATGATTCTCGGTATATTCGTTAACACGAGGACTACTGAGGTGGTGCAGTAGACGATGTTCATGCAGGGCCGCCGAAAGCCACCACGGGCCCCTGGCCAGGCAACCTTTCCGGGCCCCTTGCATTAATCATGAGTTGTAATCGTTCATTATTTTACCAGCGTATAACAGTATTCTTACAAGTGATAAATCGATTGGCAATATCTCCATTTCGTTTAGCAACATAATACTGACACCAAACGTTAGTACACAGCTAGGAGCTACAGCACTGAGCATTGGCACGTGAGTGGTCAGTAACTGAGGAAAATGGCGTTACAATATCAAACTACTTACACCACTTCTATAGGAAAATATCACCAGTAGACGGGAAAAACTCGACAGATTAATAAAAAGAAGATTACAGACAATAGCAGGTTTATTTGCTTCACACTAATGTGATGTCACAGTCGTCACAGATTGGTGTACAATCATTGGAGGCAGCAGTAGCTCTAGTAGTTGTGAAGCCTACATTTTACACCTTTCTTTCAAGTTTAGATTTTCGCTTTTGTTTACAAGAAAAAAAAAGAACAACAGAAATACTGACCAAGGCAAGCCCCCCCCCCCACACACACACACACACACCATCGGGTACACCACCCCTCCCTGCCCCTCCCTCTCGTCAGGCCTGTGCTCATGTTGAGGAGCCCAGTGATGGGTATCGTATTGAGGATAACTTGCCCTGCTAGGTAATTAAGTACTGGGTATTATATGCACGTACTAGTATTGAATGAAGATTAACTTACCCTGTTGGTTAGCCCTATACTGGGTGTCGTACAAATGGTAGACAGCAGCATGGGACTTGACGATGATGTTGGCGCTAAGAAAGAGGGCGTTGCTCTGTTTTATGCCGGGGGCAAATGTTCCAGCCACGTATCCATTCCACAGAACGATGAACGGTTCATTAAAGGTAATCCAGCTTTTTACCTGATGAACAGAGAGTAAAAATCTGACCTTGTGTGATAGTCACAGATCAGATTTGTGTGTGTGTGTGTGTGTGTGTGTGTGTGTGTGTGTGTGTGTGTGTGTGTGTGTGACTTGACCAGCTATTCATTTCTTTGGAGACGACAGGTGGGTGTGTGGGGTGTGTAGTGTGTGTGTGTGTGTGTGTGTGTGTGTGTGTGTATTGTGTGGGTACACTGTCATCAAGCTGTGTCTCTTATCATGTGTGTGAATTCTGTGAATGTCTTGCCACGTTCTTCTTGTGAATTGTATGACACTTCATGATGTTATTTCTGTGGGAAGTCTGTGACTGCAATAATTTCCTCACTTTTGACAACTGCTGCTGTTTGGAGGCTACAGACGAGTGTCTTGCAGGAGCAAAGAGAGGACTGACATGAAAAGAATCGGGAGATAACTTGTTTACTTTGTACAGTTTGTATTCTTTTCCTAGAATTAAGTCAAACCAGTCTTGCGGAATAATTTTCTTCTTTTTTGTCCCTCAGAGTGAGTTTTCTATGTCTAACTGATGCCTGCTTATTTAGGCGATAAATTTATTTTTCCCTATTCTTTATCTTGATTTCACTGAAATTGCTCACACTGAAACCTTACTACTAAGTCTTTCTTGCTCACTGTAATGTTGTTTACTATTTACCTCTGCTCATCCTACACACTAAAATGTTATTTATTATTTGCCTTAGCTCACCGTGCACGCTATAATGTTATTTATTGTTTACCTTGTCACGGATCGATCCGTGACAGTAAGTAACGTAAGAATTGGAGTTAGTTCCCTTTATTTACTAAGACGCAGGGCTAGTCCCCCTTTAACAAAAGTACGACAAATGCAGGAACGTGAGTACGGTTCAGGAGAGAGCGTGTGACTGAGTAAAGTAGTAACGGTAGCACCTGTAAGTCAGGTGAACGGATTTATTTATTCCCCGACCAAACGTCCGAGTGGAAGGACATAGGAGTACATTCTGTGTGAAAGAGACAGGGGAGAAAATCTAATCCCTTGACTAGTCAAGGAATTACTTGGGGAGAAGAGCAAGGAAATTTTGGAGGCAAGGAGATTTGGGAGTGTATCGGATACAGTCTACGTACCTGCCCAGACAGCACGAGCTGAGAAGGATCATTGAAGTGTAGCCTCGTCAAACTGTGTGTACCCCGTGGTGTATTGGAGCAGAGTGTCCTCAACATTCTGTGTGAATTTCGACCTGAGTATCCTGTCGTCAACAATCAGTTTGTCCTACGACTAAGGAGTATATTTTCTTCAACGATCTGTGCGCATTAATTACGTCAAAGGAATATATGGTCGTCAACGGCTGTGTGCATCGCGGCCAAGAAGCATTTTGTCTTCCGCGTGCCACGTGCACTTTGTCAAGGGAGATAATTTCTAGGCTAGTGTATGTGGGGGAGTGGATGAGTTCGGACCGGACTTAACAGTAAGTGTGTTTTGATCATTCTTGGGTCTAAATAAGAATATCATCTTGGGACGTTGGTATTTCTTATTTTGATCAGCTTTTGAAGAAACTGTGTGGACTTGAACAATTTGTGAGATTTTGATTAATGGAGAGAAGAGTGGTTTGTCAAGGTTGATTGTTTGGATGGTTGGGATTTGGGATATCTACCTTACTGACATTTTGATTCATGCTTGTTGATATATATTGATTAGATCCACTCGTGTATTGGAAGTGATGAATTGTGCAGTTATTCTATACATATATATAAATATATATAAGTTAGAACCCCCCGTAATTACAAGCATTAGTAACCCACGAACAGATCTTTGTATTGTGTTGCGTGAAAGAACACGTGCGGAACGCCGTGCGGTGAGTGTGTGGTGTGTGACCTGTCTGCACGTTGTGTATCCCTAACAACCTCTGCTCACCCTGCACACTTTTATGTTATTTACTATTGACCTTATAGCTTAACCTGCACACTATAAAGTTATTTACTATTTATCTTTGCTCACCCTGCACACTATAAAGTTATTTACTATTTACCTTTGCTCACCCTGCACACTATAAAGTTATTTACTATTTACCTTTGCTCACCCTGCACACTATAAAGTTATTTACTATTTACCTTTGCTCACCCTGCACACTATAAAGTTATTTACTATTTACCTTTGCTCCACCTGCACACTATAAAGTTATTTACTATTTACCTTTGCTCACCCTGCACACTATAAAGTTATGTACTATTCACCTTTGCTCACCCTGCACACTATAAAGTTATTTACTATTTACCTTTGCTCACCCTGCACACTATAAAGTTATTTACTATTTACCTTTGCTTACCCTGCACACTATAAAGTTATTTACTATTTACCTTTGCTCACCCTGCACACTATAAAGTTATTTACTATTTACCTTTGCTCACCCTGCACACTATAAAGTTATTTACTATTTACCTTTGCTTACCCTGTCGCCAAAAGTCCGAAAGCAGAGGTCGGCGTAGTCCCGGAAGTGGTTGACAATGGTTGAGTTAAGCCAGCCGCCTTCCACCTGCAGGGCCTGTGGCAGGTCCCAGTGATACAACGTCACAAACGGCTGGATGTTGTGGGCCAGTAGCTCGTTAATGACGTCATTGTAGTACGCGATCCCTCGCTGGTTGATTGAGCTTGACGTGCCGTTCGGCATCAGACGTGTCCAGGCGATAGAGAAGCGGTAATGTGTTACCTGTGTGCACCAGTCTCTACCTCAGTGTCAGGGTTAGTGCCTGTGTCAGTGTCCACTGTAGTGTCACATTTACGTTAGTGTCAGTCTACATGTGTCATGTATTTTATATTTAACTGAAACTTAATCTAATATCACCTCTCAAAACATACCCCTCGATGTACAGAATATATTTACAAGTCACTCAGAAGGATACCTACAATGATGAGAAATTCTTAAACACTTTAATTTATTTTTCAAGTTTTGTTCATTCCCGACAACAGTCGTAGCATAATTCAAAGTAGAAAAATGTGACCAACATCAGAGTAGATGGAATCAGTTACTCCAAAGGTCAAAGCATTTCTCAAAATTTGTCAACTTTAGCGAAGACAGCAGCACATGATTATAGAATCACAGGGTATCTCGGAATAGATTACTGACTTTGGGGCGCTTGGTAGCGCAGTGGCTACAGTGCCTGTGATGATCGGGTGTAATGGGTTCTAATCTCAGCACTCACATACAGGGCTGACCGAAGGGGCATTTGATGCCTACCCTAAAAAGGTGTGTTCGTAAAGCGCTTTGAGCTCGTCTGGTGGTGAGCTAAGGTGCTACATAAATATGCTGTATTATTACGGAAAAGATCTTAAAATTTGGAGGTGTCATCAGTCACTCCTTCAATTAGATTACATCTCAAAATAGATCACCACACTTTACAAGGAGACCTCCATGCCTACCCCTAACTTCACCAGCATCTGCACGTCTTCCCTGAACTTGTGGTAGCTGTCGTCAGCAACATCGGCAGTGTACCCGTTGGTGATGTGACCAGGCGCATGTACGAAGACATCCCATATGCTGGGGCCCTTACCTGCACCCACAAACATTCCGCCATCGTTGTGTTTCTGGATCAGAGATAACTATGTGTAAGTCACATTGTTCTAGAAACTTCGCTTCACTCGCGAAGACAGTGTTTGTAGTCTTTGTCAGGTGCATGAGGCGGTGTCGGTGCGCGTTAGTTTTGCCTGAGTTGTGCGTCGGGGTAGCGTGGCAATTTGTTGTCCCTACTACCCTGACATTAACTGGCTTCTTTAAGCATGGAAAGAAAGTAAGAACGGTCGTGCATCAGCACCGTAGGGAGTTGCACAGGCATACGTATCTTGCTTTGCTCTCATCCACAGAGTCAGTCAGTGATGACAAGATCAGCCCTCACCCAGAGAATGATTCTTTGTGCAATATGTACATCACTAACCGTCTTCTTGCCATCCGCCTTCCACCTGATAGGCGGCGGTGGCAGCACCGAATGCAAAGCCTTGTGGGAAGGTGCCAGGGAGGATGTCGTGGTCCTGAGGACTGCTACCCATGACGGACGTTGACCACGTGATCAGAAGCAGTAGCAGGTGTAGAGGGTTGTGCATTTTCTCTGAAGACATGCGAAACCATATGAGAGGAGATAAGGGGAGAGAGAGAGAGTTGCCAACTGGTTTGCTTTCTGTGGCAGGGGAGAAGATATCTTGGACGTACAGAGAAAGCTCGGTGGTAAATTGTTTGTCTGTCAATAACCACTTCTCACCTACCTATATATACAGTATTCCGATGCTGTGGCAAATCTCTACGTGACACGTACCCAGATTGTGGACAGATTTAAGAGAATATTCCAGAGATGTCTCTCTTAATGTACGCTGTTACAGAGATGTCTGTAAATGTTACTGCTATTGAGAAACTAAGGAGGCGACAAGCCGGGAGACAGGAGTTAAGAGGTTGAAGAGTGAGAGAACGAGAGACGACACGAGCTGTAGAGCAGTCAATGAAACTGATGTCTGAATAAATGTTTGTATATACGTTGAACCTGAGTCTGGTATTGGTGTTGAGAGAATACATAACAGCTCTGTCTTCACAGATTCAAGTTACATCTCAGAAAAACAGATGTAGGAGGGGAGGTCTAAAAGGTGGAAGAATGAGTAGTTCAGATTTTGTGTAAACTTTTGTTGAATTGAATTTTGATATCTTGATATGCAGTTTGCTCCTCAGAACAAAGATGAAGACGAGAAATCAAAGGCGATAGGCTCTTCATTCACAGCTTTGACGACCCTCTCACAGTCCAGTGAGATCTTCTCTCCAAGTGAAGATTTATTTTAGAATAAAGCCCAAAGTCACATTGCACCGCGGGTCGAGAGAATAGGAGGGAGCCTCAGTTCGGGGGAAAACAAAACTTTCAGGAAAGCCATCTTGTACTTCTCCTCACTACATCAGTTGTGGATGATTGTGGGAGTTTCTTAGACATCAGAATTCAGCAGAACAAACTCACAAGTGCACACCACCAAATAAAATCTGAACCTACCATGAATGTGACAGCAAGTCTCAAATGTAAGCCCCAACTACTCTCATATTTCGTGAGCTTCAACAAAACTCACGTCAAAGAAAACAATACCTCCAACAGTGTGTGTCGGCATTTTGACTGCTCCCACCATTTTATCCTGTAGTCTTGGCAGCTGCTCTTAGAGAGAAGTGCTAGGTGCCAGACACCTGCATCTTTCCCTCCAATGTTACATGAGATATCAAGTAGCACTGGGAGCAGTGCATGATGGGGATGACCTGTACATTGTTCTGTCACAATCTGCTGATAAGAAAAGAGCATAAGGTAGACACCTCAGTCCCGAATAATAAGAAATATAAAAATTACCTTTGTGGAAACAAGGACAATGTCAACATTACAGCCCAAAATCAATGTGTTATGGCTTGATACACTGAGCAGATTGATGTCACCAGATTAGGGCTTCATGGTTAGAGATACTCAGAAAATAGGGCTGTCCAGGTTAAGGTGACATGGTTAAATTCACTGAGCAGCAGATCGACGTAAGAAGATTTGGGTGCCATTGTTAGATATCGTGAGCAGATTGATGTAACCAGATAACTGCATCATATTTAGATATACTGAGCAGTGTAGACTTGTCTCGGGGTCCTACTGTTGGCGCTTCACTGTTTCCTTGATTTCCATCGTGTTGAGGTATGGTGTGCAGGTAAATTTTCTTCCATGCTTTACTCTAACAAAAGTTGGAGTATTCTTTTAGGGAACTTCTTCATTACCAAGAGAAGAGGATAATGCTTGAGAATGATGGATTCAGCAGCAACAGTAAATGCAGTGTTTACAAGCAAACGGCCACCAAATTCACCATCTAGAAGCAACAATACAAATAATGAAAAATGTTGATGTAGTCATGACAGCACCATCTACAAATGTGAACAAGTGGAAACAATGGAAGCACCATGCTAACAATGTAGAAGTACAGTGCACTGACTAATGCTGTTCCTGTACTCCAGGCGCTGGTTGCACAACACGTTTCTAAACCTTAAAACTGTTCTAAAGAAGCAAAATCTCTTCTAAGCCATTTAGATGCATTGCATAAGAACATACAAAACATTTGTACTGACAGAACGGAAAGTCAGACTTAAACAACTTTATCTTACTTAAAGCAGTTTTAGTTTTAAAAATGTTTAAATTGTGTGCACTTTAAACTTATTATCTATAAAGATTTAAGCCCTAAAAGTGCTTAAAATTAGAAATGTGTTGTGCAACTGGCCCCAGATCTGTAATCTGTAGTTTTGATGTTTGAAAGCTTCCATGCTGCAGACCCAAGAGAGTGCAGAACACCCATCCTTGTGTAGCACCCTCATTGTTACCAGAACACCCATCCTTGTGGTATAAAATGTACAGACAGCTTAAAGTACAACAGGTGAACAATTACCAAATAGCCCATTCACAGTCACAGTTACAAATGGATGTCTGTATATTTGCATCTATAAATGACTTTTGCTTCCCAAAGTCTTGCACTTTCTCCAACATGAGTTTGCCTCAGTGTGGATATACAGCCACCACTTGCTCTTTCAAGTAACAAGGATATTGGTGAAAGAATAAATAAGATTTTGCTCTATTATTTCATCCAAGTTTTATTTTGATTGCTGTGTAAATCATCTTCATTTTTACCACACACAATCCACCATATTATTTTACAGCTTTTAAACAGTCATCATTAACCACTTGCAACTACTTTTCAGAGAATGTTCAATACATACAATGACTTGTCAAGACAGTATATGTCTCATTACAATCTAAAGTAACTGTTTCTGTACAGTGGTGACCTCCACATCCAACAGCACCAAGTAGTCGTAATAATCCTTTCTTCATATCACAAGCTCTCATGACATGTGCCTGGACATGACTAGTCAGATGAAAACAGGCATAAGAACAAAGAAAGTGCACAAAAGTTACACAATAAAGAAACCGATTTTCACAATTAACAGCCTCTGTGTGCACAAGTCTTCTCACCTGCCTGTTTTCACACTCATGCCAGTTGGTATGAGATGAGAGAAAACATCTGCACCACAATCTTCTAACTTGTTTTCACACCCATCATCATGCCAGTTGACAGATGTCATGTCAGAAAGACCACAGGGTACATGATATAAATAAGAATATTGTAAGAGAACTCCAATTCCATGTGTTTGGGTGACCATGTGGGTATAGATATGAAGACTGAAGATTATGTAGACACATGTACACATGCTGAGTTGAGCACATTTTTCAGACGAAGCTTTGATAAGATGAAGCATTACCATGTACAAAAGCACACTCAGGTATATGCATGGCTGACTTCTGTATTTGTCGCTTTTGTCTACACTTGTTTTCAGAAGACAAATGCTAACCTCTTGAAGTAAAATTATTAGCTGGCCCGACCATAAGTTGTGTGGATTCTTGCTGCAGTGACAACATATAACCATGTGCATCCACACACACACTTGTCCATCACCGCCTCTTCAACACACACATGTATGCACGCACACACATTCTTTAGAAGCTTCTCTCAGACAATTCCAAGAAAGATAGTTTGTCTTCTAGAAGACAAGAAATGAATTTCTGTAAGACAATGTAAAACACAAGAAACAACTCTTCTAAGCTGACATAATGACTATTCACATTACAGGACTGGTGCGCTCTATTAAAAAAATATCCAAGACAAAAATGAAAGAAGTGACAAAAGTTCTTAGCACTACCATGCAGTTTCAATTTAGTTGTTTATCATTCACATACCCAGCACCTCCATGATGAAGGAATCACAAAGAATAAGCCCAAACTATAAAAAGTCTGGAGTTAGCATGCCACTTGCAATAGAGACATCTTAAAATAGACATATGTACTTCTAACAGTCTGTCTCAAAATATTTAAGAATCTCTAGGATAGCTCGGGGTTAGCAAGTGCTAGTAGAGGCATCTTAAAATAGATTCAGACACTTGTGACAAGCTGTTCACTAAATATTAACTTTAGACAATCATTAGAGCAGCTGCAAGCTCCAGCTGTATTTCCTTTGGCACCTTGTGGAACTCACAAAAACAATGACACAAATAATGATATGCTGGAAATTTCAAATATGTTTATTTCTTTGATATTTCTACCTAGCCCCTCCACTTTAAAACAGCGCACAACAGGAAAAAAATCATAAATACTAGTCTCTGATGGGGATAATGTTCTTCCATGTATGTAAGGAATCCGGAAACAGTGCTTTGATTGCAGTTTCTCTGTTAATCAAGTAGCAATAAGCCTTTCTAAGTAAAGCAAAAATAATAAACTGATTTTAGCTGGTATGTATTTAATGCACTACTTACTGATACTCTTGAAGTGAAACACTAACAGTTATTGTAAACTTATAATTATAAACATCAATACATGTACTGCTTAATGAGAAGCACTCCCAAAATCTACATAGCTGCATTTTTGACAAAGAAAGAAACAACTACAGTTGTTGTGAATGCTTAAAAAAAAAAAAAAAAAAAAAATGATGCACTAATTGATTTGGGACTTCTTTACCATACCACTTTGGTTGATATCTAAAAAAGGTTCCTGTCGATTGTAACTAAACACCCTTTAGCGGACAAGAGACTACACAGGTGAAGATATACCTTTGTTATCTGACAGTCATGGACCGTAACAAGTCGTATCCTTTTCCCCCTGACATTATTCTCCTTCATTTGCCAGACAGAGATTTAAGGAAACTTTTTTACTGTTGATGATTTTGGTTTGTGTGAGACAGAGCCACACACATAGCACTGTCCCACCTTTCAGGATCCTTTCTTTTATAATATCCCTGTTCATTGTTGCTTCAACCATAAATACTTCATACTTCCCTGACTGTCCAGTGGGAATGCAGGACAACACAATAAGAAAAAGTCTGCAAACAACACAACCCATTCACATTGATGAACCTATCGTCCTAAACCAGTGAACCTTTTCTGCTTTCTCTCTTATACAAGAGCCCAGCCATTCATTCTTACTAAACACCCATCATGGCAGGCCTCATACCAAAGATCTGGTAGACAATAGGGTTTTCTGTTGTCTTGTAAGACAAGCTAGTTAAAGACCATACTAAGAATACACTAAACAGTTTTCTGTTGCCTTGTGAAAATGTAACATGAATAAAAATTAAAAGTTTTTATCGTTCTGATGAGAGTGCATACTGCAGCTAAGGGTACCAACATAACATTAGATACTGAAGATAACATTAGATACTGAAGTAGACATCTAGCACAATCATTTTAAACTTTGGCATCCATTCAGCAGCAGAAATATTTAAACACCCAATATGGATGGTGACTGCAATGATGACAAGGTAGGCACAATATCAAGGACGACATCAACGCTTTTGATGAGGACTTAGCTGATCATGATATGCAATCAAGCATTACTTAAAGGTTTACAAAATAAGGGCAAACTCATAGGCATCGAAAGTACATGTTTTATCAGTCTCATTTTGATTTTTGTGGATTTATTTTCACTGGCAATAATTTCAAATAGGACCAGCTAGAGGCTTGGCAAAAAACTAGTAGCTCCTGCCAGTGTCTAAATTTCACTCACTCCATGGCATCTTACAACAGTCAGTATGTCTGAACTGCATCCACACCATGGCATCATTGTTGCAGTATTTACAAGTTTTCTGACTTTTAGCTGAACATTTGCTACATTTTCTGAAGCTCTCAAGGTCACAAAAGAAGATACTCCATAAAGAACAATAAAATTATTCAAGTAAATGAAGATGCTATGTAAATTGACACTACTACTAGTTTGACTGGAGAAAACACTTAATGCATGCCTGGCTTCTTCTCTCTTAAATAGGTTAGCATGCTGTCCATGCTTTCTATGACAAGGAACAAAGGTACAGTCAACTCGCAAATTACCAATGTTTACTGAACACAAAGTTGAAATAAAATTGTAGTTTTATAGTTTGTCCAGCTCAACATGGGCTCAGAACAAAGGTTGGAAATGCTCGCTCAAAATGAGAACTGAATGAGAACAGTGACTTGACAGCCAGCATGAGGAAATAACTTTAGCATGAGAGAGTTGCTGAAAAAAATCCAATCAAGTGTGAAAGTTACCAACATGGGAACTGGTCACTACTCTTTCAACCATGTGCACAAATTATCAACTAGGAGAAGATGATCTACAGACTGTTTCATCTATCCTCAACATGACTACTCTGGAAGACTCAAACACCCACCACCTGCAAGTTGGATTTCCCAATCTTGATGCAGCTTTACAGTCTGGATGCTAGAATGATAAGCGTATTTTAAAATAATTTTGAAAGCTTTCAAAATACAAGGACACTTTAAGCTGCAATACTGACCACAGCATCTTGCACAAAGGTGTTCTAGTTAAAACTCTAAATGCACTTTGAAAGATGAAATCAACTGTTCCAAGCAGGGTCATCAAGGAATCCACACAATTAAAAAGCATTTGTTAAACTTTGTCCTGTGCCTATGAGACTTAGTGTGTGTGCATATATATATATAACTGGCATTGTGGCAGTACCCACATAGCAGCAGTTGCTTTCATTTTTTACCATTACACATGTGCATGCATGCAATGCTTACAACTACACACATACTGTGCACAAACATCTTGTAACACATACAACACACACAGGCAAAAGAACATATGCAACAGGCATGCATGTCAACTATAAGTAATCTTTTTTCACAAAGATGCCTGTTGCTCTTTGATGTAAGGAAATGATCTTTCCCCAGTGAACATTCTAGATGATTCTAATGTACTCTAAGAAAATGTCAAAGATCCTCTACCTGAGGAGACGTAAGAAAATGTGGCAAGATTTGGTGAAAAGGATGTATGAGGGATGTTCCACTTCCACCCACTTAGCAATAAAACAAACCGGAGAATTTTTTTTAAAATTTTCTCTGATTCTTCAATTCTTTTTAATCTTTATGAACATAGTCGCCACCAATTGCAACACATTTTTTGGCCCTGTGGATCCATTTTTGAAAACACTTCAAAAACTTCAATTTTACCATCAATTTCAGATGTTTCCTCACTCCAGCAATGAGTTCCTCTTGTGTTTCGAAGTTCACTCCATGCAGGGGTTCTTTCAGCTTTGGGAACAACCAAACAATCGCATGGGGCAAGGACTGGACTGGTGAGTAGGGAGGAGGCTTCAAAACCTTGACAACCTATTGCACAAGAAACTCCAATGGATCACTTGGTGGAGCGTGCATTGACTTGCTTCTCCTCTCCATCCTGGGAAAACTAGGAGGGGAAAACACCCTGATGAATCATTCTATCGAGTCCGCAAGTGAATGAAATATTGAACTCCAGGAAGCTGTGGAACATCCCTCATATATTACTGGTGTGACATCATTACTGCCTCTTAGCAAAAATTCGTCTCAGAGCACCAATAAAATATGTGGCTTACTCATACTTATCATATACCAATACTTGTATAATCAAGAAATGGAGGTACTCTACGGCATGTGCCTTACCATTACAGCTCACTTACAGATAAGGGTACAAAAAATAATGTAAATAGCTGCACTTCCAGATTTTATGAATAACAATACAAATTGTATGAGCAGCAATACAGCATTTATCCTCACTGAAGTTTTCAACAAAGACCAAATGGTAGATACACAATAAGCTTTGTGTCAGGAAGGGGGAGGTTCAAAGAAAGAGACTCCTCTGTGATGAACAGATGATGTAGAGTCTGCATGCGGAAGAAGATTGTAGGGATCACTAATGATATCCACTCTAAACGCCTCTCCTGTCTTAGTCATAGCAGCGACATCATTGAGAATCATCTGGGCCACCCGTACAGCCATCTCTTCCTGTTCCTGATGACATGGCAGTCACAACACAATATTCATGGTTCTCCCTTCATACCTCCTTCTTGTCCTCCTTTCTCTCTCCCTCTGCCCTTCTTTCTCATCTCACAGTCTCTTGCACATAAAACTCTAGGCTGTCATCACAAATCATTCTTGGCTATCATCATATACATCACTCATAACTGTCATCACATACATTACTCACTGCCATCATCATATCACTCATGGCTGTCATCACAAATCATTCTTTGCTGTGATCACACATGCATCACTGGTGGCTATTGTCAAACATCACACATTACACAGTACAACATATTGGACTTTCTCACCTTCTCCTTCTCCTTCTTCTTTTTGAAGAAGCCTCCACCTGTACCAGCAACACCGACAGCATCAGCAACACCGACAACATCAGAGGAAATGTAATGTGCAAGTACATATGCTCTCTCTTGTTTTCTCTCATACACACAAACACATTTACACATATACATGCAGGTGGGCACACATGCACACACATAGCTACATTTTCTAATAAGTTTTCTGTCAAGTGACCCACTTCTATAAATATCATCCCTATAATACAGCTCACAAACTAACCAACAGTCTGTTGCTACAAATATCTAAACCATAGCTCATTGATAGAAATACACTTTGGCAAGTTCCAACACAATCTAACAAATGTAAAACCAATATTAACAGATAAGATGTTTAATTTTAACATTATATAAAAAAAACCCATGTTTAGAGAATAGTATGTTTCTCCTCAGGATATACCACTTTTGTTTTTAGCGCAGTTCTGTCAGAATAAGTTAATTCCAGCTAATTCATGCATGAAACATGTCCACTATGTTGAAATGAGATAGAAAAGTGAAGCTAACTGGTCTTATCACAGTATTTTATGAGGCTTATTTTCCAACTCCAGTTTTCCAAAACATATACTAATATTATCAGAGTTGTAAGAAACGAATAAGAATCAGTCTCCATGATATATATATTAGATTCTTTGTCACCACATGTACTGGCATAATGAGATCAAAAGTGATTCATGCTGTCACTACATGCAGTGGCATTATGAGCTTAAAAATGCTATATGTTACATCAATAACCTTTTTTCTTTTCACCGTCAGGATCTGACTCAAACTCTGACACAAACTGTCCAAGTGAGTTGACCTTGCCAAGAGACAGGGACCTGCAAGCAGAACAATCATGCAAATAAGTATATAGTGGCTTGATGTATAGATATAAGCAGGCTAGGTTGCAGTAAAACAAATACATATACAGGGGCTTAATATATATATACACAAATATATATTCATATATATATATATATACAAATAAGCATACAGTGGCTCAACGTAAAGAAGCAAGCTAGGTTTCTGCCCCTGAAGAAAGGTTGTTATAGACCCATCAATCTTCTGAGCTCCAAGGGGAAACTCCTACAATGGATAAACAGCCACCTCATCTTATAACTGGAAACAAAAATCGTTCTCATGCCAACCCAGATTGGTTACAGGAAGTTCTTAAGAACAAAGACCAACTTGCTCTCCTACTTCAAGACCTTGAGAACTCTTTGGACGAGGAGGAAAAAGACATTCACAGTCTTCTTTTACCTTACCCGTACATTTGACAAGGTCTGGAAAAAAGGGCTCCTGCTTAAACTCCTCCCCATGGGAGTGTGCTACAATATGTACAGTTGGAGCTGCCGGTACAAAAGTGCAAGGTCAAGCTGGATGGCTTACACTATATGACAATCACACTTCAAATATTGTTTGAAGGGTACCAAATATTGTTTCCCAAGAAAACTACAACAGCTCACAATGAAGAAAATAATACATGTCCAACAAAAACAAAAGCGTTTTCTATCCAGAAAATGATTACCCTTTACAAGGCCGTTCCCAGAGTATGTCAGGGTTAAAAAAATCAGAGTCCATTGATGTGAAGTGCTCCTCAAATTTTCCCAGAACTGGCGCAGAACGAGGTGATGTTGTTCTCAGGGCTTTTCGAGATCCTGAAGCCAGCAAAGTATTCTTGGAACTAATGCTTTCAGCTCCAGTGCTCTGACCTCCAGCACTGTGCTCTGATGAAGCGTCACTGGCTTCACGTGAAAAAAGAGACCATATGATGTAGGTAACGTAAACATATGTAGCAAACCATATGATGTAGGTAATGTAAACATATGTAGCAAACCATATGATGTAGGTAATGTAAACACACTATGTAGCAAACCATATGATGTAGGTAATGTAAACATATGTAGCAAACCATATGATGTAGGTAATGTAAACATATGTAGCAAACCATATGATGTAGGTAATGTAAACATATGTAGCAAACCATATGATGTAGGTAACGTAAGCACACTATGTAGCAAACCATATGATGTAGGTAATGTAAACATATGTAGCAAACCATATGATGTAGGTAATGTAAACATATGTAGCAAACCATATGATGTAGGTAATGTAAACATATGTAGCAAACCATATGATGTAGGTAACGTAAACATATGTAGCAAACCATATGATGTATGTAATGTAAACATATGTAGCAAACCATATGATGTAGGTAATGTAAACATATGTAGCAAACCATATGATGTAGGTAATGTAAACACACTATGTAGCAAACCATATGATGTAGGTAATGTAAACATATGTAGCAAACCATATGATGTAGGTAATGTAAACACATTATGTAGCAAACCATATGATGTAGGTAATGTAAACACACTATGTAGCAAACCATATGATATAGGTAATGTAAACACACTATGTAGCAAACCATATGATATAGGTAATGTAAACACACTATGTAGCAGACCACATGATATAGGTAATGTAAACACACTATGTAGCAAACCATATGATATAGGTAATGTAAACACACTATGTAGCAAACCATATGATATAGGTAATGTAAACACACTATGTAGCAGACCACATGATATAGGTAGTGTAAAGACATTTTGTAGCTGACCTGGGACTAGGTGAACAATAAGCTGCTAGAGGGATGGTAACTGATAAGCAATCAACTATACAAATAAAATGCTTTTAACATTTTAACAGGTAATCTGACTGGTACACAGCTGGTAGCAAGTGGTATACTCTGTTCCTAGACTTTGGAGTTTAGATGTGACTAAATATAGACCTAGCAGCAATGTGACTTTACATTTACGAGTTAAACACATCTAATGTTAGTCGTAACCGAATATAGGAAACTACAGATCCGGTGTCAACATGTGACTGAATTTAGAAACCTCTCAATGCAAGAGTCTACATATGACTCAGTATAAACTACCTTTCTGAAGCAGTAAATTTAGGAAATAAGCTGTATGTAAAACACATTTCAGTTGTCTTGAAAATATTTCCAGCTATAAGACATGTCGGAGGTCACTTACCCTGACGTCTGTGTTTCCTGACAGGTATATCCTGGGCAATCTGCACAGTGTTTACAAGATCAGAGAGGTACCTGTAGTAGATCTCACTTTTCAGGTAGCGTGGAAAGTAGAACTGTTCAGACAGAAAAATATGTCCTAATAGTTTACACACAAAAGAAACTAAAGCACTGCATAGTTTGGTTGATTCGTTGCTTGCTTGCTTGCTTGGTTTAGTAGGTAAGTGCTTCCACCTTGAGGTGATTTTGCACTGTGAGGGAGGGGGAGGAAACCAGAGTATCTGGAGGAAACCGGAGTATCTGGAGAAAACCCCCAATGCCTAGCCCTTCAGACAACATTCAGAAAGTGTCCCAAGACGAGATCTGAGCCCTGAGTTTCTCACTGCAGTGGTGACAAGCGAGTTTTTTATCTACTACACTAACCGGAAGTTGCTGTTGTTGATTTTGGAAGGTAAAGTGCTTCCACCTCAAAGTGATTTCGCACTGCAGGATCTTGGGGGAATGTGGGTATGGGGGAGGTGAGCAAAGGGAGGTGTGGGAGAGGGTCGCTGTTTTGTGGTGCCACAGGGGCTGTCTGCTCTTGCTTGTGCCCTCTTTTCCTGTTGGTTTCTAGGTTTGCCATATCCGCATTGATCTGGATAAACACAGTAACTGACAAGGCTACCCATAAGTCCCGGTAAACAAATCCTACGTGTGTACAGTCAGTCCACCGCTTTATGCTTGCTGGTCAGTCCACTTGGCATTAGCCTCCCTCTAGAGAACCCTGAAGGATAGACTTAAGAGTATTTTCTGGGTCACATGGTCAAACCAGACCAGCTAACACTACTTTACTGTTGCCAGAAGGTATTTTTGGTGGCCCATAGCAGAACTAATGCTGTGAATAAGAGCTACACTAATATTGTGAATGAGAGCTACACTGATTAGTGCTGCACTTTAGGAGAGGCCGGAGGAGTTTTATGCTGAGCCAGCAACTAAGGCTATGTCAAAGCAAAGCAACCGGCCCTGTATAACAGGTGCCACAGGCAAAGAATGAACAGCATGCCCAAGACACCCAGTCCTCGTTGTATTGGTGACAGGACCTAACTGTTGCACCACCGGACTGCCTTCTGTTACACTGAGGAACTGACCTGATCCAGATGGAAGAGAGTAAGGGAGTGCGGCAAGGAGAAGCAGTCAGGTAATGGACCTCCCTCATGACATATGTTGCTCTCCACCTCAAACCTAATTTTGTCATCAAACCCCAGTGGTGTACTGGCTTGAAGAGAGAAAAACCTGAAAAAAGATTAATATGAAGTTAAATGATGATCAGTAACAAATGTCATATCTGGCACAGCAACAAGCACAGTGCATGTATGAATGACATGATCTGAACTGAATCCTAAATTCACGGTCAGTTTCAATTGCGTATTTTAAACCAAAAATATGAAAGCAATAAATATGAATTGCTAAAGTGTGAACAGTGTTGGCAAGAAAGCTTAATTACATAAAATTATTTTCTTGCCACATTGGTGGATAAATGTGCTTTCCCCTGCTTCCCCCACCAACAGACTTTAAATTGTTTGTTTTTGTTGTTTTTTTCACTCTTCATCTACTGAACATCATAACCAAATTCACCTCTTCAACAACCCAAGCTTTAACACTGTCTTAATCTACCAGGAGTTCTGTTCAAGTGTATTTTATATTTTTTTATGTGTGAACTCACTTGTCATAGAGGATCATGGCATCTGCTTGTGCCTGCATACCATCGTACCCTCCTTGCTGTTGTTGCTGAAGTAACTGCCGCTGAAAATTGTCTGCTGCAATCCAGAATTGCATGAGGTTGCTGGCACCATCTTGTTCCATAAACTAATAAAAACAAAATTAAAAATTTGTGTTGAAAACTTTCTTCAAGACTTACCAGATGACATGACAACAAGAGACGAAGGGTTACAATTGCTCTTTAACCATCAAAAGTTGTCTCCCTGACAGTGAGCTAGCATGTGCCTGGCATGCAGGGCACTCCACTGGTCAGGTAAGCAGCAGCCTCAGATAGCAATAAAGACAAATGCAAAGCCAATACAGCAGTTTTTTTCAACCAACAACCCCCCCCCCCAAATACACAGCGGGGAGGAAAGGATGGCCTCGTTATGTTATCTGGTAAGTCTCAAAGAAAGAGAATTTACATGATGAGCTGTTGGTTTTGAGACCATTATTATTATTATGTACGTTTATATTTCTTTCTTTGTAAAGCACTTTGAGCTAGCCTTTGATGGTGGGGTAAAGAACTATATAAATTCAGTTTATTATTATTATTATTATGAAGCTGTCCAGCAGCTAGCAAGGCCTGAACCACCATGGGGTGCTGCAGATGATGCATCACTACGAAAGCAGGGTGTCATCAGCCACACAGAACCATCATTTCTGAGCTGCAGGAAGAGTGGGTCAGCTGAAAACACATGTAGCTCACAGACCATGGCTGCAGAGGCTAGGGCCAACAGGAAAACAGTAGAATCTTCCAGATCAAAAGACAGAGTGAGAGACCAAGTGCCTTCACCTCCCATCTCTGTGCAGGTAATACATCCATGAAGTTGTCTGACAGAAACAAAAGTCTCTGGGAGGTCAGAAATGGGGTCAACTGAAGAAGAGCCTCCCAGACTGCCATGATCTCTATAATACTGATGCACAGCAACCAGTCCTGCGGAGACAAGGGGTGGTCCAGTGGCGCAACGGTTAGTGCCTGTCACCAATACAGTGAAGATTGGCTGCATGTGGCATCTGTTTACAGGGCTGTCTGTCTTGCCATGATATAGCCTTAGCTGCTGGCTCGGTGCAAAACCCCAATCCCCTGCTGAGACAAGAACCCTGGCACTGAAGACATGCAGGGCACAGTTGAACTCCCAAACCTGTCCTGAACTTTGTAGGTGCTTTCTGTAGTGACACTGATGGTGACATTTGGCTTCCATCCAAAATGCCAGTGCTGGGTCAGGGGAAGACAAGACTCGATGGCTCCAATCAAGGCACAACCCAAGATGAACAACTCTGGAAAGGGCTGGAGATCTGACTTGTGGGCGTTGATCAACCACCCCAAATCTGTCAGAATATAGATATGATCTCTGTCAGGACAGAAAGAGTCCTGGAACCAGGTTATCTCCAGGAACCAGGAACCTGGAGTAATGTCCCTTCGCTTAACCGGCTGGAGGGGACTAGCTCTCCGTATTTTTGTTGTTGTCTTCTATGACCTGTGGTGAGTTTTGTCCCTATTATTTGACACGTGCTTCTTTGTCTTTCTGTTTCAATGATTTTCTTGTCTGCGGGGATTTAGTTCCAACAACGGCCTTCTGCATTCCAATCGAAAGCCAGCTGACGGTTTATTACGCCATTCATCGCATGATTTTGTTTGGATCTACAGTTTGATCTACACCTACAGACTGCATTTGCTGCGTCCCCAGCTTATCTACGATTATCTATGGACAAGAACTATTTGTATTAACTAAGCAGTTACAACATGAGATTATTCTCTCACATTACTGTAGTTTCGTCTATCGCCATGAACTGTAGACAGTCATACATGCTGTCGGCTCTGGTTCTCGCCGTGACCTGCTGCCTGCCTTTTACATAACAGGACTGCCAGAACTAGCGGTCACACAGATCCTGTGGATTATACTACATGCTCTGAAATACTTGCATAGTGGAGGTAACATACACAGGGGCGTGTCTCACTGGCATCCACAACTCTCTCCGCAATCGTTACGACTGGCGCCAGTGAACAGACTATGACTACCCCAACATGTTGTTGATTGCCTCCTGTGGCTCAATCCAGAAATTCTTGAACAGAATCTGGCTTTTCTGGTGATTTTAAAACTAACCTGATGATCGTACTACAAGAATTCGGCTGTTCTAAAACTAACACATGCAATAGCACATCCATGTCATTGAGCTTTCCGTACTAAATGAACTGCAAAATCATGAAATAAATGTGTGAGCTCACCGACAATCCTTCTCACACAGAACGATGCGAATAATGGAGGAAGAAACATCCTGCATAAGCCTCTGCATTGATTCCAAGGTTACCTTGTCGGCCATGGCGGCGATTGACGTTGGAGCGCAATGCGGCTTTACCTTTACAGCAGATCTCCACACATTAGAGAGCTGTTTTCTGAGCAAAAGACCTGCTTGTTTTGTAGTTTATGGAATTTGACATCTTCTGATGCCATTATTAATCAGTGTGTATTTCGTGTCCATAAAAATCGCTATCTATTTTTTCACAGTTGATTTTAGAGCACTATGCTTTAGTCCCCATGTTTTTGGTATCAATTTAAAGGTTATTTTTTCCTCTGGTAATACTAAGATGTTCAACAACAAGCATGTGCATGGGTGAGAAAAGTTATATGTACATGTGAAACGATGTAGAGAAACCTATGTATGTTTCTATTCATGTTGACGTGTCCGTGTGTCTATTTGCCCACGTGTGTGTTGAAATTACCCTTATGAATTTTAATTTTTTGCTGGTTGCTTCAAGGGCACTTTTCTCTCTTTTCTTGTTGACAGATTTTTCTTTGTAAAGCGCGGTGAGCCTGGTTTTTGCTGGGGAACTGCGCTATAAAAGCTCACATTATTATTATTATTATTATTATTATCCAGGTAGGCTGAGACAATTTTGTGGTACCTCCCTTAGTGGGTGAATCAGACTTCATGGAGTTCATGAATCAAGTGAAAGCCCAGAGAGCAATGGACAGCCCAAAGAGAAGGCTTTTCCTGCATGGGCAAACCTCAAGTATGGCTGAAAAGCTCACCTGGCACTGGAATGTGGAATACACATCTGCAAAGATCCATCCTGATGGCAAAAACTCCAGGCTGGACTGCAGATCACACACACCAGGCCATCTCCATGCAAAATCTAGGAGGTGAACGGTATGTGTTCACAGTCCTGACATCCAGTGTGGGGGCCAATTCCTGTTTATCTGAGGCAGACAGATCCTTCCCTCGTGACCTAGACTCCACCTGAGTGGCTTATCTGCACAAACTTGCATCCACCACTCTTCATACCAAAGAGCACAAATATCACATGGTGGAAAAAGTACAGGATGAGCACTGCATGCACAGAGGATGCAAGTGATGATTTCCCTGCCCCAGCTGGAATATTTGTCTTGAATCCTCACAGAAGACATACTGGTACAGAGAAGTACCAACCAGAGCAAATAAACCTGCATCCCGTCTTTCAAATGACAACTCTTCCTTAGAAAAGAAAGGACATGTAGATGGAAGGATACACAAGCAACCCCGAAGACAGGTAGCGGTTGTCTTTGTGTATGACACAAACAGTCAGTGTGAGAAGAAAAGATGTTCTCTATTCTCACATCAGACAGAGGTACCCAGCTGGTACAGCACAGCAAAAGATATCTCTGCAGCACTAGCAGAAAAGGCTGGTAGAATGAATGAAACTGTGCACAGGACACCAACAGGTGACTGGTGCAGCGCATGGCTGGAGAGCAGAGTAGCAAATCACTGTCATCTTCGGAAAAAAAATGCTGCACTGGCTTTGGTTTCACTTTTATAGCTGTCTGAGGGTTGCAGCTTAACCCCCTTAGCGCGTCAAAAAATTATTGCTATGCTCAACAACGCGTTATATTATTTATGATTTCGAAGACGATAGTGGGTGCGGTTTGTTTTCATTGATGGTTAAAGCGTAATTCTAACCCTTTATCTCCTATGGTCATGCCATCTGGTAATGTCAAAGAAGAAATCAATATACACTTGCAAAGAAGCACAGAAAAATACAATTAATACAGTTGGAATTAATGGATGACTGATAAAATACAGCTTACGTATTTCAGGTAATTTAGGCAATGCTTGCCCATTTCAGGTAGGTTGTATTTCACTATTTCAAGTAGGCTGTATTCCATGTTCTAAAAAATTTTTCCCCTAACAAAAGCTTTATTTTTATCATTACAGCTTTTTAAGATTTTCCAAAAACAGATACTGCAAATTCTAATATAGTGTATCCATAAAAAGCCCTCAATTAGTTTAAATAATACTTCTCAGACAAGTGCCATCACATCTGTTCAAGAAGCTAAATCTCCTAGGTCAAGGTCAAGGACGCTCACCACGAGGGCGACTTGCTGTGGCTCGCTAGCAATTTAGCTTTATTACTGTTTTTTCTTCATATTAATTGCTTAGTTAGTTTAGTTTATCGTATTGTTAGGGTTCACTTCTACGGTAGTGGACTTGTGAACGTTATGCAGTGTGCTTGGTTGTGCTGTGTTTTGTATATTTTCCTGGACTTCGAGTGAAACTGACTAACAAGATGGCGGACCTCCACTATGTGGTACAGCCGTGAGTACCTTTTCACACTCTCTTCGACTTCGGCGACCCTCCACCCTGATACTTCCACCTTTCCAACTGATATCCTACCTAAAGACTCGGCCGTCCATCAGAAAAAAAAGCGAAAGAGAGGTAGGAGAGGAGGAGTTCAGCGCCGGCTGAGGAAATATGGTCTTAACGACAAACGTAAATTTCCACCACCACTACACCTAAGCACCATACGAGGTACAAATGGTGGGAAAAAGAAATGTGACCGAAATTTTAATGAAAATTTTCCTTTTTCAAAGAGTGGGGGACTTTCAACAGAAAAGAAAAGTGTGACTAGTATATGTGTTGGTCACTTAAATGTGCAGTCAGTCTGCAACAAGGCTGTGGACATTCATGATTTAGTGCTGGAAAATGACTTTGATGCATTTTTCTTGTCAGAGACATGGTTAAAAGAGATAGGCGATGAACCAGTAATCAAAGACCTTACACCACAGGGCTATACGTTTGCACATAATCCCAGGAGTGGTAGGAGTGGAGGTGGAGTTGGTGTCTTATTTAAACTACATCTGAAGTTTACAGTGTTGAAGAGACAAACACAGTACAGGTCCTTTGAGTATATAACAGCAAGACTGACATTAGCCAAGCAGACATTAGAGATCATTTGTTTATATAGACCTCCTCCATCTAAAAAGAATCAGCTTTCAGATTCTCTGTTTCATGAGGAGTTTGCCATGCTGCTGGACAGTTTACTCACAAAGGAGAAGTTTCTTATTTTGGGGGATGTAAATTTTCATTTTGATAGACCTCAAGATAGTGATGTTAATCGTTTGATTGAGGCTTTAGCTAGCCGTGGTCTTTGTCAGCTGATTGAAAAACCAACTCATAGACTTGGACACATTCTTGACTGGGTTATCACTCGTGCGCCATCAGAGTCACTGGTCAAGTCAGCTGTTGTCGAGGATTTTTTGATTTCAGACCATTTTGTGCAGTCCGTGGTGACTGATCTCTCTCGACCAAGGCGTAAAAAGATATCTGTTTTGTGTAGAAATTTGAAGAAGATTGACCTGAACGCTTTCAGAGAAGACCTGCTTCAGTCAAAGTTGTTATTAGATCCTCCCACAGATGTTGATCAGTTAGCAGAGTTATATAATCAGACTCTCTCAGGGCTGCTTGATAAGCATGCTCCTGCAGTTACCAAAATTGTTGTAGATAGACCAGATTGTGCGTGGTTTTGTGAGGGGGTGAGTGAAGCCAAGAAACAGAGACAGCTGGCAGAGAAAAAGTGGAGGAAGACCAAACTTGAGATTGACAGACAGCTGTATAAGTTAGCCAGAAATAAATATGCTTGTGCTGTAAAAAAAGGCTAAATCGTTATTCATGCAGGAGCAGCTAGAGGCTGCGAGTGGAAATCCCAGAAAGACTTTTGACATTGTGAACAGCCTGCTGGGTAAGAACGGAACTAGTCCGGTTCTTCCTGAGGTGGATAACAAGTCAGCTGCTGATCAGCTGTCTTCCTTCTTTGTTAATAAGATAAAGGAAATTTGTGCTGGACTTGAGAGTGCAGCTTGTGAGTTGCCAGAGTGTGAGGAAGACTATTCTGTGCCATTTGCTGGTGTACTGCTGACTTCTTTCACGTCTATTGATGAGAGCTACTTGAGGAAACTTGTAGCAAGATCAACAAAAACTTCATGTGCTGTGGATCCTGTACCAACTAAATTTGTTATTCTTCTTCTGGACATTCTATTTCCTGTCATTTTGGACATTATTAATGCCAGTTTGAGAGCAGGTTGTGTCCCACGGTGTTTTAAACAGGCTGTTGTCAAGCCCTTGTTGAAAAAGGCAAACCTGGATCCCTCTGACTGTAAAAACTATCGTCCAGTGTCAAATTTATCATATATTTCCAAGCTACTTGAGAGGGTGGTCGCAGAGCAGCTTATGACCCATTTTATTACTCATGGCTGCCTAGATAAATTTCAGTCAGCATATCGTCCTGGCTTCAGCAAAGAAACTGCTCTTCTTCGTGTGACCAATGACATCCTTTGTAGTGTCAACTCTGGCAACTTAGTGCTGTTAGTATTACTCGATCTGAGTAGTGCATTTGACACCATCAACCACCGCCTGCTGCTCCAGAGACTGTCGTCAGAGGCTGGTATCCAGGGCGCTGCGCTGCAGTGGATTGACTCCTATCTTGCCGAGAGATCTCAGAGAGTGCTTGTCGGCTCTGCAAGCTCTGAGGCAGTTCCTCTGGTGTGTGGCGTACCACAGGGATCCATTCTGGGTCCATTATTATTTTCTGTATATACTTCACAGCTTGGACAGGTAATTGAACGCTTTCAGATGGGACGACAGTTCTTTGCGGACGATACACAGATTCTGAGCAGTTTTCCCCCCGACCCAGCAGTGGCTAGGAATGCGCTTCAACGACTTGAATCTTGTTGTGTCGCGGTGAAGACATAGATGACCAGAAATCGTCTTAAACTCAACGACGACAAGACAGAAGTGTTACTGTGCGGCCCCAGGGCCAGAAGGGAGCAGATCGGCATTAGTGCCATGCAGGTCGGTGACGCCTCCATAGCCTTTGCTGACTGTGTGCGGGACCTAGGGCTGTTTATTGATGCAGAGCTCTCCATGTGTAATCATGTTAGTTCTGTTGTGGCAAAATCCTACTACTTTTTGAGGACTTTAGGTAGACTACGGCCCATGCTGACTCAAGCTGCTGCCAACTCACTTGCTGTGGCTACCATCATATCAAGATTAGACTACTGTAATAGTGCATTGTGGAGTATACCTGCTACGCAGTTGGATCGACTCCAAAGAGTTCAAAACACAGCCGCCAGGATTGTCACCCGTGCAAAGTCGTCCACTGAGCACATCACGCCTATCCTACAGAGCCTTCACTGGCTCCCAGTGAAAAAGCGCATTGATCACAAAGTGCTTTCGATTGCACAGTCCTGCATGTTTAAAACTGCTCCTGAATATTTACAAGAGGTAGTTCCTCCTTACCGGCCGTCACGTGGTCTGCGCTCCGGCTCCCAGTCACGCTTCTGTCTCCCTGCAGTGGAAGACACAAACAAGAAGCGCACTGGAGCCAGGGCCTTCAAAGACGCGGCACCTAAACTGTGGAATGCTCTGCCATCGTCATTGTCCACCATCATCTCATCAACCACGTTTCGAAAAAGACTGAAGACCCATCTGTTTACTTAAGACGGACTTAAACTTAAACAACCAAGAAACACTTGTGTCTTTATTTTTTACTTTCCTGGTGTTTATCTATTTATTTACTTTATTTTTTTTCCTATTTTTTATATTTATTTTGTTTTTGCTGCGCAATGAGCATTCTTCCGAATGGATACCTGCGCATTACAAATGGACATCATCATCATCATCATCATCATCTTAAACAAGTATAAGCAGAGAAGCCCTCACACTCTCCCAACGACCCCATTACATTGTTCAGAGATATCTGGCCATCAGAAAAAGCAAACCATTAAATGCTCACCTCCATAAAATAGCACAGAGCGTGTTCGTTGTAAAGAATATCAGACAGGTAGACTCTGCCGCTGGTAAGAACATTCACCTGGTGTTTGCAGTGAAACTCACTGTCAGTAAATGTCTGGAAATACCTGAAACGTTTAGAGACAGCTTGACTGAGCAAAGTAAACGCTGTAATACTAAAACTTTCACCTGCAAGACTGCATTAGGGTGCCAACATAAAATACAACAGAGATGAAATGAAGAATATTGGAAAACATTGTGATAAATATTAAAGACAAATCATGCTATAAATAACAGGCAAATGCCCTGATGTGGACCACATTAATGACAATCTTGGAGAGGACGGGTTAACTATGTCCAGACAGCATTTTTGTCAGGGGAGGTCATTGTGTCTGCTTCATGTTACATAAATTTCATTTTGTTTATTTTGTTCTTCCAGATCCCTGTATTGCTGAAAATGCTGTATTGCATTTCCTCAGTTACAGTTACTTCATCCAAGGACTGCATACAATTTGCATAGTACTCATGAAATATACTGTAACCTTATAGACTGAGGTATTCAATTTGCATAGTACTCATAAAATATACTGTAGCCCCATTGACTGATGTACTGGATGATTTTGTGCAATTTTGTAGATCTTCGGACATAAATTAAATCCCAAAAAACAGATTTTTCAGGACACTTGTCTGATAAAAAGAAATGGTTTCCGATTGGATATCCACAATGCTGCAGTCAATCTACAAATAAATTATTCAAAACTATTGGAAAGAGTACAGCAATATCTGGTCACAAACTTCTAAGCCTTTTAAAATAAAAAGAAACTTAAATCTGCATGTTGCAGGACAAGATAGTTACACTCTTCTATGAGCACTTCAGCAAGAATCCCAGTGTAAATGTTAAAAGCAAAGTTGTAAAGTGCAACATATCGACAGTAAATGGTTCACAGTTGCATCTTCAACAATCTAACAATGAAATTCACTTCCACTATGCTATGCTGCAGAAGACACATTTAGATATCTGGCCTTGTATGCAGGAAGCCCCAATTGGACTATCATCAAGATACTGTGTGAAAATTCTGATGCAGGGGCCCCTGTTGCAGCACCATATCATACAATAGCTGGCTATAGGGAAGGCCCCTGGATCCAAATTTTCCCACACTATCATGACAATTGTACAATCATAGCTTCCTCCATACAAGGCCTGAAGATCAACTTACTGCTTTGTCAGGTAAGTGTAATGAGTAAGCTTTTGGATAAAAACTTCATGTGTTGTAGGCTGCAAATTTGCAACAAATTCGAAAAATCTGCTTATTAGCAGCTTGTTAGAAGACCAACATTGTGCCCAATATACCTGAAGTACCAGTGTAATAACAAAAAGTTCTTACCTTGTGCTCATTGTAACTGACATAACAGTGTAATAACAAATATTTCTTACTCTTTTTCCATCCTGTCAATGACTAGTTGTTGACAAGCCACAAAACAGTCTGGATCCACTTGACCATCATCTTTACATATTTTACCTGCACAAGTAACACTGTTTGAATACCACAGCTCTGCATGCACATATTTAGAAATCTTTCAGATTAATGTATCAAGTCAAGATATAGATTCCTCTATCAAGACAATTTACTTAACAGATGGGTTATCAATAGCTGATGCACTCAGATTGTCTTTTTCTAACATCAATAATGAAAACTAAGTTAAAGAATTGGCTTTCAATATCTAACTACAGGCTAGTCTACATGGAAGGATATCCAAATTACTTTTGAGGTAGATTAAAAACTGCACTGGGGTTTCATGAAACCCACAGGCTATATAAGAGTTTTGACATTTGATAGTAGAGGTTCTGTAGTCATGTAATCATTGCCCACAACTTCAAAGCATGGGACTGATGCTCAAGGGCCATCGTTAAAAACTCATCTCTCCACCCACCAGAAAATGGACCATTTATTACAAAAGATAAGCAGCATCACAAGGAAAAGGCTGGCCTCCACTTTAAATCACTTGCACTTCATCACAGATCTGGCCACGGAGTCAAAACATCTTTACCTTCCACTCTTTTTTGTTTTTGAATGCACTCAAGTTAAGCATATCTATTTTCCCAAGATGATGTCTTGAGTTTTGATTTCAGATTTGTTAAGATCTTGTAGGAAACTATATAACAAGAATAATGAGTTACCCATGATGCTTGGTTTAAAATCCTAAAACCACACAACAATTTAATAAGTCCTTACGAATGGTTTCTCCACGAAGATTGTCATCAACACCAATTGACTGCGAAGCATCCTGGGCAATGTATTTAGTGAATATAGCAACTGCATCTCTTTCTATGCCTGCCACCAAAATCATGGGCCAAATAAATCAAAAGTAAGCCAAATTTAATCTCTATTACATTTAACACCATCACTAGTCTTTTACATAACTATCAGTGGATTGCTACATTAACACGTTGATCTGTCCCTGATTCTATAACACCCTTATAGTTTTATTACATAACTATTTATACAGCCATACAGATTCATCATGTGAGCAAGTTTTTGTCCCTGTACCTACCAAGCTGTCAAATAAACTGTAGTACAAGACCAGATGCATAATGTGCTTAATATGCTTAGAACTGCTATCTGCAAATGGCATGCACTGTACATCCTTAAGTACACTTATCAACAGAACACGGTTATAAACGACATCTATAAATAGCATGAACTGTAAAATTTAAGTATGAAACTGCTATAAAAATGTTCAAAATGCCATGAAAATCTCACTCTTTTTCAGCTTATGCTGAATCTCCTCTGATTGCGAAGCAGTTCTGTCTCTGGAAAATATGTCCTTGTATGGTGCACTACCTCCTTCTGAAAGTCTCTCTGCAGCAGGCAGCAAAGTATCATCACTGACAGTGACAGCCATGTTTTCAACACCTTCAACACTTCTCTCCCATGTTGGCAATGAACCACTGTCTCTGGTACTATCAGCCCGATCTCTGCCACTATCACTCTCTTGTTTGCTGCCTCCTGTGGGCAGCTTCTCTTTGTCTTGTACAACAGGTGTAGATATCACAGTGTCACTTGCAACCCTTTCAATAATGTTCCATTCATCTCCTAACTGTCTCTTTACATCATGCCCACTATCCTGTCTACCTGTTTCACTAGCCTGTATATTTAGCGATGATATATTATTATCAAATGCTTGCTCTTTCTCTTCAGTTATTCGCACATTTTCATTTTCAGTTTTTCCCATGACTGGGAACAGTTGCAAATCACACAATGTGGGCTCCACTACTGAAGTCCCAGTAACTTCCCTATCATCAGTGCATTTTTGCAATGAAATTGGTAAAGGACTGATGCACACTGCAGCAGATGGACACACCTCTCCTACAGTGTTTCTTTCAGTGCAGACTGAAGGTAGATTACCTTCAGCAACGAGATGAGGTACTCTGTAGCAGGTAACTGTGTCATCAGCGTTCTTGAATGGTGACAAATGGCTGAGTGATTTGATTTCTTTTTCTCCAAAACATACTCTGGATTCGGGCAATGCTCCATCACTGGTGTCTACACAATCTTCTGCATGAGACAGCTTTTGACCATCAGAACTTTCTCTCAACTCAGTCTGAATTTCAGCTTCACTTTCAAAACTGCAGACAGAATTCCTGCCAGCCCGCTCCTTCATTACATGGCGTCGTTGTAGTAGGCCACTACGACCAACTGACTGTAGGGAATGTGTGTGCAGTCTTGTAAGAGTAGCAGCATGGAAACTTTCAGCATCCAGCCAGAACTTGATAAAGCGCTCTGCTTGTTTAACTTCCATAAACTGGATAAAACAATGCAAAGCATCTTTGTCGCGAAGAATCTCAGAAAAGGTCTTTGACAAACGTGATGTTTGCACTGACGACCTTGGAGAGGAGCCTGATTCCACTGTAAAAGAGAAAAGCACAAAAATAAAATGATGGGAAATTACTCCCGTTATAGAATCTAAATAGTCTACACAGAAACAAACCACAAGAAGTGATCACATGATGCCTCTAAAGAGAGAAATGGTCAGAAGTGGGGAACAACAGGAGGAAGGGGCCAGATAAATATCAGGGTCATTAGAGGATAAAGACAACACAGTCAACCATCATCAGCAACATTATCAAGGTTATCTTCAGAGAACAAGGACAAAGTGGTCAACCATCAACAGCAACACTGTCAAGGTCATCATCAAGGCCTTTTTGACAAAAGATATACTGAAATTTGTGATATTACATGCTGATTAAATGGAGACAACAGCAAGGGGAACCTTTCACCAAGAACATCATCTATTTTCCACAATGTTCATCATGAGGTTTCAATTTCTAGCATTATCAGTGTGAGTAACACAGTAGATACTTTCCTACATGTGGTACAGTGACTTTTTTGATCCTTGTTTTCCGGAAAAAATTCTTTCTCCAAGCTTCTACTATAAAGCCCTTTCTCCCTTTCATGCTGCTCACTATTCACTGCCTCCCTCACCTTATCTCTCATTTTATCCTTTTCCTCTTTTATCCACTATTCTTCATTGATTGCCTTCCTATCCTCGTCTCCATCATAAGGTATGTGTGTATATATATATTGTGTGTGACATAAATTATTTGAACATGTATATGTAAATTTATCTGTATATTGCTAGTATGAGCAATAGAGAGTTTGAGATCCACGACGCCTATGGAGACATGTGCGGCAACGAGAATGGCGAGCCTCTAAGCCTACCCGTTTTGAGAAAGCGATTGGTTGGATTTTGTGGATGTGCTGATGTACCCTGAGCTCATCTTTAATTTCATCCTTCTTACTCTTCTGTCAGAGTCTTTACAATTCTCTCTTGTGCTCGAGTCTGTTGTTACCTCCCCTTTCTCTCACCAATCTCTCCTTTCCCAAAACTTTTTTCCATAAGACAAATTTAAAAAAGGACTAGCATATGCTTGTTCCTGTCTCAAGGATTTATTTCTAGACTGTTATGGCTTTCTGCTCTGTAATTCTTACCCAAGTCATCTGGGCTGCTCAGAGCATCAGCTGACAGCACTGGCTGAGGTGAATTTTCCTGACATTTACTACCCAGAACATTGGTTGGAAGGCCTGTAAAAAAACAAAATACACACCATTAAAAACTTACCACATGAAAGGATGCTACCTGTAGTCTTTCTGACCATTCTTTATCATAGTCAGGCAAGAGGTGGCTGGACCATGCAAGAACTGACATCTGCATAAAATGTTATGTACGTTATAATCAACTTGCCTAAACAAACAAATGTTGATTTCACAATGAAAATATCTCTGAAAGATTTTGTTGGAGATGTCAGTGTGCAGTGCCCAAGATGAAGGTCAAAAATACAGAAGAAACTTCACGAAAAAAACAAGAAGCCAGAGTTTTAAAACAAAAAATACGAAGGGCACCCTCCCCAACCAGAAAACATGAACGTTGATGTGACAGTTTGAGCTACTTTATCTATTAGATGTCAAACAAAGCTTATTTATCAAAGTTCCAGACTTGACTAGCATTATGACTGATAAATACAAAAAAGACAGTAAGGACTCTTACCAATGTCACCATTAACAGAATCAGAGGATTGCAGAATGGTCCAACTGGATGGAATTTTTTTAGCAGCAGTCTGGCCAAGATTTGGTGTTGGTGTTTTCTGCTTTTCTGCACAGATGCATATATCTACTGGATATTAAGCTCACACCATTATTATTATTATGGTATAATACCATTGGAAAGATAACTGTATATGTCTTGATAAATGATATTTGCAATACCAGTTTTAGATTGTTTGTATGAATCTTTATGAACTCGTTTTTGACAAAATGCTTCTTCTTTTCTTGGTTCATAGTACAGTGGCAACTTAGTAGGCATTTCTTTCACTAGCACTAAGGCAACAGTAGGCATTTCTTTCACTATAAAATGAAATTCAACGGTCTCATAGGTCTCATAAACATCTGGTAAACAAACATGTTAGTTATTTAGAGTAATTGTTTGCAGTTTAATTTCTTTTCTGGGATTATCTTAGACGCTAGATAATCTATTTGATTTCAGTAGCTAAGGACCGCTTGCAGACATGTATATAAGGCCTTTGAACACATCCGCATAAAATTTTAAAATCAGTTTATATAAGTGTATCGTTTAAGTGAAGACTTTTGTAAAAAAAAAAAAAAAGATTACATTACTTTATTGATAAACATTAAAAAGTATGAGCTTTATTTAAAGAGCCAAATGAAAAGGTATATTTGTGAATTGAGTGAGAGTGGAGATACGCCTCCTCGTCCTATTTATAATGCCACTACTACACTACACACATGCCTAAAGGAAATGGCAGCCTGCATAAAAAGAAAGATTACCTTGTCTCCGTTTAAAAAAAGGCATAGTTCCCACGGTTTATTGTAATTCTCTCTTCACGTTTTACATTTATAAGCATCCATGATCTGGTGTCTGCCCTACTTTCCTCCTGAATATAAGACTAACAACAAACAGGCCACGGAAGTTGCCATTTTGCTGCCTCGACAGGACTTCCGACTCTTGCTGACTTTGAACTTCTTTAGGGAAAAACACAAGTGTTAGTAGAACTTTTCATAATCTATATTCTAAAATGTACCTAACTTTACTTCATTGTTTAATGAAGATTTCTTCTTTAAATAACTTTTGAAAGTGTGAGAAGTGAGCGGAATAATGACTTTGTTTGCCTGGGGGGGATAACTCTCCAACACCATGTTTGTCGTCTGCATCTGACTTCCTCGGCTGCTGTCAGTACAACCACCAACTTGTGTTATACAATTGTATTGTACAGCATCAAGCACGCTGTGACACAAGCTCTTTGCTTGTGCTTGCAATGCCCTCGAGCTGCAGCTAGGTGTGTGTGTTTCATTCTGAGCGCTGTCGCTGTGTAGTCTCTCCATGGTACCTTTTAACAATTATATACAATATTAGACACAAGCATTCTAATGGTGTCAGGACTGGTCGATTGATTTTTGACATTCACAAGTGCAAAGTCAGTGAGAGGTCAACATTTTACTTGCGAAGATAATCCTCAGAATTAATATAGGTCTCGATCCAGAAGATCATTCAAGTGTACTTAACGTAACGATGAGTGTAGTATAAGATCGAGTTACATATCGTAACTGTCACCATGCACGTGCTCACTTCTCCGGGGCCAATGTTCGCGTTTGACGTGAAAACGCAGGAATATTCGTTCCACCTTACAAAGTCATTGGTTTTTCGTTCCATGTGAAGGAGATCCCGAGCAGCCTCCTCAGACACTTGTTCTCAATGCTTGGATTCTCCTCACTGCGTATCGGCAATCACATTAACTCATACAGCAGGATTGGAATTACGAGACACGTGTACAGTTTCTTTGTATATACTTGGTAGCAAATCTGGTGGTGGTCCTGTCCAGTCCGGCCATTCCCGCCGTCGCTGTTGCGATCCTGGTGCGGATGCTATGTGTGCTTGCACGTGAAGAAGTGTGCGAGAACTCTTATTCCGCACAACTAAAATCTTTTACCACGCACACTGATGGAGATTTGAACTGCGTTTCGCAGGACCACGAACTTTATACTTTATACAAGTCCGTGGCAGGACCCAGTTATGCTGTTTCCTGTCAGCAAAATGTTGCAAGCACTGCGTGTTGGCTGATTGCATGATTGAGGTAATCGTCGGATCGTAGGATACGTTTAGTTGGTATGCGTTGCTCTTGATTATGTTTATTTATATCATACTTATTATCTCCATTTTAAGATGTTACTGTTCGTTCAAAAAAAAAAACAACAACAACAGAAAAGAAAGTGTGGCATATGTCTACGCTGAGCAGTTTTGGACGCTGTCTTACTTTGAGAGAGTATAGTCTAGCTGATGCAAGAGCGAAAGAGGGATCGGAGACCTGGGAATCGCTCATAGAGATTGGCACCACCTCCAACTTTTATTCTCCCCCTGTCCTCCTTCATTAAAGCGCTATGTCCGTGTTCCCAAACAAGAATCGGCAACTGTGAACATGGGGAAGGGAGATCAAGAGAAGATCGAAGTGTTTCACCTATATTTGAACGAATGTGATTGTATGGAGATCTCTCTGACGTGGTGTTGTTGATTGTCTATATATCGTGCTATGTGGTTTCAATCCTTGCTTTGCTATAGAGCTGCGACTAATTGCTCTCTGAAATAAAATTACTAATTTCGACACAGCACACATGAATAATTGTTCTTGATTCAAATGAAGCGATGGGTCAAACGTTGACAATAACATATCACAGCTTGAAGATTTGGTGGGAGTAACCCACCCGGTAAAAAGCTATGTAGGTATATACTGATCTAAGCCATCAGTCCCTTGACCTGTACTTGTCACTGGGGACAGTGTTGTGGGACATGGGGTGCAGCAGCTGACAAAAGTCACTGCTTCAATTTGTCAACCTCGGCGTCAGCCTCCCTGAAGGGTTGCCCAGTCCGGCCCGATTCTTTCTGTGAGGAATTATCGATGCATCTAAATAGTCTTTACCAAAGCTGACACTAATGATCGGGGGCCGTTAGCAGCATGTGACACCACTCTGCTCATACTTCAATCGCCGTATTTTCATTTGGCTTGTTGCTCCCGACATTTGGTGAGACATTTGTTGCGAAACCCTCACGCTTTGAGCACGTGATCTCTATATTTAGCACTTGTAACATCATGTGACAAATCATCGGCCCTTTACCAGGAAATGCTGCACACCGTGGGAACTAAACATTAATAATAATAGTAGTAATAAAAGAGTGTCGAAGGAAGCGTTATATAACTACATATTTGATATGAAAATGTCGATCGGTTTGCAGAAGATCGGCAAAAAAAATGTTTTCAGTATAAACTTGTCGGTCTTCACAATATTCCTATTCGGACCATTCTTATCTAGTACCTTTGTGAGCGTTGGGGGTTTTATGAGGTCCCAAAATCCACTGATTTCAGACGAATCCTAACCATTATGTTTATTCTAAAGACTTTTTAAAAGCATGCACATACGAAAGGGAGCCAGCATACAAAGAAAGGTAAGAAAATACCCAAAAACAGTCTGTCGAAGTGATGTAAATTATACCGAAGACTTAGAAAACGCGGAAATGCTTGAAACTTATTTCCTGACACGTCGACAATTAGTCATATTTTTCTTTTTTCTGTGCTACGGTTATGGAACGATTGGTGGTTAGTGCGCTCTCCTCGGGAGTACATAGACGCAAGTTTTAAAGTTGACTTGCATCATATACTGCCTGCCTATCATGCACTTCCCCTGACGAAGGAAACGTACTTACGTATATGATGTCGCACCCCATACATGGACGGCGAAAAACACGAACAAACAATTAAACCCCAAACACACCGAATCACAGTTTACTGGCCATCAACACCATGACACCCCGTTACTTTCGCTTTAATTGCGGGCACTGAAGTGTCCCGACGCAATGAAAGAAGTTAACTAGGCCCTATAATTACTATATATGGGGAAGGGGTGTTACAAAAAAAAAATTAAGTACCACGAGAAAAACCTGACAGCCAGGCCTGTGCACAGGTATCACATTCAGAGAGCCTCAAAACGAGATGTAATTCAGACATTACACTGTTGTGCAAAGCTATCACGGGTGCATAGTTGCAGGTGTCGGCGGACTATCCCCTGCGCGCGTGAGGCGAGTTTCGGCCGGCAGACCGTCCGCGATAAAACATGGCTGCCATAGTGTCGGGAGTTTTCTTTGACAACGACTGTTTCTTCCAAATAGAACAGGTATTCTATCATCCATCGCAGAGCAGAAGTATAGTTAACATGTCATTGTTGATGAAACTCTGTACCAAGTAATTATCTGTTATCTGTTAGTTTTCATTGGCATGACATTCGTACTTGCTAATGCGTCAGCTGCTCGAACCCTCCTAAGATAAGACCTTTCGTGGTCGTAGCTGATAAGTTAGCCTTAGCGGGAAAAGCAGTAAGGGGGCGGGGTATGGAGAGGAGAGAGACAACTATTATATATAGTGAATGACATCAACATGTACATTTATTTATTTTTTGTATATCAGAAAATGTTGCAAATACTTCTAGGACCGTGCACCATCCAAATAAGAAAAGCAGTGTTTCTATTTTGAGGTGTATGCAAGGTAAAAGTGAAACACAAATATCTGGAACAAATGTGATACTCAGGTGCAAATAATTTTAAACATCCGTCACCCAGTTTATTAAAGGCAGTTCATTAAAAGCTAACAATGCCATGCCTCACATCCCTCTCTTCAATCTGCTTAGCTCTACTCACTTTGTTCTGTGGGATCATATCCATTACATTGCTCAAGCATTGATACATGCATACCACCTGAGTAACACGCTTGTGCCAAGTATTTTGTAATAGCCATGTTGCCCAGCTTTACCTGGGTTGATTTCTGCTGCAGACTGCTCAGTCTGAATGTTGTTGTCACCTTTCAATTTATTGCTTCATTTGATTCAAGCATATTTGTGTGTGGGGTTGGTAGTTCATGTTCAACATAAAGGGGATGCACAACTCTTGCACTCACTCACTCATTTCTCTCTCTCTCTCTCTCTCTTTGGCTTAGTTGCGAATTCATTTTGTTTTCTACCTCTCTCTGTGTGTCATCAGTGCCAGGTCATGTTGGGCTCTTGTCCACATTGTTGAAGGGTTTCATCACAATTTCTTGTAAGTAATAATTTCTCATTTGGGACTACATGTACCAATCATAGAATAAAGAAAATAAACATGCTGTAGAGTTGATGGGGCGGAGGGGTGCGGGGATCTTTGTTTTAGGCTAAACCTGGCAAGTTAGGCTCTATCACAGCATAGCAGCCAGCCCTGTAAACAGATGCCACATGCAGGGAAAAACAATGTGCCCAAGATGAAATCTGAACCAAGGACAGCCAGTCCTCACTGGTTTGGTGACAGATGCCAACTGTTGTGGCACCGGACCTCCCAACATGCTCCAGAGCAAGACATACTACCAAGCATAGCCTAAGAACAAGCTATAATCAAAACAAACATTACTGCCAAAGTTTGGTCGGAACTGGACAAACAGTGTGCATTTTGTTAGTTTCAACCACTGCCACAAACATCAATGCACTCTGATTAACTTATATTTAGGTCTTGCTGAAAATTGTAACCACTGAATAATTGGTAGACAAGAAGCGTCACACTGATAACATAAACTTCCCAGCACTGCAAAAACTTTTGAGAGATTTGTTTTTATGTGGATCACCTGACCTGTTGTTAAATCTTATTTGTTGTTTCATTAATGTTTATCTTCTTTTATTTGTAGATGCAAGATGGCGTACATTTACAGAAGGCTTCGGCATAACAGTGTGATGTGACCATTTGATGTCGGTGGCTGCAGAAGGTGTGACCTCTGGATTGGTACCACGTGGAGTTGTCCAAGTCCAAGTCAGTGACTACAGGTGGTTGTTGACATCTTAAGAGTGAAGCGCTAGTGTGGGAGTGAGACATGTTCAAAAAGAAGGCCCATTGTCTTGCAAGAGTCATAGTGAGCTGCACCTTAGTTAATGTTGCAGTTATCATCATCTTCTATATGTGGGTACTTGCTAGTCAGCACCCAACCTTACATTATGCCCCAAATCTTGGAGAACCAAGGATTGGGAGTCCAAATAAATCCAGTCCTGAAGTACCTAAAAGACCTGGTGCTTTCAATGCCAGTCTAGTAACGAAGCCACAAATAACCAATAATCAGCAGCCAGTCCTTCCACCAGTACCTGCTTTTTCCAAGGACGACTTTGTCCCACCTTTGAATGATGCAACATTAAAAGAGTACCAGAAGTATTCACCAAGAGAAGCAAGGGAGACAGTAGTCATTTTAACACCCATCCACAATGTTGCTGGGACACTGCAAGACACATATTTGCATCTTTTACAGTCCATCAACTACCCTCACAGGCTGATCACTGTTGCTTTTGGAGAGGATGGCAGTAGTGACCATACACTTCCTGTAGCCGAGAAAGTTGCTGAAGAACTACGAAAATCATTTGCATCAGTCGATGTCTTCCACTTTAACCTTACTGGCCAGGTTGAGGGTTCTTGGTCTGTGATCCATGAAAGAGAAAACCAGTATAAGCGAAGGCAACATCTAGCCAAGTCACGCAACCTCTTGCTGAAAGCAGGCTTGAAAAAGCAGGACTGGGTGCTGTGGATAGATGCTGATGTGACCAACTTTCCCCCAGATGTTGTTCAGCAGTTACTTTCTGCTCAGAAAGATGTGGTTACACCTGCATGTCTTTTTGAGGACTCTGGTAGAAAGAACTTGAAACGTGTTTATGATAAAAATACATGGCGAGAAACCAGTTTTTCACTAGACTACTTAAAACAGCTTTCACCACAGGATCTTGTTCTAGAAGGGTATGAAGACACTCGGCGTCTGTGGCTTACTGATCTACGTGCTGAAGGCAGTGTTGTTCCGATTGATGGTGTAGGTGGATGTATGCTGCTTGTGAAAGGGGACTGTCATCGCCAAGGCCTTATTTTTCCTGAAACCATTTTTCAGCATCACATTGAAACTGAGGGCTTAGCAAAGCTGGCTAAAAGCATGGGCTATGGTGTGTATGGGATGCCATTTGTGGAGGTCTTGCATTAGGCTGATGACATTTAGACTGGCATACTGCAGAAACTCCTGAGGAGATCAGCTACAATGTGCCTTGGAAGACAAAGTTTCGTTTTGGAGCATATAGGAAGTTTTCAAAAAAACTAAAATGTACACACTTTATTGCTTCTTTTCATGAACGGAGCTGATTTCCAGTGAGTCTATAAAGTCAGATAATACTCACATGTTTCAGTTACTATGGTCGGTGATCATTTTTGTCTGTAAGTTATAAAACTATGGTAAAGAGACTTAGTTACTCATACAACCACAATAGCAAAAAGTCCTCTGAACTAAGCGGTCAAAATTTTTAAAAACAAGAAAAACTACAATTTGTCTTGCTAAATGAAAAAATATCCGAACTACTTACTACTAATCAAACTAAACAAGATCATAAGATGCAGAAAATTCCTACAAATCAAAATGCTTAAGTATTTGATTCACATTCATTGTTATTGGAGAATTATTATTAAATTAAAATATACAAATCCTGTCCATTATTTTTACACAGAGTAGATAAATCCAGCCCTTTATTTAGGGTGATGGACTCTTTTTGTACCATAGAATGAAGTTGTTTTTAATCAGCTGGTTGACTGTTTACCATGAGTAAATAAGCTGGCTTTCCTATTCCCCCTGTTTACACACACCATTTGGTTGTTTTGAAGTTGCTAAAACAATACATGCTTTATTTCACTCAAACCTACAGCGGACTGGTGACACATGGCAGCTTTTATGAAACTAATTCAGTCAAGTGCCTCATGCTGGGTCTTTTTTTTTCTTTAATTTTTTATGTGTAAATTCTTTTATTTTTCTATGGGAGTAAATAGTGTCACTGGACCATGCAAAAATATTTTAGACCCCATTCTAAATATGTTTGTGGTGGTGGGGGAGATTAGGGTATCAAACATCTGCAAAATAAATATGCATATATGTTAATAATATATTATCATGGTCTCAATCTGTGATTTCAAGAGCTACTTAAAATATGCTTTGAAGCCGTTTGTAACAATATTGTCCCATGCCATGATGCCTCTGACCTTCACTCTTTTATGATTTATGATTCCTGATGCCACATCAGTTATGTTTTTGACTCTCCTAGGTAACTTTTCTTCCCAGGATTTGGAGCACTTGGTGGTTTACATGCATTTCTATCCAGTGGGAAACGCTGATTTTTTAAATCCTACATTTATAATTCCATTCTTACAATCTAAAGAGCGGAAGGTTGTAGTTTCACAGGGTGGTTACTTGCATGTTGTTATATAAATACTACTACACATTACTTGCACGTTGTTACGTAAAGACTACCACGCTCTTTACGAGGACAACCACATTCCATGGAATGACCACCTGCCATTTGATGGTAAATGTCCTTGCAAAGCATTATGTCCTATTCATTGCAGTTAATGTGTGGTCTGGGTTTTATTTTTTACAATTGCAATAACGTGTTCCTTTATATTTGTACAGAAAAATAAATGTGTGCATGCAGCTGGTTGTCCATATGTATCTGTGTTGTCTTTCCGCCAGGTTTTGTCATTTATTGATGGTTGCTGAATTGTAAGAGTTTGTCAGTGGTTTAACTTCGTCTTACAAATGGTTATGACAAATCTAAGCTATCATCACAGATGAAAAAAGCATGGAAAAGGATCTTTCTTTTTAAAAAGTTAGGTGTACATTTTCCTGATATGATAAGAAGACCATCTCAGTTTTTCTGCATTTTTGAAGAACAATGTAAACAATGTCTCGACTGAGATAGTGCTATGGGAACATTCCCTAGTAAAAAAAAAAAGTTTATATGGTGTACATGGACGGTGGTTTTGTAGCTTTTCATGGACAATTTTCAATGGAGGCTTAATAAAGATCCAAAGACTTAGCAGAAGTGCAGCTGGACAAGAAGAGAATACAGACTAGTCCAGCTAAAATGTTTGGGTAGGTGATGCCGTAAGTTAAGACTAGCCTAGGTAAACATTACAGGTGATACCATTAGTATAGACTAGACTAACAAACGTTATAGAAGATGATAGCGAAAGTATAGACTAGACTTGCCAAACATTACAGGTGATATCATAAGCACAGATTAGACTAGCCAAACACTACAGGTGATACTAAAAGAATAATCAAAAGCCTGCATTTTTAAAATCACTTCTCCCATCCTTTTAGACTCCAGATTCAGTAGTTGTCCTTTAAAACATCACAAAGGTACATTCTTTTTCACTGAGTGTATCTTATAATTGGTTCATAGAGGTAATTTTTATCAACTGAGTGCGTGCTACCAGGTGTCTAAACAATGAAATCAACCTGAAGTACAGGTTTCAACAACCCTTCCTATTGAAAAAAGTGCAGTGTGTGTAATGTTTATACAGAGTCTTGCACTTTTACAAGTAAATGTCACATTCGAGTGGTCATCATCATATTTGATTCTTTTCATTCTTTGGTACCGACTTCCTATCCTTGTGAGCCAGAACTGGATCTCTTTGTTCTGAGGTGGTGTCAAATAAGCAAGCATGTTTTCCCGTGAAATAATGTCATTTTAAAGAACAGTTTTATTTTCAGAGTGCTTAATTTGTTTGATCAGTAATGACAAAAAAGGTTGCATCTGCAACATAAAAAAGTGCTTTGTAAGAAAATCTCATAATTAGCAGTCTACTAATACTTGGTCTCAAGTCTTTCTTAACTATTACCATAGATTAATCATTTAAAGTGAACATAACCTGTCTGAAAAAAAAAACCCTGAGGATCAGGATCAAGTCACATCTAAGTTCTGGAAGATTACCACAGGGAGGTAACACTTGTTTCTGAAGGAAGGAGGATAGTTTACATCAATGGAGAAAAATTCATTGTTAACAACAAGAATTTTAGAAGAAAATTGCAACATGCTCTCATCATGTTCTTGGTTAGCGACATGTTTGTAGAGGTTCTAATGATAAGGAGTTCCTCATTTATCAGGTCAGGATAGCCAGCAGGCTGCCAAGTTTAGTCATTTACTGCATAGCACAATCAGGCCAGCACGCACCTGGTCAGACTATCTTAAAATCATGAAGTTATGAATATTCATGAACACACCTACTTCATGTCTGGTCCGAGTTTTCCCAACGAACAGCTTTGACAATCCATGAAAAATAAATAAATCCATGAACATTCATATCAGGGGTTTTGTCCTCTGTCTGTGCCTAGTGATACATGCACCACAAGAAAGAAACATTCAAATTTTAAAAAAAAAAACCACCTTGCATCGTGCTCCGTATAGCGAGCAGGAAAAAACATTCTTGTAGATCAAAATGGTTAGCTTCCACAATGAATCTTGAATAAGTACTTGACCCTTTAGAGGGCTGAAGAATGAAAGACGATGAGGGATAGGAAACTGGCACTGCCCTCCTAAACACACTGGCTCTGAGATAAGAGTGATCTCTAACACCACTTGACCTAATGTGCCCTGCGATATATGATCTCTAACACTCCACTCTCTAATGACTTAAAATGCCCTGAGATGTGGGATCCCTAATACTCCACTCTCTAATGACCTATCTTTTTAAAAGAAATCTTTTTTAATGTTTTGAAATGAGTGTTTTATTTTCTGGGATGAGTGTTTTATTTTTGCCTAATTTTATCAATAGATAAGTACAAAATAAGTACAAGTTTTAACTTTGTATACTACCAGAATACAAAAGTTAATAAGAGGTTTGATTTTACTGGAACTCATACCATAGAAATACCACAAATAAATAACACAAAAACCACAGACCCAAATTTAACACTCAGCGTACACAGAAATAAGAATAAAGATGCCAACTGCTTCAATAGAAAAATGGTCAGAATATTTAGTAGCGATATACTTTTTTCACATGGATGATTTCTTTGACAAAGCATAGTTGCCACAAGTGCAAACTCGTTTTTATGCTATGCAAGGTAATTACTCCCTTTCTAAATAATACAAAATGTGGACTGCTCTCCCAACTCTTGAATTCCCCCCTTTTTTTCTTGCAGGTAAAATGCTAACAACCATACAAAATTTTGATAGATGTGATGATTTCAAGAGAAAAAAAAACTGCTCACATAATATCAACTTAAAAGAAAAACCCATCTATTTGCTTTGTCCATTTCAAAGTGAAGTTTCATATTCACCGATTATAGTGACAATTACAAGCACCAACATGTGGCAAAACATGAATATTAATCTTAATATTAATCTGAGAACAGCTTAAGTCAAAACCAGCACAAGTAACTTTTTAAAAATAACATTTTGATAAAAGACTTTTTCCTCCATCACATAGTACTCAGTCTCAGCCATTCCCACTGTTAATCACTTCACTCAGTCTCACAAGAAAGTGTTTAAGTACTGCAGTTTAACTTCATAGTCTGTACTTGGAAAAGGGGGTTTCTAAGTCATCTTTGAGTGGCCAAACAGCAAACAACCACTCACACAGGCAAGTCAAGGCAATATGCAATGTGCAGTATCAGATCCTAAAGGTTTGGTAGATTGCACTGGAACCGAGATGAGCGCACACACACACACACAATCTTCTCCCCTGTCAAAAGTAGATCTTCAGTGCATGTCCTAAATAGGCAGTTACAATGGGACTAGAAGAATGATGGTGTCACGTTACCAACATTCACCATATATATATAAACTTTAAATGCCTTCATAACGAAAGCACAATACTATGATGAGACAGAATCTGGCATCAAAATAAATGTACACTCAAGCGAATGCTAGATCTGGCGACTGGCTACATCTCATTAGGACATGACTAGCACAACCCATCAGTCCAGTTCTCGTATGGGTACTGCACTAACACCAATCATCAGAATGCTTCTTATGAGTTTTTTTCTTCAAGCACTATCATTCTGTTCACTCTCATTTGCTGGATATTTGGTGACAATGAGATTATTTTTGTTAGTACAACACCAACGTTCAATGATGAAGTCACAATATAATCCTAATGGTATAACCCTGAATCTTCATTTATTACATTATCTTAGGCCTAAATCATTGAGGATGACATTTCTATATCACTTGAAACTTTAATAATAAAAGGGATCATTAAGGTATCACTGGACTTCACTGGTAAGGTCATTAAATTACTACATTATTTAACTTAAAGCATTTGCAGTCAATGTTAATATCACTAAAGTTAATATCCCATAACATTGACCTAAGACTTTTCCAAATAAGTTCTTACTCCTTTACTCTGACTTCCATATCTGCCACCACAGAATACCAACCTTGATGAAATTATTATTACCTTAACTAAGATTTCTTTGATGGTCTTCAGATCTCGTTAGTGTGTAACTCTCTCTCTCTCTCTGCCAGCTACACTGTCAATAAAGACAATGGTTACAAATTTACAAGACTGCACACATTTCTGCTAGTCATCAAAGCTGTTAAAATGCTGATGTATAGCTGCCATCCATGTTGTCAAACACTACTTTCTAAGAACCATCATCAATGCTAATGTTAATAAACTAATTACCTCTCTATTAGCCACCACTATGGGCTTGTAAATATTCTAGATTCTTCTGATGGGTGATGAGGATAAAGGGGTTTAGGGTTCTGACTGGGAATTAAGATGAAGAAAGCAGTCAAAGTGGCCCAAGTGTTCAGCACATCTTACTGATCCATTTTTGTCAACCTTTCTTCATCATGTTTGAATTTTAAGAAAAATTAAACATCAGAAATTCCCCAATCAATTCAGATCCTCATGATCAAGACAAACGTGAAAGTTTACATCCAGTCTAGTTCATGATCAAGACAAACATGGTCAGTATACATCCAGTCTAGCTCATGTGACTAACGGTTTATGCTGTTATGTAAGAACAGAGCATTATAGTGTCACAGAGACTGTCACAGAAAACTCCTATGCAGAACAATGGAAAACATCCACTGAGCAACTTGACAGGCATTTGACCCTAAGCTAACCCTAATCATGTACACAGGTACATGATTAAATTTCTCTCTTCACAGATGCCAAGAAAATTCTTCAGCCAATATTGTTATGACTATTGATAACCACATGAATGTGATAACGCCTCTCTCTCTCTAGGTAGATGCCGACTAATTTTTTTCAGCTGGTATTGTTAGCATCAGCCATAAATAAAGGGATGTGGTTGTTTCTCTTCAAAGATGTCAATTCTTTCCTCTGATATTATAAGGGTTACCCTCAACTACATGAGGATGTAAGTTCCGTTGAACTTAGTTGACAGTGCATGGCAAAGCCTGCACCACAGAAAGATTATACTTAATTCATATGATACTGTCTGTGCTGTGCTGGGACCACATCAAGATTGACCTATGTTTCACTCAGCTGATAGTCTGACTGCCTGCAATGCAGCAACATGAAAGCAATGCTGTGTCAGCCAACATTGTCTGGGCAAAAGTGTGGATCACATAAAGGCGATGTTAAACCTCGCTCAGCCACCATGTCTATTGTGACCACTGCTGACCAGCTTTTAATCAAGAATAACATCTAATTACACAAGCTTAAAGCTAGGAATACTGAACCCTCCAGCACAAGCTGCACATCCACACATGGGACAGCTTCACTGGCCTTACATGTTTAATGATGTATATAAGTCTTCTGAAATTACATCTTAAAAACATGCCAACAGTTCTTGCGCACCAGATGTAAACTGAACACAAATGCACACATTCAGAATGAGGCACAGGTAGGGACATTGCATACACACATATACACACCACATGCATGCACACACACACACATACCTACTGATATGCACATACAAACATCTAATTTAATCTAAAATTTATATAAATTCATATTTTTATGTATCACATAGGATGCTAAAACATTTTGTCCACTTCCCTCTGCAAAATCTCCTGTCTCACAATCAAAACGTTTGCCTGAATCTGATTTTGTATCCTTTCTCACACTAGGCTACAGAACTGAGCAAACACACTGCAAGCAGTCATTTTTTATTGGTCCAGGCTCACACACATGCATGCGCGCACACACACACACACACGCATGCATGCAAACACACATGTATGCATGCAGATACAAAGATGTGTGTGTCCTGGCAGACACAATGGAAATGAGCCCTCACTGAGATGCACCCACTTTAACAGTTACTTGTCAAGAAGCAACCCCAGTTCATTCATCACAGAAATACCCAATGGCACTTCACCAGTCATGCCACTCATGATGCATTCGTGCAGGCACACACACACACACATATCAATGCTGCACTGCTCTAACTCCAGTGTTCAATCACATCCCTGATAGTTCACAGTAACTATTCTTATTATACAAGTGTACAAAGAGAATAATGCGTAATTTGTAAAATCTATATCCCTGACATTTAAGCTCTCACCACCCATGTCACCATGATAAAACATTTTAAGATTGTTTCTTCCTACTATCTGGTTTCCTGCAATCTCCACTTCCCTGAAGGTTCTTGGACATTTTGCTGTTCACAGCACCACTACAAGGGTTCTTGCAAACTAGTCCATTCCAAGCATTCTTGTAAACTACTTCCAAGCTTCTCATAAACTGTGCTATTCCAAGGCTTCTAGATGCTTCTTTTTCTCCTTCTGCTTGAAACTTCCTCCTCGTTGCTTGGAACCCATCTGGTTGGCTGATGAATGTCGCATTCTTGCTCCATTTGGACCACCAGTTTTTTCACCTGAGTCTTTGTCGGTAGGAGAGTGCATGGATCCCATAGACAGCGAGGACATGGAGGAGGACAAATTCAAGTTTGAGGTGATAGCGAGAGAGTCTAAATCATCACCTGGCAGACACGACTCCACCATCATAGCTTTCTCCAAACAGTTCACAAACAGCTCTGCAATGTCACTTGACCCTAATGACTGAAACAAGAATATGATATTGAACAGCTGCTGCAACATTCAGTAAAACAACTTAAGACTGTAATTAAATTTACCATGCCACTGGATTTCCAAGAAAGACTACCTATTCTTTAACAAGACAGTCTTTACAGAGTTATATAAATGCCTCCATTTTCCATTAACACATTTAAAGGCTTTCTTAACTATCCACAGCTTGGCCAACTGACACCACAGAAAAATAGAGTAATACAAAAGTGCAGATATGTGGGCTTGTGGTTATACAACACTCATAAAAATATGTGTAGGAACACAGCACTGTACAACTGTGACACTTAAGTAGAATCTCCACTCCAAGGAATTAAAAAAGCATTACTGTCAACTGACTAGTCTGTGCGGTATAGAGTTTTAACCCCATTTTAGCCGACTTAGAACTAAGGGAATGAATGGGATGTGTATGCTAGCTGTTGGATGGTTAGAGTGCTGGAATGCGTGAGTACAGTATTCACTCGCAAGTCTGGGTGAACTATAGGTAGACTCATCACTCAGAGTACTGATCATTGAGAGTGTAAGACATGCCCCATCGCTGTCTACAGTGGAGTCGGTTTCCTGGGCTAGATGAGGTAAAACTTGATTTTTATGTAATGAAATTTTGAGGCTGACAGTGTAAAATGTGAAAGAGTATTTTGTTATAAAAATAGCTTTAGACAAATATATTTTTCCCACAGAGAATGAAAAGAGAAATTTATGAGATAGGAGAAGAAAAATGTCTTTCGTGAATACTATGAGTTCTAGGAGTACACCTATGGTGCAATGTGACCTGTTTGGCATGTACGGTGTGTGACCACTCTTCCAGTAGTAAGTGAAACAATCACGCTGACCTCGGCAACCTACACTGGGTTTCTCCACGATTACACAAGGATCCCGAGAAATATCAAAGACCTCTGTGGCATCAGCAGAACTGCCAAGTGTTTGTCCAATAGGGTGAAATCTTCCCACCCTGGATGCGTTGGGTGATGGAATACACCGGTGAGTAACCTGTGGTGATATCACCTGGAACTTTTCATTGTGTGTGTGAAGTGCTTCAGATGTGTACAAGGATGGGCTGACTATGTGTTGACGTTGTGGACTGGCCAGTGACACAGTACCGAGTCATGATAAATGCACTATTAGACACTACTGAACAGTAAGTACCTGTTCTCAGTATTTCACGACTATGTTAAATCTGGTTGATTTTGATGACATTCATGAACTTTCAGTTTTATTAGTACAGAGAAAAAACAAGCATAAATAGTTGATTAATGTATTTATGATTGAATGATTAGTATTTTTCTAATGCTTGGATAAGAGATATTGTATTTGTAATATGTAGTTACCATTCTAATCTTCAAATGTCGAAGCCGAAGGTTAGGCGTTTAGCTTAGAGAATTATTGTAGCCAGCTCTGTTCAGTAAACTTTTATGTTCATCGTTCTTTGTATTCATCTCCCCTGGCTGTACCCATTTTGCCGTGGATTTGTTGTTGTAAATGTAGTTAATGATTGATGATGTCTGATTATAGTTGCAAAGAGTCTGCACATATTGTTGACTGCCTAGTGAAATCCTTGCCCAGTACATCAAATACACATGATCTGGGCAGCCTAAAGCAATCATTGTGTTCTTGGTTGTAAGAATGCACAAATGTCTGGCTTGAACATGTTGCAAGATGCATCAGTGCACACAACAATTTCATTAAGAAACCAATTAAAAAATATTTTCACTGAATCCTTCAGCCAAGTCTTCTTACCTTGGTAAAAGTCCCTGCAAACCTCCACAGCCCACCAAAACCTATGCCTGGAAAATAAAGCATTAGAGGATGACCTTTGCATGTGTTTTCACTATGAATTGTGCAGTAGATTTATACAAACAAGAAAATATGATAGTTCACACACTGGACAGACATGCAGAAATTTTGCTTTCAATTTATTTCAGAAAAGACTGTTTCTTGTAATATACTTTAAATTCAGTCCAAGTAATAAATCAAAACCTATTTTATTTAAATAAGGCTAATGACACAGTCACTTGTTTTCAATGGCAGTAATTCCCAAAACGTGCAGGCACATTACATTCAGACACATTTACACACACATGTAAACAAACACACACACACACTCTCTCTCTCTGTAGCAGTGCAGGCAATGGACCTGTTTCTGCAGCCGTGACCGTCATCTTGGCTTGCTGCAGTAAGGGCAGAACTTGGTAAAAGCTATAAAGACCACAGTGGATAATAGTGAATATACACTGCTGTAGTGGAACATGTAAGAGTGATCTAATACATAAGGATTGATATCCCATGCCATGTGTGGACAATACACTTTCCTCAATTGAAAGTTGATTATTTAAATGTGAAAAATGAATTCAGGTATGTGGTTGACCAGCTACTGGAGGTAGCACACTCACTGTCAAAAAGATAAACAGGTTTCCATGTACATGTACAAAACATTTCACTGGAGCAAAAGGTCTTACACCAGAATATCCAGACCACATATTAGAATTAACACCAAACATGGAACTGAAAGAGTTTCAATGCAAAAAATGGCAGAAAAGCTCCCATGAAATATGAGGATTCAAAAGACTTTGCTTCAACAAAAAGGAAAGATGATGATCTCTATTCCTTCTTGGTTTTCACAAACGAATTGGTTAAGTTTAAAAGACGTTTTGTCACTGTCTTTTATAATTTTGTTTTTTGACCTAAGAATTTTTTTTTATTTAATCCCACTGTTTTTCTAATTCTATTAGTATTATGCATACGTATGTATATGTAGCTGCACACGTCAACACCGGGTCATTACAAGAAACCTATTATGAAATAAAATTCTAAATGCGATTTAAACAGCAGAACATTTTGATATTTTTTTCTTTTAGCTGTACAGCAAACTTTGTTAATGAATCTTGGTTTTCTCAAATATTCTGAGCAAGTCTTTCTGCATTATTTGCTGAGGACTGCGCTGATTTTTCTCTCTCTCTCTCTCTTTTTTTTTTTTTAGTGTAACATTCATTAGAGACTGAGTAAGTAGGCATCCATCTTAATTTCAGTAATGAATCATGCAGAACATACTTTTTACTTTTTCCTTGGCGCAAACGAAGACTGTGACATAGATGTGCCAGATCAGTGCAGCTCTGTAACACCAACAAAAACAATGCCTCTATGTCAGCTGCACTAAACATTCCTGCCCGTCAAAATCTGTCTTGTTTTCTACGAAGAAGAACAACCCAATCCTTGGTGCATTATTAAAGCACTCTGTAAAGTGAAAATGGATTGTCTGTTGGGAAAAGTAATTCTATCAGTCTGCTTTGTAAATTGATCTTGCTGGACTGCTGTTGAGTGTCTGGGTCCACTGGTATATCCAGTTCTTCAGCACATTTAATCAATTTCATGGACGTTTCTTTTCTGTAGTGTGTTCTGCTGTGTCGATTCTCTGTTTCTGGAGATTTCTTTAGGCTTGCAACATGAAGATTTTCAAAATTTTTGCCACTGAATTCGATCAATCTCGATCAATCCATTATATAATGTATTGATGTTTTGCCCAGGAAACGCAACTCTGAAAAAGCCAAGAATAGTAAGCCGCAGAAACAGGTCCATTAAAAATAAAGCCACTTGAAACCAAAACAAAGTTCAAGAATAACTAAAAATTTCTAGACAGACAAAAGGAAGAAAAGGAACTGACTCTGTAGGTATGACAACTGCTGCTGTGTGGCATCCTCACAAGCAATCATGTTTTGTATGATGGACTGGACAGCATTTAAAATGGCCTGGTCGTGGCACAGGGATAACACATTGTTGATCTTGGCATCCAACAGGCTGTGACTAAAGAAAAACAAAAACATTTTATATGATCTTTGTTTCTTGTTAGACTGTATGGATTAACAACAAACACACTTACATTCTTCTGTGAAGAGGAGGGCTTTGACAATGGTACAAACAGTAGTGGTTGTAAAACCAAAGTTTTCTTTGTGTGATACTTTTTTCTCTTCCCCACCTCTTTTTTTTCTCTTGTTATTTTGTTATAAACACATTACAAAATATTAGTCTCCCAGACATCAGCATTGAAAAACCTTGGAGATTAAGCAGTGCAAAAACTAAGCAATAAAACATTTGACATGACTGGAAGCTAAACAATAAAACATCTGACATGACTGGTAACTAAACAATAAAACATCTGATATGACTGAAACTAAGCAATAAAACATTTGAAATGACTGGAAACTAAACAATAAAACATCTGACATGACTGGAAACACTTTGGAGACAGAGCAATACAAGACTTACATGACTGGGAATACTTTGGGGAAAACCACTGATGCTTCCGCCAGATATTCATACAAGATCCTTGTTTCATTCTCATCAGTTGTATTGCGAACAAGTGTTGCCTGAAAATAAAGATCTATCAAATGGGCTCTTTAACAATATACCGCAGAACGTATATTAATTTTTAAACCATCAAATGTATGTTTCTCCAGGCTATAGAGTGTTTAATCACTATTTTTGTTCTCCGTTTCAACTGATGTGGAGTATTTGCCATGCAATCAGAAGTGCAGTAATGTGGGGAAATTGTTTTATATATCCTACAAAATAATGCAGTTTTGGAAGACATCTTCACATAGATTCAAAATAAGAATGACAATAGTTTCATGATCAAATAGTTTCAAAAATCTAATCACAATTCAAATAATTGGAGGAACACAAAGCTACAGATGTAGAATAGGCCATGAATAATAATGAATCCTGAAAAAGCCCTGTCACTAAAAAGCAATATCCACAAAGCAGGCAAAAGGACCCTGGCCACACCTGGCCAAACTGTTTGCTGTCAGTTATAAAACCACTGAGTTTTGTAGACCTTTGTGAGACCGTCATATGCCTGGCCAAGACACCTGTGCTTTGGGGACCTATGTGCGACTCTTGTCTGCAATGAAAACCTCTTTGCCACAGCTTCAATAAAAACAGACATCTCCGAAAAGCATCACAGCTGCCAGACTTGAGGATGCATATTCACAGGTATTCAGGAACAACATCCATGCTTGTGATAAAGTCAAGATTAGAGCGACAAAGGGGTTTCAGCATGATGTATTTTGAAAGGGTTGGGATGTATTTTGAGAATGTTGTGATGTCACATTTCAAACTGTTTATCTTGGTAATCAAACTCTAAAATATAAGAGTTGAGTGTGTTTGGTCGCTTGCTTGATTTGGTGGGAAAGTCCTTCCACCAATAGGTGATTTCATACTATGAGGAGAGTGGGAAGGAGAAGAAACTGGAGCTCCCTGAGAAAACCCCCCACAACAACAGGTGCCACATACAGAGAGTGTCTCAAGACAAGATATAAACTAGGACCTTTTCACCGCAGTGGTGACAAGGGAGTGTTTTAACTGCTACACTACTGGTCACCCTGACTAAGTGTGTCTGCAGTGGTGACAAGCTGGTGTTTCAATCACTACATTGCTGAGCAGTTGCTCCAGTATGCCACCACTGCCTGAAGTCATCAGAAATCAAGGTAAATAGCAACAGAACAGCCATTTCATTATCGAATAGTTATAGCTACTCCAGCTCCTGCCAAGATGGCACCTCCAGCACTCTTAGCTACTTCTTGGTCTCAGTGAAGACTATGTGAACAAACCCTTACCTCCCATAAAAGGAGATACCCCAGAAACAGTGCAATAGAAGATACTGCGGATACAACAGCTGGAGAACAAACCAGTTACAAAATATGGTGAAGCAATGACAAATGTCTCAACAGATAATTTTTTTTTTATGTTTTGGAAACTTAACTGACTGACAAAAGGACCATATAATATATACAGAACAGTTTATTACTCTTTGGCAATATGACCAATTAAAAAAAATGTCTCTCAACAGATTCATCCAATCAGTCAAGAAGACTGCACAGTAGAAATTACCTACACTTCTTAAGTGCTTGCAGTACTTGGCTAATTAGTGGTGTAAACTTACCAGTACAGTGAGAACTAAAGCCTGTGTTGGGTAATCAGTCAGAATCTCTGGGTCAAGCAGAACGTTGTTTTCATTGGACACTGAGCTTCGACCACTGCGTGGGGGAGGCAAAGATGGCTTGCCTGTGTCCATCTTTTTTGTCCCAGGCGTTGGCATAGAACTGCTTCGACTTTTTGACCAAGGCTGTCTTGTCATGTTAAATGTTGGTGCAGGAATTGGTGGGGTTGGTATGATGGCAACAGGAGAAGTGCTGGTGGCAGTTGGTGATGTAGACCCACACTGCTGGCCACTGGGGTCTGCAGAGTCTAAGCTACGCCAAACCTTTGGGCTGGTTACCTGAAGCAGATGTGGCTAAAAGACACAAAGCCTGATGTTTATGATGAACATGATGAAAGATCTTAAGGAAAGAAGAAAGGAAAAGATACTGGCAGTTGATATCCAAAGATACATCAACAATTCATGACTATAAAATAAAAAACAGTATAGGTTATAGAGAGCTGAAAGAATTTGTATCATAATGTTGAAGTGCACTGCAATGTTCTTTGCTGGAAGGCTGGCAGATTACCTATCAAGAACAGATAAAAATATTACACTCTCTGATCCTAAAAAAGAACCCATTTCTGGTAACAGAAATAATGCTTTTATTAACACTTCCAAACCTTGCAGCACTTTCAAAGAATCTGGACAGTCCTCAGGTAGAAAGCATACCTGACTCTGTGTAAGATGTCCATTCTTACTCTGCCGTGCAGCAGTCATTGCTGTCTGATCAAGAAGATCGCAGGACTTCTGGCGTCTGCCTAGAGATGTTCCAGGTGGCTGTGATAGCCCTAGTGATGGTGGTGGTCCACCAGAAGCTGCCCCAGGACTCAAGCCACCACATGCAGATCCACTCATGCCAGCAACAGTGCTTGAGGAAGAGGATATTGAAGTGGAGGCTGACATGGTGGCAGAAATGTTTACACCAGAACCTGACGCAAGATCAGAATTGAGGCTTTCGCTAGATGGGGAGTCAGGATTGATGTAAGGTGCTGTGCGGTGCTTCAAATGACAGCGACTGCGCACCTCCTCTGATACTGAGACCAATGCTGAAACCATAAACAAAATGTGCATTTGAGACATTAAACATTACTGAAATATTCGTCATAAAATAAATAATCCTGCATTAAATGGTTCATATTAGCAGAACTTCTGCATCTCTTTGCAAGACTGTATTTATTACATTGTTTTGCCTTAGGTGGCACAAAAGTGTGTTGTGTTCAAAGGTAGGCAAACACATAATTCTCACAGCATTTTTAAGAGCATTTCCTAATATTGCACTCTAAAGGAAATATTTTTACGAGCAATAAAGAATAAAATATTACATTTTACAGGAGATAGTGTTAAGAACATTTCCTAATATTGCACTTGGAAATAGTTTTATGAGAATTTCCTAAGGGATAAAATAATGCACTCTATAGGACCTATTTTATTTTCTTGTAATAAATACAAGTAAAAGAGGGTAATTGACTTAAAGAGAGTTCTTTAGATATCTGGGCATTTGTTACAGCAAATATTTACTTGCTAATCACAAATGAAACATAAAAATGTGTCTTTTTAATAAAGAACAGGAGTTCATAATCGTTTATTCATTCATTCCCCCATTGACCTGTACTGGTCAACCTGTTCGTGAGTTCATCATCGTGCATTTATTCACTCCCCTCTTGACCTGTACTGTTTAGAAGGGGAAGGGTAGTGAGCTGAATGGACACAGTAGTTTATAAAGCTTGCACCAGGAGCCTCTCTTGAGCACGTCAACAAGTTATGGTCCCTCCTTTGTATACAAATTATATAAAACAGCCAGCTCCTAATGTGCTTTCATTGTATGGACATCCATCATGGTAGGTTGGATGACTAAGTCTTTTGGTTCCCTTCATAAATGATGAAGCAGACACAATGCATAGAATTAACACTATACAATGCTTTTCAAAATACATTTACAAACATCTTCAAGCAAATAGTAAAAAATATACATGGTATTACTACATACCTGCCAGGTAGGCAACTGTTTCTGTGGTTACTTCAAATTTGTCACGGTTGGTTGGTTTAACTGTGATGGTTAGGAGATGGTGTAACACTCTAATAGTCCGCGACACTGTAGTAGGCGAAGGATGTCGAAACCCTAAAATTCACAAGAACTTGCTCTTACTTGCAACAGTGAATCTGGAAATTTGATACTAATCACAAATAAGCAATATTAATGTGAAGTAAACTTATGTCATTGTCAAGAACAGTTTAATTGTAATTTTAACTCTTTGAGTCTGGGCCAGACATATTTGTCAAACTCCTTCAGCAGCTGTTAAGCCTGGGCCACCCACCTGTGTCCATCATAAATTAATAACTTTCACTATAAAACTATGTAAACAGAAAGGGATGAAATCAAGTCATTTAGCTTGGTAGATTACATTTTAAAAGAGCTACATCACTTCACACAGGAACAGGAACATGTTAATTTGAAAATTTGAATCTTTCCAGATGTACCTTTCTTCCCCCCAAAAAAAACAAACAAAAATGATGGTGACATGAGTGCACATACAAAGGCAATTAGTGATTTGTCGTTAGTGTCGAGCCTATTTCTGGCAGTTAAGTTGTTCATCATCATGTTATATTTATTGATTTATGGTGTGTAACAATTAAAATCACTGAATAAAGGAATAAATGTTGCAGTGATCATCAAGTGTTTGTAAGCATGTATCAAAGATTTCTTTTTTGGAAATACTATTTGATATACTTAATTTCCTTTGAATTTACAAGAATGTGCAACTCAAAGTTTAAGGACACACACAGCAATATTAATGCCAACAATTACTGATAGCAGTTGTGTCAGATGGCAGGTTGGTTGGTTGTGTTAAACGCCGTGCCAGCAACTAAGGCTATATCACGGTGAGCCAGATGGCAGAGAATAAATAACAGTAATGACAATGTCATAATGTAGCACTAATCTTCACTCTTTATTATATTTAATCATTAACAACAGTGTCATATGTTTAGCACTAATCTTCACATTTCATTATGTTTAATCAGTAACAATAATTTCATGATGTATGTTTAGCACTGATCTTCACCATTTATTATATTTAATCACAATACAAGCATAAACCAAACTGGTGGTGTCAATCTCACCTTTCAACAAATGGCCTACAAATGCAAAGTTGAAGTTTGTGCGGAAGCTGAGCCCCATCTCATGGTCTAGCTGTTTGAAGTGCCACTCTAGAGGCTCACGGGTCTCCATCATGATGTCCTCCAGTGACTGCCATGGTAAAGACAGGCAACAGTGTTAGAAGCATCATCTTTATTACTTGTACATTCCTAAATCCTGGTTGGGGACCTTATGTCACAGCTGATTGATGTGAGGACACATTACACTGATCTAAATGCCTAGTGCTGTTAAAAGAACTATTAGTGGGTGGACTAATTCACTGGTAGCATGGAATTTCTGTGCATCCATGTGAGCCCAGTGGAACTGAACTGATAAAAGCTACAAGCAAGAGCTACATTAGAGGGTGGACAGTGAAAAGGTTATATTTAGTGTTCAAAAACAATACAACTTTATTTATCCTTTTCTTTGCTTTCCTAATGGCATCCCAGACCTCCATGTTCGCTAATTTTTTGTCATGTACAGTTCCAGTATAAAATACACGCTTCTTATTATTCAATACAGATTTGAGTTCCTCTGCTACTCAGGATTTATTATTAGGAAAGATGACATTTTCCTTGGAGGGTATGACAGTGTCATCACAGAAAGTGATGTAGGAAGACACAGCATCAGCCAAGTCATCTAGATTGTCACTGGAATTATAGAAAACCTGCCAGTCTGTGCAATCAAAGCAGCCCTGCAGGCAGGTGATACTCTCTTCTGTCCAGCACTTTACTGTCTTCACCACAGGTGTAAATCGCCAACACACTGTCTTATACACCAGCGCCAGGAGAATGCTGTTGTCATAAGATGCTCCAAGCGATGGATAGTGTAGAGTTTTGTATGCGCCGGGAAGATTACCGTAACAAAGGTCGATAATCAAGATTTCTCTGTGTGGTGGAGCAGGATACATATTACTCATAGCCTTTATGTATCCCGGTAAACCGGCAATGATTAAAATCACCAAGGATAAACTTAGGAATGTCTGGGCAAATGGCATCTATTTTGTGTATCACGTCAGCAATCAGGTGAGCGACGGACTTTGTGTTGGCAAGTGGGTGTATATACACAAGTGTGTGTAAAACAGCTGAAGGAATTCCCTGGGGAGGTAGAAAGGATGGAGGGAAATGGACAGCAGTTCAAGATCGGTGGTACACAGTTGTTCCCTGAGCCCAATGTTGTTGCAGTACCACTCATTTATATAAAAACGCACACCCCCACCAGTCGATTTGTTGATAATAGTAGGACATCTGTCTGTATGAATGAAATGGCCAAACCTGCTGATATATAAATCAGGCAAACTGGCAGCAAAGGTCACAAGTTGGCAACAGAGTGCACACACTTATGAACAGGACAATTTCTGTTCCTTGGGGGGTAGTAAAAAAATTAATCAACATTCTGAAAGAGTTCATGGTTGATCCTAAGAATACAACATCAGAATAGGCATAAAAAAGTTTAAGTAAAGTGTGGTAAAACAAGCACTGGGAAAAGGTGCTTTCTAGTAAACTATGCTACTTGAGAAGAGAAATACTCAAGATAGTTTAGAGGAGGAGGGGGGGGGAAGTACTTAGTATGTTCATGCAAAGAGCTATAATCCAATTTTGGTCTGGAGTAATACCTGCGCTATCATTATCTTGCTGCTGGGGTAAAAAAACAGGTGCATAAATAGCAAGTTAAAAAAAAAAACACCAACCAAGCTGACAGACCCCTAAACAGCAAACTAAGACCTCAGTCTAACCTATTAATTGTAACCAATTCCTTACATTCCACCAGTGTAACACTATGTTCACCAGCAATCAGTAAGTGTATGTTCACCCCCAATCAGTGTAACACTCGATGTTCACCACCAATCAGTGTAACACTGTATGTTCCACATCAATCAGTGAGTGTAACACTATGTTTCACTACCAATCAGTGTAGCTGTACAAACCAATCAGCATAACATTTCACATACTCTTCTGTCAAACAGTCCCATGTTGTCTAGTGTGTGCAGATTCTGTTCCAGAAGTGCCAGGCCTGCTGCGTATAATGACACCTCATCCAGCTGTAAAACTGAGATCGCCACCCAGAACAAGAACTTGTGGATAGGTGACTCCTATTGGACACAGAACAAGAACTTATAAATAGGCAAATCATGTTAGACACTGTGAAAAGACCGTAAACTAATCTTGTTTGACAAACAAAGCAGAAGACTGAGACAAATAGAACTGTTCATCTATTCCTTAAGATCTCGTTCATCATTCTCTCAGAATTTCTGCTGGGCCTCTTAAATGTGTCAATCCATCACCCACCCACCTCACTCTCTCAGACATCCTGTCCAGACTTCCTTTACCTTCCTTCTCTCATGTTTCTACATGTCCCTCTCAAACTTGTCCCTCCATAGCCTCTCTCAGACTTGCTAACATTCCTTCAAAACTTAATCTTCTAATCCCTCAGACTTCCTAACATTCTTCCCAAACTTAATCTTTCGATCCCTCAGCCTTTTCCCAAACTGACTTAACCCCCTCCCTCCTCACCAAAACTTGCCCTCACCCCTTCAGGCTTGGTCTTCCCAAACTCCTGTCCCCCCCACCCCTCTGAGACAGTATTTGACAGGACACCTCTTCAATGTTTGAAAGTTTGTATCTCATGAAAAGAACTGTTACTGGTTTTTAGATATGAGTATCTATCAATGAACTAGATCTAGTCATTTGAAAATAATTTTACACCAGACTAAGCCAGTTAGCTTCAGGCTTAATTTTAATGTTTTTAATTCAAATACCTCTTTCAAATAAGCAAATATAAAATTATGTCAAGGCAAGCAAATATCTGATTTTTTTCAACCTACTGATCTCAGCAGCGGCTGAAGTCTAGTCAAGCACATAACCACAGCTTCCACCAGAGTCAAATCAATGTAGGACTCTAAAGCCTGTAACAAACATCAACATCCGTAGCAACATGTACCTTCTACTGTCATACATGTGAAGCCAACTTGTCTGCAAAGCACCTAGGTCTAGATCTGTTATTTCAAAAATCTAAGCAGCAAATAAGCATCCCATAGATCAGAAAGAGTGAGAACTGCATGGTTCACAGAACAAGAAAGGAAAAAACTGAAGTGACATGAAAAGAATTAAAGTGAGAAACTTCATACAATATGGCCAAGACAAAGAGTGCAGAGCACTAGAAGACAAAGTGGTCTGTAGGTGGAAATGGCCAGGCACAGGCACAAAAGAACAATCCAGAACAGAGGTAGGCCTAAATGATGCATCAAACAGCAAAGATCAACAAGAAAAACTAAAGTGACACAGATTCAGGGGTGAGACAACAAGACTGGACCAGTTAGGCAAAAGGATATCACTCTCCAGTATTGTGCACACAAATACTCAACATAGACTGAACACACACAGAGTAAACATAAAACTCACTCGCTACACACAGCATAGATTTACACATCATATAATAATAATAAACAGCATATTTGTATAGTGCCTTTTTCCACCATCAGCCACATTCAAGGCGCTTTACATATAGCACACCCTTTTATGGCAGCATCTCCATAAATACACATACACAAGAAAATTATGGCTCTAGAAGATCTTTGTTAAATGTTATCATATATATATAAATATTTAGAAAAGACTGAACAAACCATTCAGGGATATGCAGACAAAAATATACTTGTGCAAACGAAATGATATTTAGGAATTGGAAAGCTTATGCCTTTATAAATGTATATATAAAGAGGGTTACATTGACTACACATTTCTATGCATACTTTCACACCCACACATACACAATCACGTGCTTATATGCGTGCACACAAATATGGATGCACCAGATAGGACATACATTCTAACATGATCATGTGATCATACTAAGCATTCTTTTTTTTTCTTTCTTTCTTTCTTTTGCATTCCTAAGAGCATGCCTGTCAGACTTCCAGTTTTCAGTGATTATAGGTGATCGTTATAATGTGGGCACACTAATGTCTATATAAAATGCTGTGATCATTCACTAAACTGCACATCAGAGGCGTTATCCACTTCATGAAGTGGTCCTAAAGAGATCCATTTAATCGTGGTGTGATCATTCATGACAATGTGGTTACATTAACATCCATAAAACACATGTATCATTGATCTGTAGTGCACTCCACATAGGCAAAATCTACTTAGACACCTGTGCAGTGTGCTCCCAACTTGTATGCCATATAATCTAACATACGAGAATAGTAAGATGTGATTAGAATGAAATTCACCTCACAAACACCTAGTGGTTTGTTGGTTTTTTTTTTTGTACAGAACTTTCTAATCACAAGTCATGATGTCATTACATGATGTCTTCAAAAAGACACAAGCTGAGGAATGTTATCAAACTGGTGTATTAGGATAAAACTTTCTACAAGATTTATTGCAATGTATTACTGTGACCCTTCAGAAAATCATTTCACTAGGGATTAATGGAGGCAGGATCTGAATACTGGAGATTAAACCAATCTTATTTAATCATGCTGGTGTGAGCTGGACTCACGGACATGACGCTGACTTTCATCATGATCTTGAGAAGCTGCTTGATTTCTGAGTCGGTGACCGTTTTGCTAATGCAGCCAAACACAATGATTGCACGTGGTTGCAGAGCTGGGTTGTACTGGAAGGCAAATCTGTTAATGACAAAATCAAACCACTGAGCACAGGCACCAGTCTAGTGAACACACACGAAGTAACATGACAACCAGGGAACAGACATCGCCAGTACAAGCCAAATCTATCAGGACACACAAAATCATCTAAGGATATTTTTATTGTACCGTCCCAACTCCTTATCTCACCACCATCCATCCAAACTGAACGGTGGGCAGCAACATTAAAAAAAAGTGTATGATCCATAACTTGGGGTAACTAGGGATAAGTAGGGGTAACAGGGAAAAATGTTCTTCCACAACGTGCAGCAAGAAACAGGAGTGGTGAGATACTGGATGGCAAGATAACAAGTTGAGACTGTATTTTTTTCTAAAACTCAAGTGAAAAGACAGCTAAATTTTTAGGCACTGCTATTAATGCAAGTTTCCAACAATGTTAAAGAAAAAGAAGCACATTTTCCTGAACTGAGGGAAAATTACACAAGTAATTATTCTAGTTTTATATCGCCCATAACATGATGAGAGAGTGGAGGGGATCAAGACAAAATTGTGAGTACAGTATTTGTACTGTATATCATGCCACTATAGTGCACAACTCAGCTCTACATCAAATCATTATTTTTAAGGCTAATATTTTGTTTCTTAGGGATTAAACACTCACCTTCGAGCTAAGTCTGTCCATTGTTGTAGCCACTCAGAACTTGGAATGTCTTTCATGCATGCCTGTACACAAAACATTGTGATTACATTTTTTAGGATGTGGAAGGAAAACTTCATCAATTTAAGCTGTATGTAAGACTGAGCGAAGCATGTAGCTTGTACACAAAACATTGGGATTACATTACACAGGATGTGGCAGGAAAAGTTAATCCATTTAAACTGTATGTAAGACTGAACGAAGCTCATTCATTTCATCACTTGTAAGTTGTGATGGAGTGCTGAAGAATGGAATTTATCTCAAGGAATAATCAGTACCTCCATAATCTCCAGCAAGGCATCAGCAATGGCCTCCAGAGAACTAAGAGGCATCTTCTCGTTCTCTGGTGGAGACATGGTGAATGACCGGTCACCAGGCCGATAGCTGGTGCGGAAGGCGCTGACTGCTGCTGACTTAACTTTACTTATGCCAAAAAGCTGGTAAAACTTGGGCAGTGAGAACTCAGCAAGGCTCAGCTTCAATACCTGCTTTGTGCTTTCTGTGGATCAAATAAACAGCCTGTAAAATGTGGGCAGATAATGCATTCAGATTTCTCACCAACACGTTCCATCAGAGATCACAAAAGGTGTCAATAAAATTTAAAATATACATGTGCCATAACTATGAAAATTCTGGAGACAACTGCAAGATATAAGTAGGAGCAGGGGGTGGAATTGGTGTTTTATGCAGAGCCAGCACAAGATATAAGTAGGAATCAGTCATTTCCATTCCCCACCTCTATTTCATTATCTAATAATCACGTTGAAAATATTTATTTTAATGACAATTCTCATTACATTTAATTAACTTGCACTAGAGACAATTCTACTAAACAATGTGTAGCTATTCTTCATCATGCATCTCCATGGCTATCATTGTGCTTGAACAGTTCTATTGTCAGCCAGGACAAAAAGGCAGCTGTCATGATCATTTTCATGTTGACAGCTGGAAAGACAACAGACAGTGCCATGAAGTGCTAACATTTCAACACACGGATGTAGAAAAGCAATCATGGTGCAACTGCCTGGACCAACATGTGTTTGATGTTTTAACACTTGTGCTTGATGGCACTGCTGCAATCCCATATTTAGCTCTGTCAGCAATCAGCTCTTATATAATTTACCATCAGAGAGACTTCTATCAATACAGGCAAATCATACACAACTGTGTGCACACATGCATGCATTCACACACACACAACCTGACCTGCAAAGTGGAGCTGGGAGCATGTGCATAACGAGTGTATGATGTTAATGACCAATCCATGTGTCGATGCTCGCAATGAGAGTGGGCCTGTTGATACCAGTAATGTCACAATGTGGAACAAGAACGGCAGGTGGCTGGCCACTGTGGACAAACCATATTTGATTTGAAAGTCTTGCTTTTTCTGTAAAGTAGCCACCAACACATCATAACGTTTCAGGTGATGAGCGCACTTATAAATGTTCGCGAGCGTGTATGTACATCTACATGTAGCTATGCTCGCGGCACTCTTCTTCCTTTTTCACACAAAAAATCTTGTTTACAAAGGGAGTCTGGAATTCCCCTATCGCGTCATGGCGTGATGCAATTTTGTGATTTGCTTCACACGGTCATGTGGCTTCCCGAGAACGTGCCACTGATCTACCTATGCTTTGAACAACTAATAAAATAAAAAGGAGATTAAGCCGCGAAACGTTACACACATTCACATTCACTGATCTCAGAAACTTTACTTAACATAATCAAATATTCTTTTTTTACCTCCCTTTTCAATCTGAACAAGCTATAATCTTGACATGTGCACATGCATGCATACACCTGCACACACATTCACACACAAATGATCATCCATTAACATGAGCATCACTGAAAAATTGTTTTGATTATTCATGTATTCCAAAACTGTCATAGGTGTGACTGATGAGAAACACACTTTACTGATGGTGCTCATCCCTCTCAAACAGCCATACATGCATGCATACTATGGATTTAGGGCCATTACCATCCAATGAATTATTGAACGAAAGCATAAGAAGGTATCTGGCAAGAATTGCTATGTCGTCCCACATCAAGTGCTGCTCTAGAGTTGGTGTTGGTGATGTACAAGTTTTGTCGATCAACTGCAAAAAAGCAAAAAAACTAGCTTGACCCCAGTGACTCACAATTTTGATCACTATGAAGTTTTATTATAAGAAACACCTCTGATCCAACTATGTTAAAGCTAATGTGGATTTGTCTAGTGCAGTTTATTTTTGAGAACTCTCTACCCTTCACTCCCACCAATAAGAGGAAGACAACATACTCTGCAAAGACGGCCTATGACCTTTCGAGACACTAGCTGAACATTGGCAGATGTCAAGGCTACTGCAGTGTCAGCCATGATCTCTGCCTGGATTGAACCTAAGCCTCCAGTTACACTTCGCTGAAACAGATAATGGCATATTAATTTAAGCTTTTAAAACAATTTTCATCGACTGATATATTTTTGAAAGCAGAAAATCAAATGAAAATATGATTCTACAAGGAAAAACCTTGTAAAGAAAACAGCAGAAGGGCAGAGAGAGCAATGAAATGACATACAAATAACATGCACAGTGATCATATCACTTTAGAAGTTTAGGTGCCTCAAAGTGTCCCAGAGCCAATGGAGTTCAGACATGCTTTGCCTCTGAGAACCTTCCAGAACTAGATGGACTAACAACAGTCAAAGGACCAGGACCATCAAGCCATGCAGAGCTCTCTCATAGCTGCAATTCTTGCAGTAAATGAATCTCAAAAATGTTTACAATTTTTAAGGCAAATGAATTCATAAAAGGTCACACATCTATACTTGTGTTATCATGTGAACAACAATATGCAAGTAGGATCTGGTCCCCTTTCCACACATCCTATTTCCCCGATCTTTCCAGCTTCTCATGCACAGGATCAAGGATCACGCAACAACAATGTCACTGAACAGCAGCATGTTACCAACTAAAATGTAGAGTGAGTAGATATCAGTGAGAGTTTAGGCTACACAGGCTTTGGATATATTTGTCATCTACAGAAATAAACTGTAATATATAAAAGTCATAAGCAGACATTAAAACTGGTGAATGTCACTCATGACAGCCTCCACCCAATTCAGAAGAAAGGCTGCTGCAGTACACATGTAAATACTTGTTCTTCCTATACAGTTTGCATCTGTCCTGTGAATGTCTTCCTAGCTATAGCTCAACCCATCCTGAATAAGCTAAAATACATATGGTAAGGCAGCCAACCTGTAAGAAGCAAATGTACTGAAGGTGGAAAGACTTACCTTGATAAAGCTATCGAGAACCATGTCCAGCAGATCTGCAATTTGTCCAATGTTCCCCCAGATTTTGGCTTGAATGGATGGGTACATCTGTCATGAACAAGAAAAGGAACATGAAGCAGTTTGGAAGGACGCATTTCTTCAAAAGCTTTTAAACATTATCAATGTTTGATATGTGCACTTACAGTCTACCAAGATGCTTTATTCCAAAGAAAGCAAGACACCAAATAATTCACCTATTTCAAAAACACACAAAAAGACTCAATATAATCTTCTTTTTTTTCGTACCTCCACTTCCTCAATGGTCATAGTAATTAGTTTATCCAGAATCAAGGCCACTTTCTGACGTTTATTCTCATCTGATTGCTTACAGAATCTGCAACAGCAAGGGAAATCAACAAGATAAAAAAATAAATCTCTGAAGAAAGCCTGTAACTGGAGTCAGGGGGCAACAAGACTGATAGACATGGAATGAGCCTCTTACACAATATGGAAGTCAACACGACTGATAGACATGGAATAAGCCTTACATGTATATATCAGCATTCACATCACCTACCCTATTTAGGATAGAAGAGAAAGAGAACTGAAGCTGAGGTTTTGAATGTAACTGCTCCTTATAATTATGCTGGTTAGACACATGCACTCCTTTGTCTAAAATGCCTAACATTTATGGCAATTAACTAAATGCTACATGTAACTGTGGATTAATACTGTCTACACAGGCCCCACATCTGTGAGTAAGAATGATGGGCAGAACTCTTTTGACAGCAGCACAAGCAAGATGTGGGATATACCTACTGTTACTTTATAAGGACAGTAATAGTAATTGTGTAAAATAATGTAACAGCACGGCTAGGATATATACCTGCCATTACTCCACAAGGACAGTAACAGTAACTGACATTATGTAACAGCACAAAAATATACAGAGAATGATGCATCATAATACTGAAATATCATTTGCAAATCCAACAATCATACACTGACATCTACATATAATAACAAAGGACATCCATTAAGATAATAAAATAATTTTAAATTCCACTTTACAAACTGAGTTTCTAGGCCAAAATAGATAAACATAACCATGATATTTGACAAGAGGGAGGGAATAGGTGTTTTATGCCGAGCCAGCAACTAAGGCTATATCCCGGCAAGGCAGTCAGCCCTGTAAACAGATGCCACACGCAGAGAAAGAACAGCGTGCCCGAGACGAGAGCTGAACCCAGGATAGCCATCCCCCACTGTATTGGTGACAGGCGCTAACCGTTGTGCCACAGGACAACCACTTGACAAGAAGAGAACCACAGACCTGCGTATATGAACCAAAATTTAAAAAAAAGACCAGCAAAGAAAGAAAAATATGATTATTTTAATTTCTCATCAAATACCTGGTAAGATTTGGCAGCCAAGGAGTTATGTACTCAAGACAAAGATGTTTCATCTCAATGTTAGAGTTGCCAAAGCCCTGGATGCACTCCTCCAGAAACTCTAATGTCAGGTGTGGTTCTTTCTCTGCCAGCTTCTCGCTGATGGACTTAATGAAGATAGTGTTGTTGGCAGGGATGCAGAGGCCTGAGGGATGCAGACATAAAATATGAACATAAAGATATTTGTGTGTGTGTGCTATTTGCATGCCCAGGGACAGGGAACCTTTCTCCCTTGCTCGAAGGAGCTGCTGGCCTGGAACACAGAGCATGAAAAATACTCCTCCCCTGAACAGCTCCCTGCAGGTGGCTTTCCAAGAGATGTGCAACAATAGTGAGCACACAATCTTCCCTAATTGTTATCTCATGGGGAAGAAAGTACTGGGAGGCACACAACATTCTCTTGTCATTAATTTTCTATTTGATGATACATAACACATGGATGTGTTCTCACCATGTGCCACACAGCAGACTCCCCCATTTTCACCTGGAATTTAAGTTTTCATTCATAGCACAAAACAGGACTGCACTGACTGATTTAGCATATGCTAAAAGGCCTAATTCTTTATTATATGAAAAGAGTAGTTCTGTACGAATGGTATTATGTAGTTATTACAAACAAGTCATCTTCTTATTATACAATATCACTACATACCAGTGCAGAACAACAGGTTCTAATAAGCAAATAAAAAAAAAATTTAAAACACTTTACGTGTAACACTAAAGCTGCTCTATTAAAACTATATAGAACTGGCAAACAGCCAGGAAATATTTTGGTGTTATTTACAGAAAAATATGAACAAACAGTCTTTTCATCTCCACTTTCTAATTTTAGGGCAAAATTACAGTTATGTTCCCTATGACTGGAAAAAAGTGTTCATGTCATGCTAAAATCTGGCATGTGAAAGGTTAAAGGGCATACCATTAGTTTCTAGAAGCTGGCCCTCGATTTTGAGGTCAAAAGTCTGAGTAAGGGCACACAGCAGGTTGTAGGCAGCTGATCTTAAGCTAGGATCTGAGCTGCCTAAATTTAGCAGTGCCTGCAACAAATCATAAGCTTTTTTTCTGCTACAGTCATCACCATCCAAACAGCCTCACTCTCACCTAGCCCTGCCTCCCCTAGTCTTGCCTTCAGGTCTTTTATCATTACTTCAAAACCCTCATGCCAATGCATCTAACTTTCATGTAATGACTGTAACACATAGGTATATGCAATAAATGTAACCCATATGTACATACAAGTACTACAATATAAACAGTCCTGTCAGCCATCACCAACAATTAGCTTACATATCTAATTAACATAATAAGTAAAATACAAAATACTTTTTATGTATTACAATAATATGAGCTATCACACTGACTGTTTGTCATTATGATTGAAAACCCCTGTCACAACAGTCTACAAATAGCCTACAAGCCCAGTTTAAAACTTCATTCAATTATTTTTTAACAGTCTAATAAATCCATTCACCCTGCTACCAGCAGCAGACACCTTCAGCCAGAAATCCTCAAAATTTTTGTCAACTCCACAAAAACTTGCAAAAATACTCTATTCTGGAAACTGTCGACATTAGAAGCCCTCACCTGAACATTCCATTTGGTCTATTGCACACAAACCCAACATTCCATTCTATTTGGCCTACTGCTAACAAAGCCACAATACTTCATGAGATGTCCATGTACTCTCACCAATGTTGGCCACAGTTAATGTCACCTAAGCCTCATCTAAGCAGTCCATGCACTCTGAGCAATGGTGTCCACACTACTGTCACCTAAACTGCAGTCACATTATCCTCCTCTCTGACAGCACTCACCTGAACAGTCCACTACTGCTCATATCACTAATCCCATCAAACCACACACTAACCCACACTCACCTCAACATTTATTCGGCTTTGACAAGCTCAGCAATTGACTACACTTTGCACACTATTTCCTACAGTCACAAATCAGTTTTAAAAAAAGATCAGCTAGTGGCTCCCTATGTCCCTGTACTTCCTGCAGTAAGTCAATCAAGATAGTGTACAGGGAAGGCACTCACAACATTCAGCAATGTTCCTGGGACATCTTTTGGTCTGATCTTAGTGTGCACTGTTACTGTGTCCTGTCAAACAAGAAAGAAAATAAATCATTAACAGCATCAGGGTAATAGGAAGAAAATCAGCAAATCATAAGAGTATTACTGCCACATGATCATAGCAACAGTATCAAACATTTTTATACAGTCTGACAACACTGTGTTGCTACAGTAACATAGCAACAGTATAAAATGTTTGTATGGAGTTGACAACATTGTGTTGCCATACTCATTTTTATGTTGGGCTGGAAAAGGAGAGGGAAAGAACCTGTGATATGAACCACATCTTGTATATTGTCTGTAGTGGGGGAGGCAGGGGAGGGAAATCATTTTCACCTTGTTAATCTTGTAGAAAAAGGATGTAAATGCCTTCACTAAACATGATACTGAGCATTAATTTCAACAATGTATAACATTAAAAATTATATTAAGCATTAGTATCAACAATGTAAAGCTAACATTAAACATAATGTATTAAATAGATAACATATCTTTAATCCAAATTAAATGCTACCTCAATTTTGTAAGTAACATATTGTCTTTATCAAAATGTATCACACAATGACTTGCTTATTTACAAAATTTAAAGCAAATCAAGACAGAATCACCTCATTATCTTTTTTTCTACATAGCACAGTATACCATGTTCATCTGCATATTTAATAGCCTGTCTGTATGTTTGTACATAGCACAGTATACCATGTTCATCAACATATCTAACTCTCTTGGTTTGAAAGGCCACGATCGTGGCTTTGCCGGGTAGCACGGGCAAGGCGATTTTCATTACTTTTTATTGCAAAGTTCAACTTTTCTCTTTTCCAAAAATGTCTAGGTTTCTTGGTCTAATGTTTATCTCAGAGCAGCAATAATAAAAAAACAAACTTCACCCACTGTCGTCTTCGCAGTCTTCAGTTATAAGCCAGTCATTGTAATGTTCATTTTTATCTTGAACCAAGAGGGTTAACAGCCTGTCTGTATGTTTGTACATAGCACAGTATACCATGTTCATCTACATATTTAATAGTATGTCTGTATGTTCTAAGATGACATTATTGTTTGAATACAAGGTCAGTAATAACAATCAAAAAGGTCAGATTGCTGCTCGTCCAACACAACAGATGTGGGTATCAGCTAGGTGATCAGAAGGTCAAAATGAAACAATACTTTGATTGAAAAGTACTGCACAACTTTACCTGGTGCTGAAGCAGCTGTGAGGAAAAGCATTACATCAGCATCAAAATAAGCCTGTCAATGCATTACAAGAATCCTAAAAAACATCCAACGATTTTCTTCAGTGTAACAGTCGTGCAACATTTTGACAAAATTTTGAATTTTATGTCCTCTCCTGGGCTCAGTGGGGACAGAACAGCCAACATAATATGTGCTAGTCTTAACAACATGCTACCACTAACAAGTAAAAGTACCATTTAAAAGAGAACAAATTAACTTTTAAACAACTGGTTTTAGTATGCTTGGAACAGGATCCTAAAACACCAGCAAATAATTCCATGTGCAAGATACTAGCAATTGATATAGCCATTTCATTTGCTGAAAGAAAAGAGCTTAAAATTGTGGTGTCACTGAAGTGCAGCTGGTGTATTTAACTAATATGAGCTCATGGTTCTCACTAAACTGCAGCTTGGAGAAAACACTGTAATCATGTCATGTCTGGCTCCATGCTGAAACCAACCTGTTTGTCAAGCCCACTTTTGTTTTGAACTTGCTAATTGCTAACTGCATGTTGTTACATACTTCTAACATCACATTTTATTTGTAAAGTTAACTAAACAACTGTGTCTGCACATTTAGTTGAAATCCTGCTCAAATATCAATTAGGATGTTATTTAACTGTTTACCTTGTATGCTTTTCTAGTGGCAAGTCTTGTTTGCACATTTGTCATCTAACTAAACATACTGTTTCAATGTCCAACAGCTAAATCGTTTACTTCTATCTTTTTAAGATGGAGATTATTTTAAACTCTGTTTAACCAGTTAGAATAAAGAAAGGAGGAAGAAAAAAATACACTACGCATACGGGCTGCGACAGCTCCCAACGAGTACGAATATGGATGATGGCTTGCACAATGTTGTCGCAGTCGTTGTGGATGAAGGATAGTGGCCCCGTCTCATTGGCAATGGTCAGAGTAAACTGATTGTCATCCACCAGACATACCTGCAGACAAGGTTGGTTGTTTGTGTTTAACGCTGTGCCAGTACTAAGGCTATATCACTGTGAGAAAAGTAATCTTGCTTTAAAATGTTTAGGGACAAACCCCTAAGTGATGTAAACATAACATCTTAAAAAACCGACACAAAAAGCAGGAACAAGGTAAAAAAGTGATTAACATGTAAAAATGGGTGTTGTGGCATAAAAAGCCACCAACAGACCAAAAACCAAAAAAACTATCCGGGCATAAAAAGCTTAAATCTTATGATAAAGCCCTATCCGCCTTAAAAAAGTAAAAATAGCTGCCGATGGGACGGACCTAAACAAAGAAAACAAGGAGCCTGCAGTAAGAAAGCTGCTGGCGGATACTCTGAAGTCCAGGCCAAGTAATTAAAACATGTACAACATTAAAAGTTCCTTGACACCAAGGACAAACTGGCGGTGGTTCACCTGGTCAAAGGTGCGACTGCGTGGCACAGGTGTGTCCTAGTCTTAGTTTGGAAAGAACTACCTCCTGCCACCGCACAGGACGGTATGAAGGCAAGCGGTCTGAAAGAGAGGGAAGGGTGGCATGTAACGTATTTTGGCCCAGAGTGTCCCATTGGTGTTGCCACAAAGACTGAACATAGGCTCAGAGGATAGATTTACAGTCTGCTGATACCATCAAGTGTAGTTTACCAGGAGACCGACATGCAGCCTTGGCGGCCTGGTCCGCTCGAACATTGCCTGGGATACCAGCATGGCCAGAAGCCCAGATGAAAACAATGTCTTTTTTTCTGTTGGAGTAGAGCTGCATTGATTGTATGAATCTGGACCACGAGGGGGTGGTCAGACCATTGGGAGAGAAGGGCTTGGAGAGCAGATATAGAGTCTGAGATGATCAGGAAGTTTTGCTCCGAAGAGCCGTGAACATGCTGCAAGGCTAGCAAGATGGCGTGAAGTTTCGCAGAGAAGATAGAGCAGCCATCCACAAGTCGGGCAGAAGAGGCCTGTTGCGGTTGGCAGGACAGAACTGCTGCCGCAGCTAAAGAGCCACCATTTGGGATTTTGGAGCCATCTGTAAAGACAACAGAATCCAGGATAGTCAGAAAGAAGTTCTTGAAAGCGTTGGAGAAGGATGAGGTCACAAGTGTCACCTTTTTTGAAAGCTGAAACCTGCAGACAAGAATTTCAAACAACATCCACCACTTCCTCTTATCCCCCACCCCTCACAATGGCAAAAGGTATTTCAAAAGATGTCTTCAGCCGCAAAAGGAGAAATTTATGTGCCAACATCTGCTGCATTTTCCTCATCAAAACATGCTACTGTGTCAGTTACCTCATCTTGTAACAACCAACATATACTGCAGAGACAAAATTCTCTGTTATGTTTTGACTTGAGCCTGCCCACGTTCTTGCTGAATGATCATAAGTATTTCACGTGTTTTTAGACTTAAAATAAACATACCTCTTCAATCTCTGCAGCATAGTAAACATCATTAAGAAAGACTTGGTGACCCAGAACTTTGCTCCGTTCAGATGAGGTCACTTGAATGGCATTTGGTCCAACCTGTAAGTAAATAATCTTCGGTCATTATCAAGAAGGCGTGGATGCAGTGGTCTAGGTAAACTGTACGCTAATTTATAATTTATGAGACTACTTATGTGGGTCCCTTCACATTCTATACTTTCTTGGCAGCTTGAATATTCCCTAGTCTTTTGATAAATTGTTGTGCACTACTAAGGACTGATATGTTAGCAACTGATTTGACGGAGTGAATACAAGTTTAAGTATCATTCATGATACTGACGTCAAGGCAGTTTATAACAGAAATGTGTATTTACTTCACCACAAATTTATAATTATATACTAGAATATTAATATTGTACACTTCAATACTTACATTATACAATATATTTCCTTTTCCTTTTTTAGATTTCCTTTTTGTTTTAAGGTTTTCTATAGTTGAAAAGTTGTACTACCTAGTCAACAATCTCATGAAACTGTATGAGCATTTATGCAATAATTATGACAGATGTTGCTATTTCTTATGCCATGTGGTGGGTAGGGGGATGGGGTAGTTTGTTTGACACCAGACACTGATGTTAAACATGAAATTTGTTATATGAAAGAGTTTATACCACCTTATTTTTTAACTGAACTTTCAATATTTGCACTAAAATAAATACTTTCCTCATGTAGTCCTGCATTTTAGATAACTTTTTTTTTTAATTTTTTGTTGTGTGGGCTTGTGCTGTAGCTTGACGTCATGAATTTATTTAACTCAATTTCTATGGTTTACGGACAGTGCTGAATTTCATATTCTCTTTCAGTGTTCTCTTTCTCAACATATGACTTTTGCAAATTTTTGGTTTTTACTATCTCTTTTCTTCTTTGTTTTATACCACCACTCTAAGTTTTGCATTTATATTTAATACCAAAATTTTTGTTTAATTTTCATGCCTTGTGTTAAAAATCATAATTGTGAAAAGCAGACAATGTATCATTTCAAATTTAACATTCCCTGACCTTGATGGCAACCTTGGTATCCTTGTGAGACAGTTTTAGCGCATTGTTAAAGACTCTCAGGTCCTCTTCAAGGGAGACAGTTGTTCCTGGCAATTTCTGCTGGTCTGGGTCAATGAAATCACACAGCTTTGCGGGAAGATCAATGAAAATAAGTTTTCTGTTGTTCTGCAACAATTAACACATCTCACTTGAACATATCTTAACAGCATCACCTTAGCAACATGCTGGCCTGCAAAGAAAAGAGAGATCTTATGTATTGCTACAAACATGAAACACAAAGGTCACTGGTGCTATCAAAGGTATAAACTGTCCAGGATCTATAACTGGATCTAAGTGGCTTCACCAATTTCCTATTCTTTCAAAATTTTATAGTAGAATGCCTTGCTTGGTAATTAGATTCTAGAGCAGATCTTCTGTATCAGTATCCCACAGTCTACAGCATGTCCTAAAATGCAGTAACAGAAGCACCTTCCATTTTGCAATGTCTTATTCTTCTTTCTCTTGTTATTTGTCTTTCAAATGATTTTCACAAGGAACAAATTCTAATCACCTTTAATGGTGTCAGAATACGGTCATGGTACTTGGTGTATTCTCGCACCCATGAGTTACAGTTGTAGATGTATGCAGCTGTAATATTCTGATACACAATCTCCGGCATAACAACAAACCACTTGGACAGAAAATCAGTCTGAAACAGACAATCAGCATTGCACAATATTATTTAAAAAAAAACAAACCCTCTGCTTTCATTTACATTTGCATTCCAAATAATGTACATATGATACAATCCAACATTAATTTCTGCTGACTATCAGATTATGGTACACATTGCAGTTCAATAAAGGACTAATGAAAAATAGACCCATGTAGCCCTGGAAAATCCAGTAAATGGGAAAATAAATTTCCTTCCTGTTTTCAGGCAGTCCAACCACAAAACATATTCATGGTATTTCTATGTTTATTCAGTACTTTTCATGCACAAAATGTAACTGACAGTACTGCCTTCTTCATGAGTGTTGCAGTAGATTCAAAAGATTGTATGTAGCAATGTAACATTAAAAAAGCATAAAATTACAATGCTGAACGTAAATGGCCATTATCACTTCAATTTGAAAAATAATGTATTCTGTGTTTGTTATTTTTCTGTCAGCCACTCTTCCGTGATTCTTCTCCAAGAAAATGAAATTTTTATTGTAAATTTTCTATCTTTGAGACTTACAAGATGCTATGACCATAGAGGATAAGCTACATCTCTTTAACCATTGCAAAAGATGAATTATTGATAGTGAGCTAGCACTAATGACTGTTGGTCACCTGACCAGTGATGTGTGCCACACCATCAGGGAGTCAACTTTCGATGGTTAAAGTGCAAATGTACCCCATTATCTGCTATGGTCATCTAGCAATGTCAAAGATGATATAGTTTTACATGATGAAATGTGTTTATCAACAAATATGAAGACAATGACTGCCCTGATTACTGATGTTACAGTAATTCTAGCATTCAGTAAAATGTTTACTACACACTTACCCTAAACCTGTTTTCTGAACAGGTGTGAGTGAAGTCAATGACCAGCTCAAAGGGCTTGTGATAAAAGGGTTTGAGAGTCAGCAGCACATGGTAGATCAGCAAGTCTCCATTGATCTCTCCAACCCTACCATGACAGAATGAGAGTATTACATGGCAGCATATTCCTTCTATGGAGAGTCTCCATACCCTGGTGGATGGTGCACTCCACTGTGAAGCAGGCTGTTAATACAAAAGCTTTGCTTGGGCCAGTGGCTGGAAAATCATTGAGCAGGTTTTAAAATGGAAACCTTATTCATCTGGAATGTAAAGATGGTAGAAGGGAGAGAATTGGGCTCCATCTTCCACATGCTGTGCCTCACACATCTTCCCATTCACTAGACACTGTGAATTCCTAATATTCTTCACTTAACACTTTGAATCTCCTTAAGTTCAATGGACACTGCGAATTCATAATCCACTAGACACCGTGAATCCCTTCTATCCATCAGACACTGTGAATCTCACATAGTCACTAGACACCATGAATCCCTTACATTTACTAGACACTGTGAACCACTAACAATCACTAAATACCATTAATCACTTTATTCACTGCCTCTACGAAAACTAGGATACAGGACTCTTTACTTTTACCTTCTATCTCTTTTAAGTCATGAACAAAGCATGCATTTAGTGATGTTTCCAGATGGGGCAGCATGAGCAATGTATTAGAAGACAAAGCAACCCCAAGACACCTACTTGTATCTGCGGGCAATGTAGTAAAAGACAGGATTGCCTGCCTTGGATGTTCCAGCCTGGTAGAAGATGTGCAGGTTTTTGAGGGACTTGAATTCGTCCTTCTCATGCATGTTGTGCTTGGACATGATCTCCTCAAACTTAGTGCTGGTCATGTCCATGCTGCTCCACCTGCCCAGCACACATTTCAATGTCTAAACTGTCACACTCTCCCTCTCTCTCTAGTTGTCACACTATCACTCTCTGGCTCTCTCTACCCATCACACTTTAGCTCTCTGTCACTCTCTCTAGTTGTCACACTATCACTCTCTGGCTCTCTCTACCCATCACACTTTAGCTCTCTGTCACTCTCTCTAGCTGTCACACTATCACTCTTGCTCTCTCTAGTTGTTACACTATAGCTATTCAAACATTACAAATTTTCCTACTTCCTGCAAAAGACTTCCTCCCCAAGACTTTGACTGCATTCTTCATCTTCCTGCTCAATATGTTAGTACCCTAAAGAAATCTTGTCACATCCTACCACTTACTGTGAATCAAGAGGTCGGTGTTCTGGTGGACCCAGGTATGCCAGAAGTGTAGCCATTTTGTCAAATGGACGCCGTCCCACAGCTTTGTGATCTCTAATAATCAATCAGGCACAAATGCATAAAAATGTTTTGTATTTGCAGAAAGAAATGTTACATAATTTTCTGCCAAATAATTTGTCCAAAAATAATATTAGTGTATTGTTTCCTTGAAGTTTTTCTTTAGTGGAAAGATCTACAAATTCACAAAAAGACCAATAGTGCTAACCTATATCCTGATGGGATAAAGAAACTTATGTTTTAATATGATCATACATTGAGCATTTTCACTTTCACATATGCTGCTGACATAGCATGTAAATCTTTCTATGACAGACTTCAGTAATACCAGTGTTATACCACACCATACTGGTCAGAAATGGTTTTTCTTGAATGTTTGCTTCTACATCTATTTAAAACAGTTTATTCATCAACATACATGAGGACTTTAACCTTCAAGTTTTTCACCTACATTTGTTAAACAGCTGATCTTAGTCCATCCATCTTTTAGCCTTGTTTTAAGTGTAAGCTCCATAAGCATGAAAAATAAGCTCTTTCATTTTTCTACAACTCCCCTACTCTGACAAAATCACACACACACACACACCATCCCTACACTCCTGTGCATGCACATATTATAGCTTTTCTTTTTATGTACAATTTCCTGACTCAGAAACTAAATTTGAGCAGCCATACTTAATTCAAAAATTGCAAATCATTCTAGAATTTCTTTTCCTAAATAAAAAAACGCTTATAAAATTATGCCTATTTTAAGTTCTCAAAATGCTATAGTGTACTTTTGATAGCTTTTGTTTATTTCACATAAGTGTGCAGTTTTCAACACAATTTTTGTCTCCACTGCCTATAAGAAAACTAAAATCATCATGCATCTCTGAATACTGTTCCAGAAAGTTTGTCTTCTTAGCATAAGAATTATTTACCATTCAACAAGATAGCTTTTTAAACAATTTGTTTATATTTTAATCACTTTTTAAAAACTAGACTGAACTCAGAACTTTTGCCAGTCTAAGGATGATTCTCTATTCATTTAACTGTACTATTTTACATTATATAGTTTAGTGCTCTAACCATTAAATCATTAAGTGTCAATTATTACAAATGGAGAACTAGAATTGTATGTAGACATTTTATGTTCTTTTAAGCCTATGTTGATGTTTTATCTAATATTTTATCTAATATTTTATGGAAATGTTCTGTTAGCATTGGCAGATGTGTCAACAATATCCTGAAAAGATGTTTTGTATTTGTAAATCTGTGTGATACCAGTCTATTACATGTGTGCATTTTTAAAACAACTATTAGGCCTGTCTCAATATTTTTATTTTTACTTTTTCACATTAGTTCTCACCTTTCAGTCCTGTTTCACCATCACTACTGAGCACTATTCTAAGGATTTAAAGGCAAAATCCTAAGGTGATCCTTACTTTTCTGTATAAAATGTTGACAGTAGCAGTCGACAAGCTTGTGGCAAACACAAACATGTGGTTTGATATGTTTTCAGTATTCTTTTATGTAGAAAACAATTGCTTAACGTTTTCTGCTTTTATAAGAAGGAAGGGACGCCTGTACTTTTTTACTGACTGCACTCTGAAACACTAGCTTCAGTAGCTCCACCTGTGGGAATTTGCACAAATTGCACAACTTTTATGTAGACGGACATCAAGCTTGAATGGTCCATCTTCACAATGTTAACACAGTTTCAAGGGTGTGTACATGCCCTGTTTTCAGGTCTTATTGTTTGCTGCGCTATTAGATCCCAAACTTTAAAAAACTGTGCTCATTTGTTCTGCAGATCGAATATATAAGCCAACAAAGTGAAAGGGCCTCAAACTGGTGGAACAGTTTTGGTGGAAAAAATATGGCTGCTCAAACTCCCAACCAACCAAAAACCCTTTTCAAAACTGAAATTCAGTTTTAAATGAATGAAACTCTGGCATCCAACTAGAACATTTGATTATTACAGACATTCATTTAACTTTTGATTGCCTCTTTTTTATCCAAATTGTTTGTACATAAAATTATACTGGTCTTCACTAGTTTGTTGGCCATATTATTGTTATTATTTTACATTAAACTATACTTATGTCCTTTATTATTTTACACAGAAGTATAATATGCAGATTCTCTATCTCATCTGCATTATTATACAAATTAGCAAGCCATTACAGAATAAAACTCACATTTCAGGAAAGATCAGAGTAATAGTAATGCATAAAAAAGTGAAAATGCATGCTTGAAATGCATCGTGCAAGTAAACATCTCCACGGCAAGCAAACCTGTGCAAGTGCTGCCTCATGCATGGCACAAGAAACATCTAGCCCCTTCTTTCACATGGAAAGTCTTCTATAATCTACTCTGTTTCAAGCTTTCCAATGACAGTGAAGCATGCACAACTGCTTTTCTTGAATGATCTGCCCTGGTTTTTCATTCCAGCAACTATCTTCTATCATCAGATTAAATGTATTCAAATTGCCTCATCAGATTAGTTGTATTCAAACCTAGCCCCTGATTTCTGTATCATCTGCGCACAGTTGTGTTCTCCATTCATTTAGCCAGTTCCATGTAATACGAGTTTCAACATTTATTTTCAGCATTGCTAAAGTCTGTGATTATGTGTATTCGAGAAAAAAAACCTCATTAAGTTATTAGATAAGTTTCCTATCTCTCCATTACCACTAGCCTTTAAAATCAAGCCAGCGTACTGTCTCACTTGATAACAAATCACTTCAGACCCTCCACATTCTTCCTGCCAACAACATTTAAGTTTGGTTAGTAACTGCATGGCATACATGAGATTTCTAAATAGTACAATCTTCCCAATTAAGACAATTGTTTATCAAATTATTTACTAAAGAAATACTTACATCATTAACATATATTTCTGTCAAAACCTGACTCAGACCCATCCACCTCAAACTAACGCTCCATCAAACACAACTGCACTAATCAACTGAAGAGTATAACTTCCTTTCATCCTTGAGACATGATCCTACTAACATCACCATACCCAGAAAGAGATCAGCACCATGTCAAATGATTTACAAATGTCAAAGACTATTCTTATGGTTTAGTTCCCCAACTGGTTCTAGCATCAAATGGCATTAATGCAGCTTTGTACATTCCTAGTGTGTTGAAGAGATTGCTGGTATTTGAAGCCCATGTATTACTGAATTAGTTGTTTAATATATTTATCCACCTAGCCAATCTTAAGCTGATTTTAGATGTGTGTTCAAGTGTGTTAGATGTTAGTTTAAAGCTTGTACACATAACGAGTGGTATTGTCAGGAGTGGAAAGGGAGGAGGGAATGGTTTTATTGCTTTTAAAAAGTAAGCTCATTACTAGTGCATAGGATGGCTTAAATTGATGGATGCTATTTATCAGGCCTTTTATCTATCTTCTTGAAAGTACCAACTACATGTTTATGTATATATTATCTTATTAAATAATCTGCTTAATGCAACTTAACTAGCTTCTGCTACTTCTTACGCTGTATTTAGACTTCACCACAGTGCAGAAACAAGTGTGAAAGAGAGACCTGAACGAGTAAACATCTTGATGAGTCAGTGTCAGGCAGATTTGTCATGTAAGTATAGTGAAACTATGTCTTTTGTTTTATGCTGAAGATTAATTCATTTATCATTTTTAAAGATTGTCTTTGATCATCAGATCAGACACATTAATATAATCTGGTATAGGACCAGATAAACAGCTGTAATTGATTGTTTTATTGCATCAGTAAGACATTTTGACACACTAGATACTTTTACATTTAAATTTGAGTACAAAAGCAAAAGGCTGAAGTTAAAAATTCAAAAATTCTGTTGCCCTATTCTTTCAACATTCCTAACTTTTGGATAGGTAAAACTAATTATCGTAGTTAACCTATCCTTTCAAGCATGTGCCAGGAAATTAATATGAAATTTACATGAAGAAATTTCTTTTCGATGTGTGATAAACCCTGCACTAGTAATCATATTTTTAATGACTGCCATAAATTTTACCCAAAACATTTTGGAGTGTTTAACCTACTACAGGATCGAGCACAAGAACACATTAAGCCTTGCTATTAATACCCTTCAGTTTAAATGTAGCTGTGCACTCATGCATACGCATACGCACATGTGCACACACATACATATTTTCTAACATTATTTGAAAGTCAAGTGTGCAATTGTAGGAGTTGAGTGAAAATGTTCAAGGTACAAACAATTTCACAAGTTTTCTGTGGTTATACTCAAAAGAGAGACTTTCATGATGAATAGTGCAGTGGGCATCCAACTCCAATCTCACTGGTGAGTTTTACAAAAATAATTCTTTCCCATAACAAGCATTTATCTTAGACAAGCTGTCAGTTCAGCTGACCTTGTCAAGCATAACTCCAAATTGATCCATTTTATGGAAATTCCATTGAGAAGACTTAGCGAGAATTGAGAAAGACACCCATGCACCCAATTCCATGAAGAAGCCTCCAGGCTAACACATGTACAAAGTCTGAGAGTATGAGATGCAAAGCATGGGGAAATGCAGGATTAGTATACATACAGGCGCTGCGGGCCCTCAGCAGCCTCGCACAGGAAGTTCTCAGTGTGCACCTCCAAACTACAAAGAAACAAAACAGGACATGATGCTTTGCCCTGGCTAAAACCTCCAGTAACTGTAAATGTCAAAACAATGGCTGCAGATCTCACCATAAGATTAACTGCAAAACTTGTTGCCAATTAAATGTAGCCATAAAATGAAAGATCCTTCTTAAATACCTATCTATTCATTTACCTGTAATCCACAATTCTGACAGAACATTCTCTAAAGAGAATGGACCTCCAGCTCTGCTAATTGTGTCTGTACACACTGGTGAGCAGCAGATCATATGTAATCTCAGTTTTGAGACATAGAAGGCATTCCAGAGGAATAAATATACATTTCAGTTTTCCATTAACAGATATTTTAGTGGAGCGACACTTTTTACAAAATTTTATAATAAAGGTTGTATAATGTCAAACGTGTCAGCTGATACAGAAAATTACACTTACAGTTTTTTTCATATACAACTAAGCTGTACTATATCTTTATGGGATAAATAAATCCTACAGACACTGCAAATTTTGTGGACACATCACATGACAGTATATATTTTATGTACAAGCAAATGTCATGAAAGTATATGTTATTAACAAATCTCATGACAGCATATGCTAACAAAAAAAAGCAGATGGTATGGAAATGATTTAAATTACATAACTTGCTACCCACCCAAGAATACCCTGCACACATTTTCTATGACCTAAAGATGAACATTAGGCAATAAAAACAATTCAGTCAAAATAACAAGGTTTGTTAATCTCAACAGTTATCTCTGTAACAGTTTTTTTTTCCTGGGAAAGAAATGGGTTGAAATAGTTTTTTTCAAAGGCTGTTGCCCAAACCACAATAAATCATTTTTCACGTTTCTTTGAACCTGCTGTAGACCCATCGAAAACTTCTGAAAGTATACTAGTTTGGGAACTCTTTGCATTATTGGTTATTGCAAATAAGGCAGTCTGGAACTTTCTAATGCATTCTAAATAAATTATAGTACAACACAATGGGACTTCAGGAGATTGGTAGCTAAAGCTCTGTCAGGCACGCTGTGACCATATCTGCATAATATCAATGCTCCTGGAATATTTTAGAAGGTCTTACTTAACTGATGGGCATCAGATTACTCTCTATACTGATATTCTCAATATGACGGTACTAACCAGCACTAAGTTGCATCTTTTTGACTGCACGCCATCGTTTGAGCTGACTACAATCATATCTCTCAGACAGTTACATTACTGAGACACTCTTTTCACATGAAATATTTATCACTGCGACACCACATCTCATTTACAAGCTCAAATTTATCATCCCCTCTGGCACTCAGTAAGAAGAATCAATCTATAAATAAATCTTTGATGTTTAAATTAAATAGACAAAAAAATGATTACTCATGTAGCTAAAGCTGTGACCGACATGAAGAAGCCACATTTTACACCTTAACCAATAAATTTAAGTTTATGATTTTAATGATTGGAAATAGGAAGCTTCGGATTAGGAAATCATTCAGATCTACAAAAAAAAATCATACCATCAAACAAATGGAAACATTGTGAAAATGGACAGCAAATTCTGAGAAGCATTTCATACATTAAAGTCACAAAAGCCATGCAACTAATATTAAACCTTGACCAAGCAGTAACACATTTTTGTTGTACAAGATTATTTAAAGCAAATTGAAATAAATAAACTTGTCAACATAAACGCTACCACTCTTCAGGCAGGCTTATATTCCATGCACAAATGTGCTCAGTCAAAACGTGAAAGCACAGATTTGAGGAAACTTTGTAAAAGGCCGAATTTTTTTCTTTCAATTTTACTTTTATTATTTAGGGGAAAGGGATGCAACAAATTTCATAAACAACAGTGGAAGGAATGTGACAATTTATAGCAAAAATTCAGGAAGCAATAGCACTTGAAAAACCAGCATAACACTTAGAAAATAAAGACATCTCACTAAATGCATTTGTCAAGACTGAAACAACATTGTCCTGGCTAAGTCTTCCACTGTTGCCAAAACCATTCATAAAACTAAAGCAGTTTTCTACAATCAGTCAATTCTCAAACCTAAAGCATATTCCAAACAACCTCCTACTCTCATCAAAGGAAAGAAACAAAGATTAGACACTGGGATCAAAGCCCCTTGCCCATGCAATAGAAGCACACAAAGAAGATGAAATACAATAAAACATTTGAGAACCACCTGCTGCTGGATAAGTAATCCCCAATCTTCTCCTGATTATTCCACAACAGGCGATGCAGTGCCAAGACATTGGCATCATTGATAAATGACAGATTGTGGTTGCCAGCATCCAGTGTCTCACAATCAGACGCAATCTCTGTGAAAAATCTGAAACCATCACCAAATGCAACCCCAAAAACTGAATAATAAATTAAACAAGATACATGATCAATTAAGGCCACTGATGGTATTTCATGCCCTTAATGCTAATCTAAAAAAAAAAACTGCTTTTATTTTAGACCAGGAATTTTTAACTATACTAGGTGCAGTGTGTTTGCCCATTGCCCATGTGATGCGGTTGTCGTAATTATTATAAAACATGGGTGGGGAACATTCTAGAAATCATTTGATCTGACCTTGCAAAAGCAATGGCAGGTGGGACTTGAAAATCAATAAATCTAGGGTTTCTTTTTTTATCTCAACATAAATTGTTCTTAAGTAAATGGTAATACAAAGTTACAGGGACAAGCAAGGAATGTCCATTATGGGATAGACAGGACACGTATGAGTACATGATGGGACAGACATATATGCTTCTTGTTGACTTCCCACAGCCCACTTGCCTGTATTGCAGTGACTATGGAGGGTCAGTGCCAGGCAGGGTGGGAGTGTACATGTAGCAAGTATGGCGACACTACCTATAGCAGGTTAATGTGTAAGTTGATGATTTTTATGGCCTGCATATGACATCATAAATATCCAAATGGCCCTTGGCAGAAAAAAGGTTCCCCACCCCTGTTATAAACAATTAAGAACCATAAATGTACATTTTATGTAATTTTTAAAAGAAAACTAATCTCTTAAAGCCATTTTATTGACATGAAATTAATGGGATTTCAGCTTACCATCAATATTAAAGCTCACCTTCGACCATTTTCAAAATTGCTTTTGAGGAATTCATTGAAAGCCATCATGTGGACTTCTTTGGTAAACAAAAGATGGTTGGCGATGTTCTGCATAATTTTGCACATGAGTGTCAGACCACGCTTCATACGTAGGGTTGGTTCTTTCTCTACAATGCCTGACTCATAAGGTGAGACTGGTAGCACAACAGAAACATTGGTCTGAATCATTAACAAGAACTGAAAAAGCAAGCCTTAATTGGACAAACATATAAATATTTATCTTTTCCTTGTTATTTGACAATCACTACATCTTAAAATTCTGGTCAATGAAAAAGGAATAAATACAAAATGCATTTTTACAAAACTGAGTATATTAAAGAAGATAACCCATACAAAGGAACAAAGCAATACTACAGCAATAATTATAATCAGATTAATATCAAAACAATGTTATGTAATGACTGGCCAATTATTACTATAAAACCAAGTAAAAATTTGGTGACTATGCTGTTAAACCACAATTAAGAAGAAGCTGAGGTCACACAAAAGCACTGGCTGCCAACAATGATAAAAGCTGTGAACTAGCGAAAATAAAAATCAAGCATCTAGAAGCGTGTCTCAGAATATTTTGATGTGCACATGTTTAAGTCATTTAAAGATAGTAATCACAGACTTATGTGCATTGCCAAGCCCAACATTATAGTACATATGGTTAGAAACTAGCAGTAGCATAAATGGCCTGATTTTATTTTTTAAAGAATGAATTTAATTTCCAATGAATTATTCCAGAAATGTTTCACCTGTTTAAAAGAGAAAACATGAACATTAGACAAATTATTCTTTCAAACAAGCAAATGTGAAAAAGCTAGGAAGAAAATAGGGCTATGGTACCTAAAAGTGTGCTTTACTATGGCTGAAAGGAGTGTTAGCAACAGTTGTTTTGAGCAGTTCATCTCAAGTGAACTGCCCCAGCTCACAGACAACTCCATGACATCCCCAGTTAGCACTTAAATAAAACTGAATTAAGTGACCTATAAATAATTTGCATCTGTACCAACAAGTAGTCTTTAAGACATTGCTACAAAGTCATCTAGATAGAATATAAAAATCAAGAAAAATTAAGCTCCAAACCTTACAATTCGTAGGACTTATGAACAAGATCAATAGGATTCAACACTGCAAGACAAAGACACTCTTTATCTAGCTAAATTCTAAATTTCCTTCAGTTCAGAATCTTGGGGAGATGATTCCTTGGGTGTCTGTTTCTCAGTAAACAAATAAACAATGTTCTTCCTTAGAATGAAAGCACTTTCAGCTAGAAGTGATTCTGCATCATGAAGCCAATGAGATGATCAGGATTTGGAGGGGTGTATGCTCACGATGCTTGCATACAAAGGCCAAGGAAACATGACCAGTGGTACTCATTTCTAATTAGTTTTTTTATATCTTCTATTTTAATTACAATTTATTTATATCTTCTATATTTATATTTATGTACTTGTTATTTCAGAGAGCCAACACAATGTTAATAACAATCACACATTTCCTGTGAACTTCTAGGATGGGAGTTACAAGTGAACAGCACAATGCCTACACCAAAAAAAAAAAAAAGAAAAAAAAAGGAAGACATCCTTGTTGTTGACTGAAATCAGCTTAGACAATGACCAGGAACAGTATGTTTGGATTGTGAGAAATATGTAACAGAGGCTTAAGATTTATGTTATTTGCACAAAACAAAAACTCACACCATGGGCAATACCTTCGACCCATACAGGGAGTGAGCACACTTATCCAATTAAATAGTTCAAACCAAGGGTACTGCATTTAACTCAGGTTTTTAGATCGATGTAAGTTGTTCTCTGCACAAGACTCCTACAGAAGAGAGTTTAGACTTTGTTTTCATTAGCAGTAATTTGTACATATACACAAAACTCTGAAACTTTCAAATTTATGTTCCCAAAAAACACTATAAGCAAATAATTTTCTGAACAAGCAACTGGTTAGCATGCATAACTGCACAAAGATTGAGGTAAGTGTATGTACAGAAACAGCCCCATAGAAATCGCACATAATAATAACATTTCATTTACTAAAAAAAATACATGCACAGTGGGCCAAGCTGGTACACCCTAACTGCAATCTTTTCATTGCTTCATTGCAGGTGCTAACAAAACAGCTGCTGGTTGTCCAAAGTTTGTGAATGTCATAGATGGTAAACCATTGCATACAAGAGAAAACAAAAAAATTACTACTGAAAATACAAAGCAGACTTTGATAAAGGAAACATTATATAGAACTAGTAAAGTCACACATTTAAATATATACCCACATGCTGTTCAAATCATGTGACTCAAAAAAAAAAGAGTAAAAAATCCCGAGCAAAATATTTGTAACAAAAATACAAGAAAACATCTACCTTTTTATTTCTAAGAAACTGATGTTCCCTATGTGGGAACACTGTAGGCTCAATGTGCTTATTGCACAAAGGAATGAATTTTACATGAACTTGCAATTAGAATCCATAAGCTTCTCAAAGGAGGGATCTCTGCATGTGGCGTCTGTTTACAGGCCTGGGTGCCTTGCCATGATGTGGTCTTAGTTGCTGGCTCTGCGTTAAACACCAATCCCCCCCTCCCTCACAAGAGATGCATGACAAGTGAGGAAAAGGGGAGAGTCTCTGCCCTCTCACAAGCATCCTGGCAGTGGCGAGCTGATCAGCCATGTTGTGAACCATGACAGCTGGTGTCACACCCCATCCACATCCAATTAAGCAGATTTTTGTTAAAATTTAATGAAACTTTTCCCTCTGCTGACTTAAGATCTTATCTGTTAAAAGTTTTGACCCCAGTTGTAAACTAAACGGTTGGTGAAGATGTTCCTCATCGACTGTGGTCCCCAAATCTCTTAACTCTCTTTGTTTTTGACTCTAAGCTTTATAGTTTCCACAATATCTCATGTTAGTATTATATATTAACTAAACTTCAGACTATATAATATCACATACATTTTCCAATGCTAGGCACTTTTTAAAATGGAATCTTATCAATTAACTACACAATCCTGCTGAGCAGATTATCCAGTTATCTGAATAACACATAGAAATATACACCTTTAAATATACATGCAGAAACACAAGTACAAATGTACCTGTAACCAGTCTTCTGAAACACTCTAGGCACAAGTGTACCTTTAACAAGTAAACTGAAACACCACACCACTCTTTAACAAAGAATACAGAAATACTTCCGAGACAAATTTACCCTTAAAAAAATACCAAAGCACCACAGTGACAAATACAAATAGTTGAGCCTGTAAGGTCTCTTGAATAGTTAAAACAACTGCCTTACATGAATATGTCTTTTGCATACTTCATTGTAGAATGCTTGCAAAAATCATTCCACAGTAAAAAGCTTCAATTTCTTGTACTGAAAAGCTTTTACTTATCACAAACAAAGCAAGTTTGGATCTTCTTTAATTCTTATTTTTTTGTCTTAAGAAATTTTATACACACACTTTCATGATTTTGCTAGTTTGCAACCACATGCAGCTTTTAAGACAAAAAAAGCTTTCTTTTCATTAGTCCTTCCTATGTAAGAAGCACATCTTTATAAAGCTTCAGAGCAAAAGCAAGGCATAGCAGTAGCAATTAAAGGCCTAGTACAATGCCATGAATATCCACATGCATTTCAAAACTAAAAACATGCAGGGTTGGAAAGGAAACCTGTTGCCCAGTTTGTTTACCGGACTCAGCTTCAAGCCTCTGATTGGTCAGACTGAAGGCCCAAGGCAGAACAACCAATCAAAATTTGCCTTTAAAATCAGGATGCGAATGAAACGCAAAGGGGCCCAGGATGTGAACGAAACACAAAGGGGCCTAACTCTTAGTGTTACCTATGGCAGGGTTGATGAAGCGTAAAAATATGACGGTGCCGATAACAGTCCATACAGCCTCAGCACTGCTTTGCTGGAATCTCTGGGTGACCACTTGGTACAAGCAATGGCACATGCTGCGTAGCTTGGGTGGAAATCTGAGAAAATTAATGCCATGACATGGCATTTAGACAGTCAGAGGCCTATATAACAATATGTTAGAAGCTATGGCAACATGCAAGTTGTTGCGCTTGGCCTGCAAGGGGGACAAGAAGCTGTGGAAGCAGAAAAAGCATCCAGTTAAGATTCAAACAGAATATTAACAGGAGATTCTTTGCTAAAAATATTCTGCCCTTCCAAAAAAAAGTAGTAAGGTACTGCAGACACCTGCTAGGGCACGTCAAGTTAAGAACCATCTGCCTGCTGCAGTTTGTAAGACAAGTAAAAAACATTTTGTTGCACTCTTTAGCGCCACTTCACACATGGCAATCTGAGGATGGAAGTGAAATTTTCTGGGTATAAGTACTTGAACACTGTTATCTGCAAACAATATTCATATCAACATCCTTGATGTTCATGCTTCACTAAAACTGTGGGTGTAATAAGATTGCTTATATAAATTGGTACCGTTCCTTGACTGCCACTGCTGTACAGAGAGAGTGTAGTTACAAGCACAGCACAAGGAAGCCACACAAATTTACAGTTTAAAACTTATGATAACAAATTACAACAAGAATCTGCATAAAATCAGGATCTGTAGCCAAACATTTTGAAGAGAAAAAAAAATTACAAAAAGACTATATTAGCAGAACCTTTGTTCTCAGACAAAACAAAAAGATCTTGATTTGTTTTTTTTAATCTTCATCAGCATCTGGTATTTTCTTTGGGTGGCTAATAAAAAAAAAAAAACCTTCATAATTTAGTTTTTGAGTGACAAAATAAATCAGTTGCTGGTCATCAGTCTGAATTGTTTACTAAATGCAAAATGATCAAGGTATTGCAACAATGGCATATCCTGATACACATTTTACAAATGCTGAAAAGTCTTTAAGTAGCTGTGCCAGTTTGGCTGGTTGTCTGCATTTTATTCTGCGTACATGAAAATACCTCGTCAGTAGTATTATTTGTGTATGTCTTACTCTGTGTATATGATCATACCTGTTGGGTGGTACATGTATTATTTGTAAGTTTTACTCTGTGTACCTCTTCAGTGGTATTATTTGTATATGCACACTGTAGGCTATTGCCCTTCTATTATTTAAGTTTCAACTGAGCTTGCAGCGAAGTGGGCAAATAAATCTATTATTATTTTACTAAGATAGCAGAGAGTCAAGTTGGTCCAGCAAGTCACAATAAAAGTAGCAAGAATTAGTAGCACAAACAGTAGAAAATCCTGTTTCATGCTGCGCACATGGTATCACTCAGGCTTATATTAGCAATATAGAAATCAGGGGAAGTAATCTAAGTGTGGGGCAATGTCCTGTAGCTCTGCAACATCTTCCTAAGATTTTTTTGTTGTTGTGGGGGCAATGAAATTTTCCATATGCTAATTAAAAAGATTAATTTCTTGCAAAGTAAAAATAATTCTTTTCAATTAATATTATATAAAGCTCTAAAATTCATAGCTTCGGGGTTTTTTTTTTTTGCTGGGGCATTTACATGATTTTATAGTGCTGATTTGGCAGCCTCTTTTGTCAATAAACATGATTGTACTTCCATTCACCATTTTAAAATAAAACACTTAAAACCGCATTTTACATTCATTTAGTTGTTTCAACAAAGTGAATGTTTGACATCAAACAGCTTACTCTCCTCCTTTTAGACTGTCACAGTGCCACGGTTATCTGTTTCTCTCCTATGCAGGAAATGGAAGTGAATTTTGTGTTACTGCCATGGCTGCAATTTTCAGCCAGGTTGTTTTGTTTTTGGGGGGTTTTTTTTTGGGGGAAGGTAGAGTCAGAGCAGAGACCAGAAACAAGAGACAATAAACTGAAAATGAAAAAGATCTGTAAGTAGTGAAATGAGTACATCAGTATGGGAATGTTTTAAGCACCTGCCTTCACCTTCATTCTATGAGGTGTGCAATGGACTGAACATGCTAAATAGCTCATTTTTAGTTTTCTTGAACATAAACATTTGCTTCATTTAAGACAGTGGCAATCAGGCGTTCAACCATTAAGTCCACTTCTAAAGTGCATGGATCTGAGTATATGGCACACAATGCACACCATTTCTAACAGGCAGTGCTCCTGGACCTGCTGTTTTAGCAACCACAATGTGCTAAGAGTTAAGTTTGTAAGACTTAGACTAACCATGGGTTTCTATTCTAAACCTGCTCATACAATGATGAATCTGATTTTTTGACAAATCATCAGGGCTGCACTGCACATAAATAACTCACATAAGAAAACACTTCTCAGAGAACATGAGAAATGAAGCAATACAAGGGCGGCAAGACAATGCTGGCAATATCCAGTGACTTTAGACAGCACAGACACTTGGAAAGAAAATGTTGGAAGGACGCTTGCCAATAAACAAATGGCAGTGAAAAGCTTTGCTTTCTGTGTTCAGTCACAAGAAACCATAGTGCCGTATCAGGTGATAAAAAAGAAAAACACTTTAAACTGTGCAATGTTTGATGTACAAAAGCTGCAGATATGGCCATTCACAGTTAAATACCTCTAGATAATGTTTCTGACTCTGGCTAGATTTTTAAAAAGTAAGCTTATATATATATATAAAGCTGTTGCAAAGTATATTAATCCTAACATCATACCTAACTATGACATCAAAAACCTGATGCCATTAGGACCAAACTAAAGCAGGTATACCTTTCAAGTTTTCATCTTCTAAATTGTTTTTGAGTGTTCAAGCATCATGCAATGAATCATAGCATCCAATTAAAAATAAGACTTACAGGCATGTATTCATGTGAGGGCAAACCAGCATCAAACGTGTTAGGAAGCCACAGACAAAAGACAGACAAATATTGGTGAGAAGACAAGTCTGGCATCAGATGTGTTAGAGTGCCAAGAACAGTCAGGTGGCATCAGATGTGTTAGAGTGCCATGAACAGTCAGGTGGCACAGCAATCAAGAATCCAAGGTGTTAGAACATGCATCATACAGCAGCCCAAGCATGAACTGCTAGGGACAGAGCCAGGCTAAGCTAAGGCTGCTTGATGGAAGGAGCAGAAAAGCAGCTGCAACAGGGGCAGGTTACCTAAAGCAGGATTGTAAAAACGGAGGAATATGACGGTGCCAGTGGCTGTAATGCTGTCGCCGGGGAATCGCAGGCTGATCACCTGGTCCAGACAGTGGCACATGGTCTGCAGCTTGGGAGGGAACCTGCAGTCACGGGACAGGTAGACAGGTAAACAGGGGGGCTGGGTTAAAGCACTGATGCCATCATGTTTTCACATCACCACCACCACTCTAACCTAAATAATAAGTTAACAAAATTATTAAACTTGGATAAAATACTGAGCACAACAGATATATATAACGTCACAACAGATAATCAGGGCAAGATATTCTCCATATGTGTCTTTGTCAGCAAAAGAATGATGAACTGCAACAAGGCTGCAAAACAAAGCAAATGTGTAGAAGGAAACGTGTATCTACATCTGTGGTAATAACAGATTACAGCATACACGAGTGACCTGCATAATAACTTAACACACTATATAACAATCATTTAGACAAATAGTACAAGCAATGAGCACACAATGCTCTGTAAACATCTCTCATAAGAATGATACAAGACAGGGGCGAGGCCAACCATTCATTCATTAGTCCCTCTATGTCAAAATAAACTTTTTCATTTCTGCAAGTTCTGGAAGTTAGCAGCCACACAGATTGTGCTGGGGCAGAAAAGAGAAATGACTGAAACAGTAAGACATAAAAGGCAACAAACATTAATAATAAGAAGCAGATGAAATACCACAATAAAATGTGACAGAAAATGCATGGCTCTGTAGCAAACAATTTGTGAAATATTCTAAACATGTCCCTGCACATCCACCAGGTTGTGTTAAGAGAGTCTGCAGACAGATTCTGCAGATACCTATGAACCCAACAGAGCACCAACTATTCCTTTCCTCAAAATGTTTTAAATTCTGGAACCTGCCCCCGTTATAACAGCATTGTACAATAAATCTGTACAGTTGTAAAATATCTTCTATTGTTATTAAGGCCAAAAAAATTGGAGACAAATTTGTCTGATGAAATGCAACCTGATAATAATGTCAATCTGAAGTATGAGGGTACTAGGGAAGTGTACTGAATTTAGAAATAGTGTCCACAAGTATACATTAAACTTTTAACTAGCTATCCAAGCATTTAACCAACCACATCAGTAGTTTGCTTATAACACAAAGATAGCAAAAGAAATAAGCACAAAGCCTGAGGTATATTTAATACTTTAAAATACAAATAATTATCTTATTTCACAACTATTATGTTCTAAATTCTCCATGAATATGTGATGGTTATGACTCTTCTTCCCTACCCAGACACCAGTTTATTGACTAATACAAAGTTTGCCTGTAATAAATTTAAAACCTTTAAATACAAGTAGTTATCATATTCTAAAACTATTCTCCAGGAATATGTGAGGATAAATCCCTCCTGATGACTCTTGTCTCTCAACAGCAACCAATATGTTGACTCTTCTCATCATTCCTGTCAAATTTTATTGTGCTTTAAGGCTTTACATTGCCTGTCATAGTAAAAATATGTAACTGGTCACCTTATCACACCCAGACCAAGCTCCTGTTAGCATATCTGGGACCCTAGCTTCCATTCTCATACCTAAACTAATGGAACGTTTAAAGAAGTTTAAAAGCAAATACCCATGCATACATTCTAATAACTTCAATCCCACAAAAATCATCTAGACTCATAGAACACGCTACAAAACTATACAATCCCCATTTTATGGCCAATTTTATTAGGCTATAAATGGTTGGAAGTTATCACGTTCTAGGAAATAAACAGCTGACCAAAGCTTGACTGCTACCTTTTTGACTAGGTTCCACAAAAGACTCACTCAATGGTGATACATTACACTGTAACTATGCATTCTACTTTCTTCCTGGTTATGCCACATTATCTTCCTAATTATGTCACATTATCTACTTGATTATATCACATAATCTACTTGATTATACAGTAAAACCTCTTTATTAAGATGTTACTGATTACAACAACCCCCCTCTTAGTTATGAACCAAACATTTTTCACGGAAGTATTTCGCTATATAAACGTCATCTCCATTACAATTACCTCCCCAACCCAACTTACTACCAACAGTTTATGGTCTACTACATTTTTATTGGGAAATGTTGCATATTGTCTAGTCATAGCTACTAAATCATCCCGACACCGAAAGTCAAATCCTTCCCGTCTCAAAAAGACGAATTGACCTCTAATGACAGCAATAGCTGTCACATATTATCAAAAGTGCCATGCATTGTTTGAAAAAGTTCTGCTACTATCTTACTAAACAAAAATGGCTGCTCTGCAATATTCATTCATAGAACAAATCACATAATGGCACAAAATGTGATTTTCTTTTAAACCGTTGTTTATGTGGGGTTTTTTTAAAAAAGCTTTTCTTGTCATTATTCTTCAGTTTGGAGGTTCATAAAAAATGTATATGCAGACGTTTAGTTAATATGAAACAGGCGTTACTCCTCGGGCATTTCTTTAGCCTAGGGCCCTGGTCGATTCGACTTTTGATGTTGGGACCATGTGGGACAATATGGTCAAGGCAGAGTCGATTCGACGAGGTGGGCGGTCGATATAGGCAAGGCAATATGGTTTTGAGTTGAAAATGACCACCCCCCACCTCTGAGTCCTAATAGGGGGTTTTCCTGTATCACATTACCTACTTGTGTCTCATTATTCTCTTGATTATGTGTCATTATCTTCTTGATTATGTCACATTATCGACTTATGTTACACTATTTTCTGTACATAAAATGGCACAAAAAAAAAACCTAGTTAATTTGCTGATCACCCAAAAGTTTCCAAAGTACATTGCAACAGCTTTGAGAAAGGATGACAAAGAATAAAAATCTGAGAAAAAAAAAGGTGAAAGGTAGTACGTGGTTTTGAACACACACATAGGTAGGCACACATGCACGCACATACACATCTGCTCAGATAAATCTGGTCTGCAGTTTTCTTCTGTCTCCAGGACTTTTTAAAAAAAATAATTTATGCAGTTATTTTAATTTCATAGACTCGTTGGATAATGAAATACTGTATTCTTGAAGTTAATTATCAGATAGCATTACAATTTTGTATTATTATTATTCGCGTTTCCCCGTGTTATCCCTTTTTCTTTCCTGTCATCTTGGTTGGTTACTTCAATTTCTCCCTATCATGATTATTGTTATGATTAGTATCATTTGTAAAGCGCCATGAGCCTGCTCTTAGGGCTGGAATATGGCATTATAAAAATAACCTTTAATAATAATAATGACAAATAGCAAGCACTGACTTACTTGGGAGCAGATTCAACTATTGCTGTGAAGACTTTCTGAGTCATCTCCAGCAAGTTTCGCTTGTTATCCTCTAGATTCTCCCCTTGCTCCAGCCTTCAGACAGCATGAATAACGATGCTCAGTCTAAATAGCTATGAGTAACTGTTTGTAACAGTAACAACAGTTATACACCCACAGTGCAAAACTTATTTGTAATTTGCATCTTGACCTCAGAACAAGATACCATTTCGCAAATCTGAGTTCATAATCTGCCATCTTTACTGAACTACATGCGTACACATTACCATGCAAAGAAAGAGTTGAAAACTATGATACTGGGAATATCCAAGGATATGCCTAATAAGGTTATGATAAAAACTCTGACTATCCAGTTACATTTTTAAATCAGTGCTTTTCACCCAAATTTTTTTAAACACTGTCTTGTCCTGGGTACAGTCCAGTCCTTAAGCAAATAAAGATTTAGTTCTTCAGACAATAAGTTGCAATTAGATGACATCCATGTGAATGGATTAATGAGAACAGTGTGTTTTCATAGTAACTAACCTGGTCTGATCAATCTCGTAGGACACATGACACTCTTTCTCCAGATGAAACATCTCCTGTATAAGTGGGGACAGAAGATCACACAAATACCACTGCCCATAGAAGCGAAAGCAGTAGGCCATGATTTTGCTGGCAAGGCTGTTGCCACGGAATAATGTCTGCATGCAGTCTGCAAGCTCCACCTGTAACATGAAGGCCTCTAGAAGATGTTCACACTCACCTTTCAGAAACCTGCCATACTTTATTTGTTCTTTAGCTGCTAATTGTTATTATCAATTAATCCAGAATAACATCAGCAACTAGCAATTTGTGCCTGTCCAGCACAATGATTCTACATGTCTGTACAGTAAAAGCTCACCATGTATGTCTTTGGAACACAGTGCTGCATCATATTAGCTCCCCACGCATGCCTCTACAGTATAAGCTCTCCACACATGCCTCTACAGCAACTCTAAGTTCTTCATCCAGGCTTATAAAGTATAAGAACTTCTTGTAATAAATTAAGAACTTCACATGACTGCCAGACAAGTTCATGCTTATTTTTTTTAAATACATTCACAACAAAGCACAAAACTTATGCATTCCCCTCAAAAATGTCTCACACACACACACAGAGGCATGCATAACGTTAATTAATTTTTACAGAACTACTATTTTAGCGAAAATAGGGATAAAATGTTTTTTCATTTCATAAGGCAAACCCTATTTAAATAGATTATAACCCTTAATGCAGGAACAGGAAGACATTTAGTAGAAAATTTCAATTTTCCTATCCCTTGCTTTTTAAAAAAGATAATGACATGAAGGCCCACATCAAGACCTTAGACAGAGGATTTGTATTTTAAGGTGGAGACTGAAAGCGTGAGCCCAGAAATGTTTGTGTTGTCTATACTTTTACGTGGTTAATGAAAATTTCAAATCTGTAAATATTTCTTGGGCTATTGCTCAATCATAAAGCAAGCCTGTAATGCTACATGACAAACACTACATACATAACCAAGCAACATTAGTATTTACACACTTCTAGCTCATTTATGCATATTAAGCAATGAATGCTTCACATAGCTCTACCACTCACTATGTACTTCACAAGTATCTTTGTTGCATAAAGAGGACTGGTGCAAATGCACTAAGCTCATATTTGACACACTTGTAAGAGCAAATCTGGTAGATTTTTATTATTTCACGTATGTTTGTGCTAAATACAGCATTAAAGACAATACCAAAAGATTCAGATTTTTTTTACAGATATCGACAGATACTGCCAAAATATATCTACTCTGTAAATTACAGAATCTTATATGAAATATGAAGTATTTATAAATATTTATGAATGATATAACTGCAAAGTATGCTTGAGTGTAAGAAGGCTGTGTTATGTAAACTTCCTCTGGTTTTGAGGTAGCAGGTGGGTGGGTGAGATGTAAGAGACCATATTTTGGGGTGCTAGCTTTTTTAGTGCCGGCAGTGTTCGTCTCTCCTCTTGTTGCTACCATTTTCTGACAGCTGATTGACTGGCACAAGTCTGCTGCACTGCATCTTATCAAACTGGCATGCCTACAGGATTAGATACCAGTTCTATAACCACTTGGCTATCCACTATTTGTCTTTCAGAATTTAGTCAGTAACATTTTTAGTCACACAAAAAATGCAAGCCTTGGTAGTCTGTATCCAGTAATATCACAGCAATGCTCCTTACACTTGCATTTTCTACAGCTGTCATCTTTTGTGCTTGGGTCAGCCATGCTTTAATGTAAAGTACAGGCAACTGGCTGCACACCACACAGATGTCATACTGATTACAGTAAAAAACCAAAATTAATTTTAAAAAATCTAAATGTTAGTTTACAGTAGTACAAGTAAAATGTGAACCGTGAATGGGAATGCTTTCAATAAATACTGACCTCTTTGGAGAACATGTTCCACAAAAGCTGGTACAACAGGCGCTTGGCATCAAAGAGACTGACAAACACTCTAGCAAGTTCATCCTGCACAAAGAAAGTTTATCTGTCAGACCTGAACCTACAGAGTCCTTAATTTAACATACAATAGTACAGGATAGGTGAAACCAATCATTGTAAACCAATGCAATCTCTGTTCTCAATCAGTTTGAATTGACATCAGCACTTATAAACATCAAGGTTTTGTGTTCAGAATACTTTCCAAGCTACACATTATACAACACATATGCTTCAATATATATATACTACATTTAATTTCCAAACCACGTAACCCTAGCCTGCAATAGTTAACACAAAAACATTAAAGCCAAAACCAACCATCTGAGTATTGGAGACAACTTGTGCCAGTGCCATGGCTATGGGCAGTTCTCCCTTGTCACCAATCATGGTCACCAGCTCCACCAACCGCTCAAACCTGTCAGCTAGGGCTGTCTCAGCTAAGGTCTCAAACTCTGTCCCTTGCTGCAAGATTTTGGTCAGCACCTCCATAAAAGCTGCCCGTGTCTGAGGATCTTTATGGTAGCCCAGAGCTGAAAGAGTTCAAAACAAAAACCACCACCAACTTTCCAATTACTAAGGAAAAACCTGAGTACTTGTATCAAATGTTGCTGTCATCTTCACTACACCACCACCACTACCACTGCACATTGAGCGTATCCCTGAGATGCAGAAACTGGCGCATTACAAGACGACATCATCATCATACCAGAATCATTATCACCATTATTTTAAAGCCAGCTGACTGAGAAAGTATTCTGATTATCTGATTGCTATCACCATTTTACTTTGTTCTCTGCTATTCTCTGGGATCAGCCAAATGTTAAGCCTGGCTTGTCATTCCATGTCTTCTTTGGTCTACCTCTCGCTTTACCTCTCATTCTACCTCCCTGCTACCTTCTTTGCCACCAACAGGTAACACATGGCAAGAGATGACAAATGACTACCGCAAGCCATCTCACAATGAAGTCACAATGACATAGCAATTGTTAAGAATGGTGACTAGCAAGATCCACTTAGAATAACTCAAGATGACACTGGTCAAGAATTAATAAAGCAAAGTGCTGACCTATGGAGTGCATAAGCCCACTGTCAATGTTGGCATTGAGAAGATTGGACATGGCCTGCACGGTGCAGTTCCGGAGAGCACTCAGGTTTGACATGCTACGCTTGCGGTTGGGATCAAGAGCCTTATCCTGCTCTTCCTCTGAACAGTCGTTCAAAAGATTCATGAAAAGAGTCAGGTATCTGTGAAAAAAAGGAGAATGCATCTTCACCAAGCTGCACATATACCTTTATAAGCATGGTGCTTTCTGTCCCCTTGTTTGTAAGCGCATAAGAAACACAAAACAAAACAAAACAAACTGATGTGTGGTTGCAACTGATATGTGTCACCAAACTCAACACTACAGAAATTAATATGTCACAAGGTCATTGATTGGCAAGCGTAAATGTATAATATGTATAATGGTATAATATGTAAGACTCAATGAGACATGGGCTATAAAAATCATGTAAGCTGGTTGGATGGGGGATGTTATTGTTCATTTTCCTATGAAGTATTGCATAATCCATAAAAAGGATGCAGAAGTTATCTGAGAAACAGCTGGACTAGGGACCTATCTCTATGAACTTACTTGAGGAACAGCTGTGATTTTGCTTCCATCAGATCACCACGGTCACTCTCCTCTGGCTGCAATGGAAGTCCTGCTAGCAAGGCTGCCACTGCCTCCATACTCGCCTGATCTAGGTCCCTGAAAATATCAGGCTTGCCATTGCACAAAGTCCATCCTAAATGTACTCAAGTGTACACCTAAATATATACTCATACTCCTGGGAATGTAACAGCTCAACACTTATTTATGAAGGTATTTTCTCACTTTTTATATGTCATCCCACTTATCTTCTGTTCCTCTACTATTTCATGTGCACCGCACCACACACATGCATGTTCACACTCTCCTCTGTAAAAATTTTGTCAAAGAAAGACAGCATTACAAGCATCTTCCCAACTACAACAAAACGTTTTGTAATTTCAGAGGGAAAAGGAAGCATACAACTGACCTTGACATGCTGCAGATATCACCTTGCACATTAACCTGATGTGAGTTGCCCATGATCCAATCTGTCAGATACTCCACCAGCTTATTACGGAATTTCATTTCCTGCCTAAAGGTCAATTCATCTCTCCGTCTCATCATCTGCATGATTAAGAAAATATATGTTTGTTAAGAATTGTTTAAATAGCCTTTTGGTTTATGAACATCTATTTACAAATTTCTGGAACAATGGACTTTTATTCTTCACATTAATGACAGCCCAATTAAATTGACAGACTGTTTCTTCTTTATAAAAGAACAAGTTCAACATTAAGTCCTGTTGTACCACACTGAAAAATTTGCAGAAAATCAACTGTGTACTTGAATACTCACAAAAAGCAAGAGCTGAACAAGAGTAACAATGACAAGGAGACTAAGAAAGCAAGGAAAAGTCACTCACTGCTTCCACAAGCTGGCAGAGTTTGGTTTTGATCTGAATAGCATGCATGGACGAATCCAAATGCCTCACATATCTGTAATAAAAAAAAGTTGTGAAATAGGTTCTACACCCCAGAATTATGCCAAAAAGTCCAGAAAGTCTGGTAATAATAAGTCAATAAGCAAGGACTTTTTGAAAAAGCTAAAAGGTAAGCATCATGCAAGATGCTTACAAAAAGAGAAAAACCAAAATCATGAGCCAGTTATTTGCTGTGATTTAGTTGAAACAAGATGTTAGGTTTCTTCCCTTTCTGTGTTGGAGTCGGTTTTATTCAAATTTCAAAATCAACATCAACTTAAGGTCATCCGAGAAAAGCATGATTTAAACTAATTTAGAAAAAGCTTTTTAGAAAAATGAAGACATAAAAGAGCTTTGTAAAAACACAAAAAGTTCTTTTAAAAGCATAAAGTATTTTAATACTTTCTTAGACTAAAACAGCTGGAGTAAACAGACCAATAAAAGTGTGGGAAGTTTCTAGGCAAAGGTAGGTCATGAGGCATAAAATTCAGGAAAACAATTTCTTAGACACTATTATATATAATTATTGGTGAAATTGGTAGCCAACAGAGTAAGGCAATCAATCCACACAACCAGAAAGTTGGACAGCTTTTCTAATACAGGGTCTTATATTGTTAAAGAGAGTGAATCCTATGAGAAAGAAGCCATCTGATGCCAAAATCCTTCCATTTAACATATGTGTATTTTACTGCATTCTATGTGTAAAGAGTGACCCTCAATGACGTATGACCTGTCTTTTGCAGAAGGACAAATAGTCATTGTCAAAAAAGTTGACATGACTGAGTTAACTAAGGTACTGAAGAATTAGAAAAAAATGAGGTACAAGCAAATAAAGTGATATAAAAGGACAGTCCCCAACATTTATTTACATGTTAAGTGATACCTGACAATGGCCAGCATGAGAGACTCGATGCTTGTGACACCCAGGTATTCACAAGGCTGGTCTGACTTCATTTCCAGAATGTTCTTCATGATGAAAATGACATTTTCAATCATGAGTGTGTTTTGGTCCTGAACAATCACCTGCACACAAAACATTAGCATGGCAGTTCTAAGAACATTTTACAGCATGTCTGAACTTTGGAGCTCCCATCAACAGTCAACTGCAGAGTTTATGTAAGCATGCTCTTAAAACACATCTCTTGTGTATTATTCTAGATTGTAATACCTACAACTGCATTCCTGTTACTGCACGTTTCATACTTATTACATTTCCTAATATTATGTTTCACATTTTTACATCCTTACACTTGCCACCTTTCCTTACATGTATGATGTTACTTGTCTTAATATCTATTTCATTATTTTTTATTTTATATCCTTGTTGACTTTTATTGCCAGTGCTTTAACACGTTTAGTAAGCACACTTATGTAAGGGTGGGAGGCTGTATTTTATGAAGTAGTTAACAATAAGCTGCCTACATGCCTGTCACTGATTATGCTGTGAAATTTACAGAAAATTAAACAATAACAGGTAAGAAAGACATGACGATAAGATGAACATCTGTCATCACTGATTCTCTACATTTAACTGCACTGTTACCTATAACCTCTAAAGGGGAGCTTTGCTACACCACCCCATGGCGACTATTCTAATGAGCTATAAATTCTTCAGACATCATGAGGCATAATGAGAATACAAACTCTTTGAACCTTTAAGATCAGTCAAAAGACAATGAAGCTTCCAGTGACTAGCATCAAAAAGCCTTGTTTATTTCTCTTGACTCACCTGTCCAGTGGCATCAAAAAACTTATCCACACAGATTTTAATCTGGTCAAAGAGACTTGGGTACAGCGCTGGGTTCAGCTCATGTCCAACTAGTTCCTTCACATGCTTCTGGATGGTGGCCCCAAATTTCTCATTTTGAAATACTAGTAGCTTCAGCAAGTTGCCAATAAACCTGCCAGCATAGGATAACAGTGAAACAGTGCATGTCCCAAGTGAAGACAGAAGGCTAAATTACAAAAGGTCTAAAGTAATATGCCACTCTTCTTTATGTCTTTTTTCAAAATACCAAAAATTAAAAGAAAGGAAAGAGAAAATGAGAAAAAAATCCACCCATACACACGACTTAGATCCACAATTTTGTGTGTGTGTCTTTATATATATATATACAAGGCAGATCCACAATTACTCTTATACACAAGAACAAATCCACACACGAACAAGGTAGATCCATGATTACATAATCTCACATACAAACAGTGCAGACTGACTTGGAGACAACTGTTAAGAAGCACAGAGAAACAGGCAAAAACTCACTGTGTCACAGGGCAATACTGAGAATCATTGGAGCAGCTCTGCATGAGACTACTTTTACGACTTGGCTCCACCTGGATTCCTGGCAATGATGAATTGCTGAAGCATACATAATATTAAGTACATGTGTTATCAATATTAATCACTAAATTACAATTTTTTAATGTAACATTAATCTCTGTATAAGGGTCTTGCAACAGCTGAGGAGGCTTTGTTATGTTGTTTACAAATGATAATTAATGGTACATACCTATCTGGCAAGGCCTTGTTCTTTTTAAAGATTAAATAAATCAATGCTATATCCACAGCATGTAAAATTCAGTTTCCTTTCACAACAGCTACAAAAAGCTGAGCTCTTCCAACACCTCCACCAACGACACGACTTTTGACCTTGTAACATATAGAGCTCAGGCCCCTTGTATCACATTGTGTCAATTCTGACTAATCGGGATCAAACCTTGTCATACAACCTTGTCACCACCTCTAGAAGGAACAAAGAACATTTTACCAACCGAAGTTCAAGTGAGCTACATAAAGAACTTAATTAGGGTCAAGCTTCATAATACCTTACATTTCTGAAAGCCGATTACTCAAGGCAAACTTGCAAGAAGTATATTTCATATAACATTAATTAATTTTGTTTCAGACACCCTTTTATTCAAGCAAGAAGACATCAGCCCATTACACTCTCATCTCACAAGCTTTTATGAATATGAAAGACAAAAAACAATTATCCTAGACTCCTAAGAAATGCTGAGTGTGACTCTGAGGTATCATCTTTGTTTACAGTATTCTATCAAAGCTCATCAGCTACATGACCTTGTAAGCATTTGCTCATATTACTGTAGCAAGCTGCTACAGTCGGACCTCCTCTCTAAGTCGAACTTCCCTAAGTCGAAAACCTCCCTATCTCGAATTAATTGTTAGGTCCCGACCAAATTCTCTTAAGAACAATGTATTTTAGATCTCCTTAACTCGAAGATTTTTTGGCTTCCAACCTCCCTGTCGAATTTTGAGTCATCACCAACCAGACGCAACTATGTCTCAAACTGTTCCAAACTATGTTCCAAACTGTCTCAAGAAAGACACTTTTATCCCATTTTCCTTTCATCTTTGTGTAAAAGGTTTGTTGCGTGCTCTGTTGCACAGTGGACAACTAACTGACTCTCACACCAGTCCCCCCTTTGAAGTTGACCGATTCAGGGGAACTGGCCGACACTAGACTTTTCCCACGGCCGCTTCAAGTCGGCTGGCCGCACATCACTGGTCAAGATTTATGGCCACCCGCCTTGACAATCCTTTCAGGCGGTGGCGGTGGTAACTTGACCAGTGGACCGTTGGTGGTTCACACGCAAACTTACTGTGAAAAATATGTTTTCTACACTTTGTCAGTCTCTTATCGGGACGAGCACTGAATAGAGTTCGTGTCGGTGTGGTTTTTCCCGTGCAGTACGTGCTGCGGAAATGGCAGTACATGCATCCGTATAAAACGATAATCCTGTATAATAAATAGTTATAATACAGTAATTAAGCCGGAATAACATTGTCCTTGATTAACCTGCGCCTATTACGCCATTTTCCCTAACTCGAAAACTCCGTAAGTCGATTTTTTTTTCGGGTCCCTTTGAGTTCGACTTAGCGAGGTCCGACTGTATTTCTAACATTCATTATTCTCTCCACAAAATGATACAACTGACAAACAGCATTACATCAAACTCATAACAATCATAATCCTGTTTTAGAGTACAACTGTACTAACAAGATTGAATCAAAATGGTAGCTGGACTGAAACTAATATATTATTTATGTAAGCCTCTTAACATATTGTATAAAATTACAGAACTAGTAGAAATGTTCCCATTCACACATATACTTGTCTTACAAAATGATCTTTCATGGTTGATTTTTTTATATCTGGGCTGAGGTTGCCTGGCACCACTGAGCTGTCAAACAATTTTGATCACAATAACAAATAAAATAGCTAATAATGTATGTAATTCTCTGAAAAAAAGGCAAACTTTGCACAAAGAACTAAGTCTATTACCTGACACGTGTTGATTTGTTTTGTAGTCGAACACTGCCAACGGCGCACAGGAATCCAGTCATGTTAGCCCATTCATTCAACTGGTCCTGTAAGAGTAACAGGCAGAAAAATAAATGTCTTACTCAAGAAAAGTTATGTAGATTATGAAGCCTTTAATACTTTCTAAGACCCATCTACATATTTTCCTGTTTTCAATGAACGCACTATTTGCACACTTTGTTTTGCTGTGAGACTTCTTTGGTGCTAAGAAGATGGGATGTTCAGTGTGGTCAAATACGACAAACTAAATAATTAAAAGACACCTTTACATAAAAAGGAAAGGCTCAGTAGACTGATGGCTTGACTTTAAGGAAAGAAATCGCTGGTTCAAGGTTTGTCTGGGCTCATGACCAGTAACTTCTCCCCTGATAAACAAGCAGATACTTGTGCACTTGACTAGGGAAGATTTAAAGTGGAAGGAATGAGTTGAGCCCCCACTTTCCATACACTGCATCCTAGACATGGTGAAGCATTTACATAAATAGGCAACACTTGTACAATTTTAAATCACGGACTGCCATACAATGCACAATCAAATTATATCACACTGTTTAAAGAAAAGGTTTTATTAATCTTCTGGTCATTTGAACTCAGAAGAGGAAGAAGACAACATTTACTTGTAGACACAAATCTCTATGAGTCTACAACACCTCTACTAGACATACCACTCATTACTCACTTCTAGCTCGTGCTCTGTGTTTGCATGCTGTGGCGTCTTTCGCTTCAGTTTTATCATCTCAGCAATCTCACCACGACCTTGCTCTTCGTATTTGACTTTAGGGTACAGCTCCAAATATCGTGTTACTGCATCCCAATTTCTGTAGGTATCTTCCCAAGCCTATGATTGACAGTAAAAAAACATTCTGATTTAGGATTTGGCACATAATTATTCACAGCTCTGAGCATTCTGTTAAAAACCACTTAACTTTTACCTCAACACTATCAAAGCTGATTCCTTAAAGTATTTTGAAGAGTCACATACGGACAATGGACGTTCTCCCACCGTGCTGCTAAGCAGTGGAACTCTCTTCCACATCACATTCGCCAATCAGACTCCATGGCTACATTCAAATGCTCTCTGAAAACATATCTGTTCACAAAGTACTAACCCTGAATTACTATTCTAACTCCCTGTCAATACTGTCTGTCATGCTAACCATCATGTAACGACTCCATCTCACACTGTTTACAGTACCTATACCCCTTCATACCTTCATCCACTGGTTAACGTTCTACTGTTGTACCTCATCTTTATGTTGTTCAGTGTGCCCATACGTATCTCACCGTCCACTGTCTATTATCTTTCATTTATCATTATTGGTCTGCGCAGAGAGTGTGATCTATCTTGGTCGTGATGCTGTGTGTTATAAGTTCACATTATTATTACTATTAAACTGTACTGCTTTGATAGCAAGCTAATAATAATAATAATCAGGCCTATGGAAAGAAAGCTCTATGTGCAGAAAATGCATGTGCATACAAGAGACTTCTTAAAGAGATTTTGCATACTCAGATTTATCATGCTACAATATGCCTGCCTGCTGACTCAGATCTTAGTAGGTCTTGGTCCTTCATTTGTCAAAATCTGTATCATGCCATGTGGTGTCTACTTGAAGCTCAGATCTGAGAGAATCTTCATCCTGCCTGTGTTAAAAACTGTGTTAATTTTATTTGCTGTTTCACTTCAGTCTTATAGAAAATTGAGGAAGTGGAATGCTGTCACGAATGGGTACCTGACACCACAGAGGGCTGGGGAAAGGTAAAGTAGTGAGCTGACCCTGAGAAAAGTGAGGTCTCTAGCACCTCACCCCCTCAATGACCTAAAAAAGGGTGAGGGGATGACCTTTACCTTTAACATAGAAAATTTACTGCCTAGCCTATCTTCATAATTCTTCTACAATATATGATTCAACATTTATTAATGTCGGGGATCTGGCTGCAATCCTTTTTGATGCCATGAACATTTTTTTATGAGTTGTCTTTCTTACACAGACTTTAGTATATTATCTTTTCAATAAATGATTCCTAGCAACACTGAGCAGAAATGCCTCAGACCTGGTGAGATCTATTTTCATTGACATTGCAGCTCAGCAGCATTATTTTCTTTAACCTTGGCTAAGAGTTCACCAAATGACATACGTGACATATCTACTCCTTACTTGTGAATTCCCTGGAGTTGACTGGTCAATTTTCCGCAACAATCCCATAATTCTTTTCTGGAGTGCAGCACGACCTGTTATAAATACTTTTAATCTAAATTCATAAGAAACATTATTACACTTAAAACAACATAAGGGAAAAAGAAAGAAAACTGGTTGTAGTGTAACATTCCAAAAAGGAATCTAAAAGTTGTGCAAAAAATCTAAACAAACTGTAGACTTTACTCTTATCTTATTTCTACTCAACTGTCAAAGATCATGAGTACTGTTTCCTTTGATGTAACAGCCATATGGCCATATATAACTTACTGCTTTCTCGAAAAACTGTAAAAAGTGCTACCATTTTTCATGATGACCACTAACACTTCTGTTTCGTTTCAAGGAATTTACCCTTGCTTGACTAACAAGGTCACTTTTCTTACTTTGACATCACTCAAACAGATGTGTACATGCAAGCAAAAGTCTTTAGGAAAAAAGTGCCAGAATAAGTGCTAGTAATCAGAAGAAACAGATGATGTTTTGCTGAAAACAGTTCACCATGCTGTTGATGAAGATGGTTAGCTAATTTTGAAATAAAATGACTTCTGCCTAGGTAAGCTTTGTCACAATAGCAATTTTGATAGTGAGAAGGACTGTGCGTCAGGTTACTGATTTTGACATAATTGCTGATCACACAGCGGTTTTAAACGATTATCATAACAGACAAATACAGGTAAAGCAAGAAACATTAAAAATAATTTTCTAACAATGAGTCTAATCAGCCTGAGATAGCTGAAAGCTGAAGATTGTTGGATAGAAAATTTCTGTGACCACAGATTCAACAGATCACTTGGTCTTGTTGCAGAAGAAAGTGTTGCTCCACCCCTACCAAATTTGAATAAGCTGCTCATAACATTAGATGCAATGCAGCTGATTTCAAGTTGATCAAAAGACCAAGATATCATTGGCTGTTTAGTCTGAAATGGAATAGTTTTGTGGCAAAGTTACACTTACGCCTTACAAGTCATATTTGACAAAAATAAATTTTTGTGAATGTGAATTCCTGTTACTTATATACAATACGAAAACTATTTATGTGATTTTACTATTAGGACTTAACCAGTTGGTGTGTGTGTGCTCAGTCACTAGCTTATGATCGTTTTCTACTTCTACAGACAGCACCACAACAAAAGATGGTCAGAAAAAGTACAGATTCTCTGTATCAGATTGTAAAATCCAATACTTTTGGAAACAAAGTCTATAGAATGTTGCCTGTGCTCCTTAAAATGTTATGATTTTCTACACCTAAATATATTGCAGGAACTTGATTGCAATGTTGAATGCATGGCTTTTCCTTATATTCCTCACAACAACAACAAAGGAACAAATCTCTTACAAACCCTGCCAAGAACTCATGGGAAGTAGCATGTTGCCTCTCTTGGCTAATAATGCTACCTACCTGTGGTGAGAATTGTACTGGCAGCGGCCAGCTCTTCATAAACACTGCTGTTGGGCAGAAGTTGTGTCACAGCCATCTCATCAGCACCACAGCGAATTTCTGCTTCTTCACAAAGTAGACGGAAACAGGACATAGCAGTCAGAACAGCATCCATGTCAATGCTCCACAGGTACATGAAGAACACCACCTGTCCCAACAAAATGTTCATCCTAAGACTGCAGTAGTGGCTGTGTGCAAGCAAAGGTTTAGAATATTCTGGGTGATGTTAGTGCCATGTTGTATGGTGAGAAAGAAGCTTCATGTTAACCAAGACTTCAGCAGTCACGGTTACAAGTAAAGGTTTACAACATTCTGGGCAATTTGAGTAAAAAAAAAGAGAGAGGCTAGAAAAGCTGTATCATGCTACTGTGTCACATGCAAAGAAAGATTAGCTTGCCCTTAGCACAGCTTAATTGCTTAACCCATTTAGCCTCCCGTTCCATTATTAGAACAAAGTCATTTTTTTTCTCTTCGAATTCTTGTTCCTTGAATGTCTGTAGGTCACATACATGAAATTAATGCACCAATCCAAAAATTTCAACCTCCCACATAAATGGCCTAAACCATAGTGCCACTGAAATGCCCAAGAGAACAACAAAATGAAACAAAATTGTAACAACTACAGGATGTGCCACTATAAGAGAAAGTGATGAAGAGGTTATTTTATACAAGCTAAATCTCTAAAGAATAAGTGCTAATGCTACAGGAAGCATACATATTTAAAATATCTTGAAGGCAAACTTCACTGTAATTGTGTCACAGAGGAGTGACTGGGACCTAACACCCAGTACAGCATGGGTGGCCAAGTGGCACCTGTTGCATAACTAACAGCTTTTGTTTTTCAGATAGTGCAAAAAGGAGGGGAGACTATTTAATTGTCTGCGGCCAGCGCTTCACTTCCCAAAGACACAGTAAGTGCCGAGACACTGCGTGTAGGGGAGTTAAGGCTGCGTCTTCCGAGAAAGGTGTGATGCTTATATTTTTTTGTATTTCAGATTTTTTTGGTATGTTGAATTTTTCATGTATTCCTTTGTTTTTGTTGTTCTCTTGTGTAATTATTATAGACACAGTTTATTTGTATCCTTGAGTATTTGGCCTAGGAATGTTGTTGTCGCTCGTCCCCAAGAGGCAGCACCAGTTTGTATCATGCCTGTTCCCCTAGAGGCAGCATCTGTAAAGAAGAAAATCTAGTCGCTTGTCCCCAGAGGAAGCATCAGTGTATGTAATGCTTGTTCCCTAGAGACAATGTCAAAAGGAAGAGAGTGCAGTTGCTCATCCCCAAGAGGCACCGCCAATGTGTTTTAACGCCTATCCCGGAGTGGAGGTGTCAGTGGTGTTTTGTTTGTTTTTACATAATTTGTGGAATAGATATATTTTTCGTGGATCAGTGCACCATCAGACTCTCGTGACTATAGTTAACAGTTTACAAGAACATTATTCAGTGTGAACGATAAAAGGTGACCTTGTGCTAAACTCAAAATTTTAGTATTCTTTTGTTGACCATCAACCTGAGAAAAGGAACTTTCTTTTAGGACTGATGTATGTTTACTGATAATTCGTGTTTCTGTATTTATTGTGTATTTTTATTAATTATTTTAACATATTTTATTTAATATCATTAGATGTATATAGGCCTGCAAAAGATGCAGAGTTGTTTTATGGCGAAAAGAACGCGAAGAAATGTCCAGGCATCTACCTGTATGCGAGTGTCTGTGACAAATAGTTGTACTGCTTTATTCACTGATAAATATCTGTATATAAATTTAAGGTTAAGTATAACTCCAAAAATATTTTTCTCTAACCCAGATAAAATATTGTGAAAATAAAATTAAAAATTAAAATTAAGTTTCGATCTTACATGGGACAAAAGGAAAGTAGACTGCAGCCAACCTATATACATGTGAAATAACATGAGAAGAATACTTATTGTTACCAAAGAAAGCAGAGAGCAAAATACCTGTATGCTGTGTTTAGTTAAGGTAAAACAAAATGCGAGACCAGTTTTCAAAATCTCACCTCTAGCTTGATGTGTGCCTGGCGACACACAGGAATGTTACTGCCAACATTGGCATTTGCACTATGTCTCTGCAGAAACCGATTTCTACATATAAGAATTTCCCTTAACCACTTGAGAATTTCTGTGTAATTGACAATCTGGTGCTGGATCAATCGCTGCGAGATGTAAAAAGACACCTGGGAACTGCAAATCAAATGAAACAATCATAAGAAGGAAAAAAAATTCATGAATTTAACTGAATCAGACATTCAGAGCTGTTTGTAATATACAGGAAACATAGGGTATCAAGACACAGAATCCCATTCTCATTGTAATTAATTGTTAAGTAAAAAAAAAAAAAAAAAAAAAGGTACAATTTGCAACATACGTCCGCATTCTGTGACTAGCCAGATGTATCCTCAGAAATGAGAATGCAAGCTCATATGGGTGCACAACACACAAGTGCAAGCACGCACACGCATGTACACACACATAAATGCACAAAAACATTTGTGCATATGAACAATTTAGTAAATTCTTCTGGTCTCATGTCTGGTAACATTTTGAAACTCCCTAGCTTTCCTGTTTAATAATTATTGGTCTACACTCTACACATTATAATACATGGTCATTAACAGTGATTTAAGAGTATGATACAAACCTGATATCCCAGAAGGTGTTGATCGGTGCTTCAGGGTTCCATAGTTCAATGTTCTCTGGTTGGTGCAGCACAAGAAGTGCCTAAAAACGTTGTGACTATGGTCATTTAATGTGTTGAATATCGACCTCCTTTTCTTAACACTCCTTTTTTTAAACATTTCAATACCTTTAGAGATACCCAATGCAAGTATTTCTTTATGCTTTGGTAGCCTGCAATTATGGTTTTGAGCGAACTTTTTAAATTTATATTGATGATGATATCTGGTTGCTGAATTCCATATACTTTTGTCTAAAAATTACCCAGGTGTCTAAATGTTTGAAGTTGTATAAGTACTTCTTAAATTTCAAAGGAAACAGCATTATATCTTTACCTTTTTTCCCTATCATCCCTAAAAGTAGTTTAATCCTGACTACACCTCATATAAATCTTGACTCTTGTGTTTCTAACATCATTCACACTGCTTATCACAACAAAATACCTCCATGGCTCTCTGTGCAACATCTGGCATCATTTGCTGGTGAACAAGGGACACAAGACTAGTAATAAGATCCAGCGTACTGCGTTGTACCTCATGCCCAGGCTTGCCTTGGTTCTGTGTACATACACACAAATACATCAACAGAATCAAAAACATGTCCTTCTATCAACTGTGGCTACCTACATCAAAACAAACACTGCAAAAACTGTAGAACTATGTGGACTTCAAAGGCATGCCATAAAAAAGCATCTGTTCAGAGATCTTTGTCGTGGTTAGCATAGGTAGAGGGGTGTACAGGGGTAGAACTGTCCCTGCGTTCTTACACCCTCTACCACATGGAAACGGGTGAAATCATGCAGTTCAGGCCGTGCTCACCCTTTGTCCAGGTGGACAGGGGTGGGTATTTAAGCCCAACCGTGGACAGCCAGAGGGCTGTTACAGTTGTTGTTGCTGTTACCATGGCTGTTTCCTGTTGTTGCTGCTGCCGCTACTGCTATTGGTTGGCTATTGCTGGGACTGTTCCCTACACTGGGAAAGCTCTGTGCTGTGTGCTAAAAGCAGAACCCCGTGCTCAAGGAAGGCTGTGACTGAATCTGAGGCGCAGGACAGCTGGAGCAGGCGTGGGGAAGGCGACGCTGGACCAGCAAGACAGGTGACAGGCAAAAGCGCTTCACCACCAACTTACGAGCAGCACCTAGGAGAATGACCACCTACCTCCGAACTTAGGGGAGGGAGCGTCACAGCGCGGACGAGCAGCCTGTCAGTGCGGTTTGCACTTCTTCAGCCAGTATCCATGCCATCCCGAGGACCACTGACATCAGTCGCGTGAGTTGTTATGGGACTAGCCACCAGAACAAAGTCGAAAAGTAAGACTTTTCCCTCTTGATAAAAGGATAAGTGGGGAAGGGGGCCAGTTTGGGTTCCTTTCAGATTTGCTAGATTCAGTCTCTGCAAGAAGGAGAGTGGTGAACTGTTGGTGTTTTTCTCCCTCGACAGGGTGTATTAGGGAGAAGCTTTGTGTGGCCATCTTGACTATCATCATCGACTGTTCATTGCCTATTTAATTAATGTGTGTGTGTGTGTGTGTGTGTGTGCTTAGTGCAACGTGCCTATGGACACTTGCATAACCTTGACATTGTCTTAGCATTTTTTTATTATTCATGTGAATTGGTAGTATTACTTGGCAGTTTTGAGTAGGTTGACTAAGTGAGTGTTTACGTGCTTGTATTGATACATGTGCCTGCTATAAACTTCTTGTATTATTTTTTGTTATGTGAATTTTGAATAATTATTTGTGCCTCGAGGAAGGGATGCTTCCCACCAAACTGATCTCATGTTTTGTTTCCCAGGAAGAATGCGCAAGTCCACATGTGGTGTGTGACAATCTTTGAGTTATACATGGCTTGTTCTCCAGAACCAACACTTTATATCATCTTTCATTCCTTGAATGGTACCTGCTGATGAACAGTAATACTGGTCCGCAGGTGCTGGTCGCTAGGAAAATAAAATGACAAAGCTTATCATTTAGTCCTGTCTTGAGCAGGCATGATATACATGATATGACCAGTCCATTCTTTTATGTTAGCCAGCCAATTTGTTTCTCTGTCTGCCTCTGCATCAACCACCTTTCAGGGTACCCTATAGGATGGTCTTACACAGTGTCATCCCAGGTAACATGACCAAATCAAACCAGGTTGTGTTACTTTACTGTTTTATGTAGGAGATTTGGAGTCGTTTACTTAGGCATTTGAGCTGAATCAACACAAAAAAGATTCACAACAGTTTTCGTCTAATGCTCTGCTAGTCTTGGAAGCCCTCTCAAATAGCCAGAACAAGAAAATGAATGTCTTTGCATTAGCCCTGAGCAGCCTGCAATGATCCAATGAACAAAGTGCGGATTCCCTCACTGCAAGATCCCCAGCAATCCCAACTACAGCTGGAAAAAGAAGAATAGGTGATTAACATAAGACTGAGAACGGGTCACTCCTGACTCAGACATTCACCAAGATCTGCACTGGAGAATCCCCAACGACAGGTGTCCACTTCCTGCAGGACTGTCCAACTCACCACAAACTAAGAGCAGAGACATGGTATGCTCACATGCCAATTAAAGAAAAGATCTTTGAATCCTTGAGATGTCTACAGCTCACAAAAGACTTTGTCAGGGTCCCTGGAGTTACTGTCTGAGCCCTTGAAGAATGCCTGGACTTTCCTCTTTGTATTAACAGAGTCCATGCCTCACATCCATACATCAGGATGTGTCAAGTATTGCATCACATACTAAACATGTCTGTGTCTACTTTCCTCACCTAGCTGTAGCTGTATCATAAACAATAATGCTTACTGGACTTCACATCAGCCGTTAAACTGTTCACAGTCATCAGGACCAGCTCTGTCATATGCAAATATGTCTGGGTGGCATATCCCTTGTTGCCCTGTGCCTACTTACTAAAACTAGCTATATAATACACACCAATGAATAATGGATTCTTTGTCAGCTGTTATACTCCTCACAATCATGATGACCAGCTATATCATATATCACATTGTGTCACAATCATGATGACCAACTATATCACATATCACATCAGTAAGCTTCTGGACAATGAGCTTGTTGAACAGATGGAAATTTTCAGTATATACTTTGTTCATCTACTGATTTACTCAAAGCTAGGTAGCTAAAACTGTTATAAACTAATGGTTACAATCAATATAAAGAAATCTCAGGTTCCTGCAAAAAGTTCCCCCCCCCCCGACCTGTTTTTGTAGGATTCTGCAACGTGTTTCTGTTAACATGGCAAACATATCAATGATCTAAAGTGTGCAGGCACAGAAGGGTGACAACTCACATGAAGCATGAGATGAGGGTCGGCTATAACCAGCTTCACCAGCCAGAACAAGATGTATTTGTACGTTGTCAGGGTTTCATCGGGCCTGGACAGTTTCAATGTTGTAGTCATCTTCGATAATGTCTGCACAAAATACAAACTACCACTCTGAGGAACATCATTTCCTGCCATAAACTGATAGGCTTAATAAGGCATTCACACCAACAAAATAACCCAGAAGTAGTAGTTCTTGCTCTCTGTAAATCTGATAAAGTAAGTTTTCAACAACCATTTCCAAAAGTCTTTCCATCCCACCATCTGCCACTTCAGACACACAAACACAACACAATCACACACACACTTGTTCTGCCAACTACCAGGTGAAAACTCCACTGATGACACTTCAGCCATTTACACCTGGTGAGTACAAGCTGAAAGCTCTCTGACATGACATCTTCAGCCACTCAACCTATCCACCAAATTATCAGGTGAAAAACTTCAGTAACAACACACTTCAGCCAGACACACTTAATCTGAAATTACCAGCCTCTAAACAATGCAATAATTCCAGTGACTTGACATGTGCTCCTCGCCTACCTTGCTGAAGAAATCTTGAACAGGAAACATGCCCCACCTAAAGCCTGTGATGTCAGTAGCAAAGCAATCACGTGGAGAAGAGCCCTGAAATCACAACTTACCCCTTGACTGACCTTTGGGCAGTTGTGAGAGGAGAAGCCCTGAGTAACCTTGTTGACGGTGTCCATAAACATGTTACGTAGTTCACCAGCTTTGCTGTACATGAGACTGATGTCAGGCCACCACTCCAATCGTGGCTACAAGCAGACATTGTCGATCATGATGTCTTACTAACAATATTTTCTAATCAATAAAAAAACGGTATCAGGTCTACTAATAAAGGGTCAGTTTCTGTCACAGGCTGCCTAATAACTTCACCATGCTTTCTGTTGATGTCACAGGCCATAAGACAAACATTTTCACAAAATTATGTTTATCTCACAGACCACAAGACACTTTTACATTTCTTCCTATGTCACAAGCCACAAGACACCTTCACAACCTTGTTTATCACAGACTTTTCAACATCACAACTTCATTTTCTGTCAGCACGTCAGAGGAACATCTCTAAAGCTTTACTGTTATTCAATCTAATTAGTTTAACTTTCCATTACACGATACCATGGAGAAAACTTTATGTCCTACTGTATGTCAAAGACCTCAAAACAATTTTACACACCTGTTTTCCATTTGGTGGGAGGGAAGGGCTAGCCACAGGCCAGCAGGCAATATTATAATCATAAGGGACCAGCATAGGGGTAATGGTTCACCATATCAAGGGCAAAGCATGTGAAAGGCAGAATCCAGTTATCTCCTAGCAACCTTTTATTCTGCCTCATAAAGAAGGTACTTGTTGCTTCAAAGTGGGCAGAAACTCCAAATAGTGGAACAGACTGCTTGAGGGCAGGGAAGTACCATCGCTCCTAGGTAGGCAAGGGTTCTTCTAGTCACAGGCCTGAAATGGTTTCTAATAATCACTTCTAAAGCTTTCATTTCAGTCAGGGACCATAAGGAAAAAAACGATTCCTCTTTTCTCACCTGTGTAATGATACGGTGTAGAGCAGTGACCAACACAAGGTGGTACATCGCTGGGGAATGGCTGTTCAGACACACTTTCAAGACATCATTGTTGTGTGGTGTGATGCGGAAACATGATACAAAAAAGTCCACATACAGCTCTGAATCCTGGCCAACTACACCCTGCACTTTGGAGAAGGTTTTGCTGTTTGGAGGTGGGTTGAACAACAGTGTCTGCAAGACAGTATCAATCTTTATTATATACTGTATTTAATTTTAATGTTATTTAGTTCTGCTACAATATTTATTACACAGCAACTGTAATGATCATGCGATGCAGACTATAATGGCTGATGTTACAACAATAGATAACAAAGTAATAATCATACACTGAGAAATATAATTATGTAGCAATAATACATCATGTTATTGACATAATATACAATACAGTCTATAAGGTAAGGTAGTAGCAAACCTACTGACCTTCAGATCTTGTATAACGGACTGCACTAGAGTGAAGAGCACATTTAGCCGATCCTTAATGTTGATGTACGTTGAAGCTTTACAAAGACGAACACAGGTGACAGCAGCCCCTTCAGTCAGATTTTTATTGCCGCTATGATGACTGGATACAGCCTTCTTTACTTCATCTATAAAGGATTTCTGCAAAGTAAGAAAACAAAATCTGCAAATCTTTAAAAAAACAAAGGTCATTCACATCACAGAAACTAACTATAGGAAGCTTCTTTCCATTATCTTTACATTTATTTTTCAGTAAGTACATTTGCAACATCTCCATCTTTATGGATACATAACAATGTATTCAACCTATGTTACCAAATAAGAGTAAAAAATTTATAACCTTCTTCAGGTGTTGCTGTGAGCAAGGTGCTCCCGTGTCTGCATTGTTGATTTCCTCCAGGATTTTCTGCAATGCACACATGCACCTTTATCAGCATCACTTTTACAGGATCCAAACACCTTCTATCAAATCTTTTTCTTAAAAAAAAAATCTTGATAAACATGATCATGCTGATGATGACATCTTCAACAACATATAAATTATATTGTTTCATCATTAACAACCTCTATAAAACATTGACTTATTTTCCCCAAAGCTCACTGTTTGCTATGTCTGCAGTGAGCTCTACCTAGACTGCCAGACAAGTATCATTTTTAAGAAAACTGTTTACCTGTAACACATCTACACAGACCAACTCTCCCTTTCCAATACACATACAATAAGTTCATGGGCTCACATGCAATAAAAATATAGACACAAGCAATGCACATATTTCCATAAACAAACAAGATGTTAAAATATTCCACATAATTGACCACACGTTATTACTCACAGGGCAAAGAATAAGAAGCATCATCTGCAGTGGCCAGATGGAGGCCCGCCTTCGAGATCCCTCCACCAAATTGTTAAAATGCTCAAACAGCTTGTCACAACATTCTGAAAATAACAAGTGCATAATCCCTGCCAGAACTGTGCAAATAGCATACATCTAATTGAAATACCCTACAGATTTAGTTAATTTAAACAATTACAACGATGATGAATATGTCAGCTATGTCTTTTAAATCTTGTGTTCAAGAGACTTTCTTTGTCTCTATACTGTCTGCAGTAGCCCTGATCTTGACATCAATGCTGACACTGGCTAGCATAAACTAGAACTGGACATAGTTTTATTTTATACAAGATACATATGACAGATATGGATGTGTGAGACACATTAATTTATTTATTGTAAAATAAAAATTTACTTTACTTGATCATTAAACAGTAAGATGGTACAGCTAATCTGTGCATCACAAAACAAAATAATGAGCACACTTTATTATTCTTAGTGGGCAGTTATAATTCAGTAATAGTTATCCATTCAGTTTCAGCTACATCAACAGAGTGCAAACTTGTTACATGGCCCTTTATATAGATTGCCTAAATGCAAGTTTCTCTTACCCTGCAATTCATCATTAGGACGCTTTTGCAAGTCTGTAAACTCTGTAGGATAGTTATCCATCCAGTTCCAGATTGCCTGTAATATATTCCATACTCACTACAATATATACTATACCCACTACCATGTATATCATACTCACTACATTGTATACCATACTCACTTTAATATACATCATACTTGCAACAACATATACTATATTCCTTACAATATATACCATACTCACTACAATATATACCATCCAATAGCAGCACAAAACTAGCCTATGCATTTTTCCAAGATTCATGCATCCATTTACAACATAGTTGATAGGCACCCACCACACATGAATTATGCATATACAGCACAAAACTAGTCTACTGTGCCTAGATCATAGTGAACGCATTTATCCGTCATTTACATTTCTCAGCAGAAGCCTATTCATTCCCAAATACACAGAAACAACTTGTTGTTATTATAGGAAAGGGAGATAATTTCATAGCTGGTTCAAGCACAAAAGAACAATAAATCATTAGTTTATTAGACAATTGTACAGATGGCCCAAGCATTAGAGTAGTGCTAAAATAAATATGACAGTTCAAGTACTAAAGTATGTAGTGCCCATATATTTTAAACACTTCTGAAATATTACTAAATAATGTAATTATTTCAGGGATCCCAGTAAAACATTTATAAACTGTGAAGTCCCAAACATCATTGTCTTAAGTGGTTGAATGAAAAAATATGCAAGCTGCTGAAGATGGACAGTGTAAGAGGAAGAGGGATAATGTACGAGATGGATTAGATGTGCAGCAGGTACCAATAATAGCTCACCTTTTCTAGATTTAACCCTAGGCTGATGATGACTGGTCGAGACTTGAGTGTCTTGAACTTTGACACAACTTCTGACAAAAGAACAATCGATGTGATATCTGAGACAAGATTTTAAAAGGACTTCTGTGTCCTTGCCAGAAAGCCATAAAATTCACGAAACTACGAATGCTGAGCAAATTTCTTTGTATACATACATGCAAATGTATGAAAACTGAAAAAAATAAAGAAATGAATGATAAAAAAAATAACAACAATGATGGCTAACCAATATTAAAATCAAGTGGTACATCCTCTCATTTTTTTTAACTAAAGGTGAAACAGTTAAAGCTAATCTATTGTTATTATCTGATTGTAAAGGAATATTTTCTGGTTGCCAACAAAGTTACATCAAATAGTATCTCTACATTTCGTGTAGATGCTATAGAATGACTTTGCTTGGCAGCTGATTAGAATTATTGTTCTGTAGTTCTTTTTTGGAAAAGATATGATCAGTGACTGCATCCATTCTCTGGGCCATTCTTTGCATTCTCAGATTCTTTGGCACAGCGCAGTGAGGGCTTTTGTTCTTTAATCGCCCTGCTTCAGCAGCTCGTGTGGAATGTTGTCAACAACAGGTGACTTTGCTCCCTTTAGACTGTGTATGCTCTGTCAGCCTCTTCCTGTAGGACTGCTAGGTCGCCAGATTCCCTGTTTCTAGTCTAGCTGTTTTGAAGGATGTTAATGTCTGTCCACAACTGATGTTATACAAGTCTTTGCAATATTCAGTCAATCAACTGAATACAGCAGTGCTTTTTGTGAGAAGGTGGCCATTGCTGTCTTTGATGACTGAGGTCTTGTGTTGACCTGTTTTAATGAGAGTCTTTCGTAGGTGTTAGGCCTTTTTGCTGTCACCTTCAATCCCGTTCTTACTGGCTACCTACATTCCTTACCTAATGGCACAACTCACTTCTTTGCATTTTGAAGGTGCTTCGGGTTTGCTTTTCCTTTCTTTCTTCAATGCTTTCTTTAGGTCACAGACATCTAGGATGTCATTTGAGACCCAGTGCTATTTCTTCTGTTTTTGACACCCCAGCACTTCCTGGGTTGTTGACAAAAGCATCTCTCTGATGTTTCCAGTGAGAGTGTCTAAATCACAGTCCACCAAGTTCAGTGCAGCAAATTAACCTCCAGCTTTATCCTTGAAGATTAAAGAGTGCCAAGTTGCCATCCTTGATTTCTTGAGAGGATGTAAGGTGTTGGCTAAAATGAGTCATTGGCTCTGTGCAAACTCTAGGAGTCTGAGGCCCCTGTTATTGGTTTCGCCCAAGCCAAATTTACTCATCGTTACTGTACCTTGGCAATTGAGTCACTGAGGATGCCCTTTTTTGGTAGTACCTTTTCAACCTTGCCTAGCTGCTGGTATAAATCCTTCACTTTGTTATCTTCGTGCAAGGAAGTCAGAGCATATACTTGGAGGCCTGGCAGTGATGCGAATGGAGATCAGCCTGCTGGATGTGGCGGGTGTACAGGTGATGACAGCCCTGATCACTTCCATATGCATGAGGAAGTGCATGCCATGCTCATGTCTGGCTATCTCCCCAAATCCTGGAAACCTGACCTCCCCACTTCCATAATGTCCCACTTGTACCATTCTTGCTCATAAGTTAGTTGGTTTACTTTCCCGTACTGGTGTAATGTGCAGACATTCCACGTACCAATAGATATTCCTTTTCTCAACTTCATCTCTGCTTTGGCTCCAGTAACACATTTTTCACTATCCCCACCCTGAAGCCTCCTGGTAGAAAGCACAGTTATTGTCAATCTGGGCTTTGACTGCCCTGGCATTTCTTTTGCAGCGAATATCCATATGGTCCTGTCTCTGGACTTATACACTGTGTGTGTGTATATATATATCCATGTTCCTGTCTCTGGGCTTATACAGTATAGATATGGTCTTGTCTCTGGGCCTAAACACTTGGTGGTGCCCATCTTCCTCTCCAAGTGAACCACAGCCAATGGGTCAGCTAGCACACAGGAACTGGGCACTGGCCTGTACTTTCATCCTGGAAAGCTTTTCTCTGTTGATTCCATGTTAGCATCATGATTTTTGCAAGGCAGTGGGGCCATTTTCCATTGTTTAGGGTGTGACAGGGTGGAAAACAATAACATTCCCCATGCTCATTCGTGGAGGTCTGCGTCATCAACTCCCATATCAAGTAATAAACACAAAAAGCTTGAGCTATCTCTTGAGCAGAAGTAGAAGTGAAAACCACTTGGCTTCTCAAACCAACTAATAACATAATCTGAAAACTAAGGGCCTAGACAAAAAAACTAGGACACAAAATCAAATACCAACTCTCTGTGTACATTGTGCAAACAAGCATGCTACCATCAAGTATGCCCAACAAAAACAAGATGAAAGAGCAAAGGCAGGACACTGAATGAGAACAGAGAGAAAAACATTAAAAACTGGGGTGAATTCTGACAGGTCTAAGTCAGTAGAAACAAACTCTGACAAGTTACTCAGTAGACACAGTTGCAGTTAATCAGTTGAACTAGTCTACTCACCATTGAGGAGTTTGGTAAGGCGTGACAGGTCCATATTCATGTGCTGGATTAATTCCAAATCTGAAAGATCTGAAGAATCCTCCACCTGGACTAGTGCCACAAGCCTTTTGACAAACACCAAAAACGTGTTCTGAAAGGAATGTTTCAAATGGCATACACAATCAAGCAATTTAGTAATAATAATAATGGGATTTATGTAGGGTGTTTTGCTGCAAAGAGGCGAGCTCAATTTGCTTTACAATATACAAGAGGCTGTAGGTAATGAGGACATATGACCATGAACAACATGATCGCAAAGTATGGTGATCGTGAATTTGATTTCCAAAAATGTGCACTTTCTGGCCTGCTGCTCAGGCACCTCAAAACCTCTACTGACATCTCATTATAATAATAATAATAATAACAAACTTTTAATGTTCTTTGTCACAAATCTATTTTTTGTACACTTGGAGGGAACAGGGAACAGGAAACAGGAAAAGATGGGCAAATGAAAACTGACTTGCTTGTGTGTGAATGTGCATGACGACTGGTTTTTCTTTGATGTAACAACATCATTAAAGGGCTTCAAGAGCATAAACTGTGGATGTCAAGACCAAGGCCAGAAGTCATCGTTTTTGGTGTGTTTTGAATTCATTCATTCTGTGTACTCTCACCATGTAACGGCTCAGGGAACCTGATGGTTTTCCCGGTTATCAAAGTGTTAAATCCTCACCAGACTTGTTAGAACAGGTTATTTTATTCGCCTGAAAACCTGTTGATGGGAGTCTGTGAGTCTTTTGAATTCTGTGAGTTTGCATTCAGATTATTGTTCACTTTGCTTTTATTTCGTGGGATGTAAATTAAGCAGATTCTGATAGGTAAAGCATAAATGTGTAGCTGAATGAATGGTTAAATATTAAGGAAAAAGGTTTTCTATCCAGGTTTTGTTTTTGTTTTATTCTCTTTCTCAAGTTGGTGCACCATATCTTGGAGGGGCGTCAAGGAGGACAGCAGCCAGGAAAGAGGGGGGAGGGGAACTAGTGTAACTAGTAAAACACCAATTCCCTCCTCGTATTTATTTTGTTGGTATTTTAAAATAACACTTTATTTATCCTAGAGGGCAATTCAGGGCAGCTCGATATAAAAGCACAAGACAATACCATAACCTATCCATATCTGCCAAACAAACTCATGCATTCATGTTTCTGAAAGCTGCATTCATTCGCACTCAGTTACGTTCATTAGTCGCATGGCCGAAACAAGCAACAGCCTCAGTCTGTTGGTCCTGCATATAGGTACACAGAATCATTTGAAAGCAACTACAGTTGCATTCTTTTATAATGAAAGCATGGTATAATAACAAAACACAGCAACACAAGAAAATTATATTAGTAATAACTAAAAGAACTGCTTATGATTCCATTTACAACTTGCATAAGAGTTCAAAGAACATGCTTGACATACTCACTTGGCTGAGATTTTGTTGAATACTGCTGTGAAGTTGTTCAGACTAAGAGCATACAGCACTTCTGAAGCCAGATTACGTAACTGAACTGCCAGTGGGTTACCATCAGTTGGCTGGTTCAGAAACTACAAAAAGAAACCAACATGTTATCCACTACCCACACTATATATTCAATACTCCTTTAAGTGCACGTATGCCACAGTCAAAATTCTGTAAGCTATGGTTGTGCTTTTTTTATGAACATCACTAGCTCTAATACTGCATGTAACTGTGCTCCATTCATTGATACCTTCTGTGTTGTATATGAAGCACAGATAACACTACTAGAATGGCACACTTCCCACACTTGTATCTACTTCGATAATAGCACTTATAAAAAAAAAAAAAACTATCCACTTGCAAGCATCATTTAATGACAACTAATGACAAGCATCATCTGATGAAAACTTTTGTATAAGCACATATTACATAGACACTGATGTTTTCCATTACCTGTACTTAGTATCAAAACTATTTTTTTTAATGAAGTCTTTGTTAGTCAAAAATAAAATGTTTATCGAACAATTACAATTTATTTAAAGAGTCTACCATTACAAAAAAAAGATTTGACCATACCTTACAAATTTCTGGCAACAGCATCTTGACATACATTGCTTCATCCATTCTAGATGTATCCTTTGGTTGCTGAAAGATATTTTTGTCTTTCATTATCACTCAATTGATCAAATAATCAACTTATTTCAATAAGAAAAAGATCTCAACAGAATGACACTGCAACAACTGTAAAAATATAGTAAGCATTAGGAAAGACATATAGTATGAGTCATCACAGCAATGTAACAAGGATGACAGCATATATACAACAGTAACATTTAACTCTACTACTAGCACTGCTGTCTGCCACAGGTTTGTTACCTGTGGAGGAAGCCAAGTCAGACCGTGCACCTGATAACATGACCATTAGCAATCTACTTAGATCTATATGCACAGCCTGATACATCTGACTATTGGGCATTTAAATATTCACAGCCTGATATTATGATCATGGTGACTATGCACCTAGATGTTTATTCACACCATGATGCCTGCAAAGATTAATGTAACAGAAATGCAGCATATGCAGAGAAATGTTAGTCAGACGAATAACACACTGTCCATAGATTAGATACTTCTCTTGGACTATTCAGATATTATTTTTTTGTTAAAAAGTCTTTCTCCCTCAACCATTTTGAGGCCCTTAAGGTTTGCTTTTGTTATCCTTGAGAATACTTTTTTGGTTAACTTTCTAACACAGATTATAGCTACTGCCATCAAGTTTAGACTGACTGAAATCATATATTAAACTGTAGCTACTGCCATCAAATTTAGACTGGACATAATACATTCAACTATAGCTGTTGCCCTCAAGTTTTGACTGACTTAGTAAAATCACTGACTGAAATAATTAATACTTACTGAGTTCAACACCTGCTTTAAGGTGTCCAGAATAATAATCTGGGAATCATAGTAGTTCCGTTCTGCTTCAGCATGAACCCGCTTAAAAAAATAAATAAATCCAATAAACATGAAGAGTTGATAACAAATTGTAAGGATTTTATATGTGTTCACACCATGCAAATTTGAAAGAATGTTGTGTGTGTGTTTTTTTTTTTAATCTGGATAGATTTAATGAACATACACTTCCAGCCTTCCTACTGTTGTAGCCTTCATCCCTTAAATGTGTTAACATGATGCTATGGACCTTACCTCTTTTCTGTACGTCAGTTTTTGGGAGCTTTTATCTTGCCATTAAAAAAAGGAATTATAATATTATCTGTTACTTTCTGCAGGCCTGTATCTTGCAAATATCAAGGAAGTTATTTTTAAGTTTTGCAATTTATTATTTGTGATTTGTCGATGTTTGAGGGCTTGTATCTTGCCAATATACATGGAGTTACTGGCACAGTTTGAGAAATGGCAGCTTAACACAAAAACCAGATGTTGCTAGTGCCCTTCATAAATAAAGTATAAAACCTGATTATCACTGTGTCAGTAACTGATTTCAGTGTCATTGGCAATATGAAAACTGGCTCCGTCTTTAATCTAACTTCTGATGTTAATAAAACCAGAAAACTGTCTGGCATTTGTGTCGGTGATATTTTTAGTATGGCCAAAACTTCTGTTCATGTCTGTCACTTATATTCATGCAACTGGTGACAAAAGATGTATACTATAAGAGAGAGTGGCTCTCAATACTTCTCAGGTGACTTAAATTGTAAGTCAAAAATGATAATGCCTATGTCACTGACAAATAAGTTAACACTAGGTTAGTATGATGAGTTATTTTGGGTAAGGTCAGTAAAGGGGTTTATGGGTGGGGACCAAAACAAGACATGCTTACTGTCTGCAGGACACTCTGCAAAGTCTTAGTGAGTCCATTGATGACTAGAGAGAACTTGTGTCTGCTCACTTTCACCAAGCACTCTTTGTTCTGCTTGACATTCTGCATGGATTGTGTTGTCTGAAGACCAGTCTTGATTGGAAGCTGAACATATATGACAAACAAAGCAATTAGTAAAGATGACAACATGTTCACTTACTGGAATCAGAGAGGACCAACCACATTAGACAATTTTCAGTAGAAAACAGACTTAAAAAATGGATCAGTTTGTGAGAATCAGTTCATATGTGACCCTACAGTAGTACCTCATGACAGGGTGCTAAAAATGTGCAGTCCAGCCTCTGTATGCAAGAATGGATTAAAACAGATTTCAGCTCACAGTTTTAACTTTTCTTAAAGAACCCTTCTAATACTTGCAAAACAAAATCTGGATGGTTTTACATGTGAAATACAAATGCATTACTCAAGGTCAAAGTTTTGATATCTGATTTGCTTATTGCATTGAGCACACTTCTTTAAGTGTCATGCTGCTCTATGCATCCTGTCACTGTTATTATTGCTATGATTTCAGCAAGAGAACTGTCATGTCCGTACAGCTAAGTAAAATGACTGCTGCTGAACAAATGTGGGTAGGAGAATATAAAAGTGAGACAGTCCAACAGTAATTCAGACAATACAACAACATGAGGGTGAGACTTAATAATAATATGAGGGTGAGACAATACAATAAGAGGATGAGACTTAAAATGATGTGAGGATGAGACAATACAATAATGTGAGGGTGAGATAATAAAAAAAAAGATGAGGGTGAGACGTGGGTGTGACATAGCCCAAAGCTTCTCAAGCAGCAAGACAATACAATCATTAAAAACTTCTAGCATTGTAGTAAGCTATAAAATCATTGTACATATGTTACTTCTAATAGCAAATCTTAAAATTACTGTTTTCCTTGCAAATGACAATGACCAACTTTATTAGTCCCCAGTGGGCAATTTAAAGCACTTCCAGAAAAATCACTAAAATCTTCCCTCACTTGCTGCTAGTGATTGTGTAATGTGCCACATCACTAAGTGCACTTAAGTCACAGGTTTTTAGAAAAGTGTGCTGTACATGTATTTTATCACCATCACCCACCACCACCACTACTCCACATACATTTGTAGCCATATTAAAATTTCTTCTGCCAGTGCAGGTTCAAATGACAGCTGCTCTATACACAGTTTTCAGAGCACTGTGATGTGTGTGCTATCTCATATTCATGAACCATTCATTTAGTTAGCACAGATTTTCTCACAACCACTCCTACAGCACAATGAATTGTAGTTTTCGGATATCTGCAAGGACAGCTAATCATGCCTCTCAATCACAACATGGAAATGATGAATGGACACATTACTCAAAAGAAAAATATCAATAGAAAAATACTAAGCAATATTATCAGAGGAAAAATTAATCAAGGCAAAAAAAAAAACCATTTGTATTAGATCTTTAAATACACCAACAGTCAACTCAAGTAAACTATTACAGGTTAAGAATTCAAAGCCTGTCAAGGGTGAGATGTAAAAGGTGAAGCAATAATCTCTCCGTCTGCTGCCTTTACCTTTTGCTACAAGATCAGGTATTCATTCATGGCCAAGGGAACATCATTTACTAGTCACTAGCCCATATAGCTTTTTGTTCTAAGCACATGACTAAAAACTCTCCCCACTATTTGTCTGTCAAACTACTTACCTGTATTATTAGAAATATACCAACAGCTTACTCAACACACTTTATACTTGTAGTGCACCACAAAAAAATTGCAAAAAGAAAAATATTCCTTGTGTTCCCATAAAACTGATTAATAAATGAAGCTATATTTATAAATGGGTCAACAGTAAATGATAATTATTCTGTCTCTTCTGAGATGTGTTTATGAGCAGCTCAAGAGCACTGCTGGAGCATATCATGTTCATGTTGATCTGTAAGTGAATGGTAAAAATGGCCATGGGTATGGTGGATGTATGAAAGTAGATATGTGTGCTTCTTATTGTGATATATGCAAAGAAAGCATGCATGGGGTACTTTATAAACATTACACTAAGATGGTCAAATACCACAATCTGATGTCTTCTTGCTTTTTTATCTAAAGCATTTGTTCAACTTGGTAATTTTCGCTCACTAAGCTTATTTAACAGTAAGGGTTAGTTCAGCTAATGGTTTAATAGGCTCAATAATTGTAGCATTTGTTGATACATCTGTTTACTGCCCAATGATGGTCTTTCACTACAGACTACAGATCTGTTTATTATGATGCTGAAACAGTGGCTGATGAGTCTCCTCTCAGAAATGCTAATTTATCATCTCACATTTTTAGAACTATGCTGATGATGTCAGCAAAATATTGGAATGACAGCACGAACTGAAACAGACTAATGGTGTAAACCACAACACTCAAATTATGCGGAAAATAAGCTATCTTCGGTGCACTGAATAACACGGCACGCTGGACAGGAAATGACTACGAATGTCACTATTCACTGTCATTCACTGACTCGACGACCAAGCGAGCAGCACTTTTTCATTCATAATTTTTTTTTTTTTTTTTTTTTTTTTTTTTGCAAGCAGACAACACGCACGTCCATGCTGTTCAAAGCGCGCACAAATCTATGTATAGGTTATATTATTCAGAAAAAATATACCTGAGCATCGAACCGGGCGAGCAGGGACTGGACCCACTCGCCAGGTTTCTGTGTAGCCATGATCGCTGAAATTTTAAGCAGTAAAGTCTCAAATCTTTTCCGGTCTCCTCGCCATGTTCCTTATTTTCATTCGCTGGCGCATGCGCAGACTGGGCCGTGGCGCGCTCTGCCATAAAAGGAAGAGCAGCCAGTGACATCACACGATGGCTGGCTGGCTGGGTGGCTGGCTGCATGGCTAGTCGTGCAACACAAGCACTTAATTCATACAACCAAGTGACATCACACCGTGCCTGTGTGGCTGGCTGGCTGGCTAGACAACCGTTTTGTTTTAGTTCGCACTTTACAAATTTTCCTCTGCTTTTTTTTTATCTGTAACATGTTGCATCCTTCAGTCAAAACAATTCAATTGCCCGTGAGCGCTCAAAACAGTTTTAATTATTACTGCTCAATTAAGCTGTCGTCAGCTTGCAATATATATATATATTTGGAGTCATATCTATGTGATATTCTGTTAAGATGATTTTATAGCATGTTTAAATAACATATAAACTTAAAAGACTGATCAATGATTACGTGTCACCTCATTCTTTTTAATTATCTGTGTGTATATGTATATAATAATAATAGTGAAGATTTTTATAACGCATATTCACACTCATAGAGAGCATGCTCTTAGCGCTTAAAACGAGGAAGAGACGTGGACTAAGTAGACACAGAACAAAGGGGACGAAAGAAAACGACAGTACTGACGAAACAGAAAACATTAAAAGGTATCAAGTAACAGGAACAGAAAAATATAGTGATTATGCGAGAAAGATGGGTAAAGTAGCAAGAGGGAAGGGGGCGGGGTTAAGAAGGACGAGCATTGTGCGGACTGTGTTAGGAGTAATGCTCAAGGAAGAGGTGCGTTTTCAGTGCAGATTTGAAAGATATATTTTAAGACTGTCGATTTTCTGATGGCCTAAATTCAAATACTCGATTTTCTTTGTTAGAATGTTGATGACTTTTGTAATCGATATATTCTGACTGCTTACTTTTCAAAATCTATTCCTTTGTAAGCGTTAATCGTGCCACTTTTTTTTTAATGTGTAGGAATAACGACATATGGCACGACCGTACTAACCATTAAGCATTCGGGAAAAACGTTAGCGTCAGTGTTATCCACGGGTCCTGATTACTTTCTATATCTCCGCAAGGTACGAGGCCACAAAAACAAAAACCACAACATCATTTAAATTTGTTGCGAACTGCCTTCCTTCAAAATCTCATACTGAGCGCATGGTGCACACGCTTGGTCATGTAATGAATGAATGTAGTCAGGAAGAGTCCGCACGAAGCACGAAACCACAAAGTGTGAACTGGCATGGTCACATAGGATCACAAATGTTTAGCCACAGGAATCTGTACATTTTGCTTTATCAGAAAAGTAAAACATAGCTTGAGGCTGATCAATTAAACACAAAATAAAAACTGCAATTAATCGCTGTAATAACGTTAATAACGCTTGAAAAAAAAAGTTCGAACAGCTGCTGTGAACCGTGTTAATCCAACAGTAGGAATGTCAACAGTTTAGTGCCAGTGGTACTGCAGCCAACAAAATAGATGTGCTGTTTAATACACTGTACATACACTGAATGTAATGATAAGGAGCGGATGAAATTCTAGCCCGACTATAGGAAGCCAGCAGATTATGCATCACTTTCAGTGCAGCTCTGTTCCTGAAGAACTGTATATAGGTCTACTATATCTTCCACCACAGGGTCTCCTGTCTCCAAGCTTTGCGGGATCATTTTTTATCATAAAACTTTGTTGCAAAAATCGATGCACGCATTTGTTGACCAGTATAGTTCAGTGTCCCTTGACATGGGAGGATGGGAATATGGATTTGGATGACGGATGTAGCCGCTAAAGAGTGCACAGTGGCATTTGCTATAAGCGGCTGTTAATGGGTCTCGCATGGGATCAACTACTTCCTCTGTTTTCGCCAGACATTTCTTTGGAGTTCTGTCTGTCAACCTCTTCGTCGGCCTCCCAAATTTGGCGTTCCACAAGGCTCAATATTAGGTCCTCGATCTTCTGTTCTCGGTCTACATAATCGACCTTTCCCTTCATATCTCCCAATCGTAAGAAATTTTTGCCGACGACACATCGATACATACATGTTACAAACAAACTGAGCCACTGGCGGCTCTCCTACAACAGTGAGCTGATGAGCTTCAGTCCTGGACGGAACTAAACCACATGGCACTCAACCCTCTGAAAACAGAAGTTATGTCAATAACAACAGGACAGAAGAGAAAGAAGCTCACCGACCCATTTCCTAAAATCCATCTAAGTACTCAACAAATTCCAAAGCCGTAAATTCTAGAGGTTACTATTGACAACAGTGCAAGTCCTTCTTACTCCCCCACCCCTTCCGCTCTTGCTACTTTTCTCTCCATCTTTCTCTGCAGAATCGCTATATTTTCTATGTTACTGTTACTTGATGCCTTTTTGTGTTTTCTATCTTTGTTTTCTGTTTGTCGTCAGTACTGTCGTTTATTCTTACGCCCTCGTGTTCTATCCATTTAGTCCACGTCTCTTCCTTGTTTTAAACGCTAAGATCGAGCATGCTCTCTATGAGTGTGAATATGCGCTATAAACATCTTCATTTATTATTATTATTATTATTATTATTATTATTATTATTATTATTATTATCTTGGTCTCAACAATCCTAGCCATAAGCAAAACTATAATAATAATAATAATAATAATAATAATAATAATAATAATAATAATAATAATAATAATAATAATAATAATAATAATAATAATGTGAACTTATAACGCGCAGCATTACGACAAAGATAGATCACACTCTCTGCGCAGACCAATAATGATAAATGAAAGATAACAGACAGTGGACAGTGAGATACGTATAGAAACACTGAACAATATAAAGATGAGGTACAAGAGCAGAAAGTAAAGCAATGGATGAAGGTATGAAGGGATGTAGGTACTGTAAACAGTCTGAGGTGCATGGCGTCATTACATGATGGCCAGCATGGCAGTATTACGAGGGAGTTAAGAATAGTCATTCATGGATAGTACTTTGTGAAGATATTTATTCAGAGAAAGTTTGAATGTAGCCTTTTATTCAGAGTGGCATATGTGATGTGGAAGAGAGTTTCATTGCTTCGCAGCACAGAGGGAGGATGTCCGTTGTCCGTATGTGACTGTCTGACTGGGAGGGAGGATAGAGTGCGGGATCGAGTCTGATGAGGAGCGAAGGTTTCGGGCAGGGGTGTGGACAAACAAGATTTCAGTAAAGTATATAGTGGGGGGAGGAGCCTTCAAAGAGTCTATAGCATAGAGTTGAGAGCTTTGTAGTTTATTCTAGCTTGAACTGGTAGCCAGTGAAGAGAGTGACGAAGTGGTGTAACGTTCAGATTTGCGAGTCGGGAAAACGAGAAGAGCAGCTATGAGTTCTGGACTTTCTGAAGCTATAGCACAAAAAACTTTTCTCCTCTCAAGAATTAAACACTTTTTAAATTTGTCACTCGGAAAATATTCTACACAGCCTATATATTCAGTCGATCATTGATTATAGGCTTCCACTCTGTCTCTAGGGGTTCTACCACTAATAACCAGACTAATATTCAACAAATGTATGCTCATTTTTAAAATACTTACGGGTAAAATGCCCCCTAGACTTTCTACTATCTTTTCTACCAACATTATTACAGGGTCTCTTTAACTCAATATTCCCATAGCGAGAATTGACCTATTCAAGACGAGTATTCTGGCAGTGTTCTTTGGAACAACCTTCCCCCCAGATCGCAAAAGAACGGGCTCCAGTCTGTACAAGTTCAAAGTGGGACTCCTACAACACCTTTTCCAAACCCTTTAAATACCTACAGAGGCTTCCCAGCCAGCTTAATCGTCTATACTCGCACCGAAAAAGCAAACATGTACCACATGTTGCCAGTCCTCTAGCCAACAAAAATAACCCGGCCTGTCAATTCAGTTATCAACCACCATATATTTGTACATGTCATAATTTCTCTCTGAGCTTTTATTGCCTTTGTTGTGAATTAATGTAAAACTTTTATTTCTGGTACTTACTCCGAGGGCTAAATGTAAAAAACATAACTTTTGCTTATTCTGTTACCCTCGTAAATAAAGAGTTGTCATTTCTCCCTCAAACGTTCCACGACGATTGTTATGTAATGGATCACATGGGCCAAACCTGACAAGCTCACTTTGTTATAGTGTTGCCAGAAAGGGTTCCTGTCGGCCTACCAGCTATATATGTGACTCTGCTCCGTATATAGTCGGTACTCTTGATTATCCTCAGGGAGTCTATCTCTCGAGCCTGAATGGGCGTGGTACGGGTGCCAGTGTCGATCGCCACTTTCTCGATCTGTTCTTTCCTGTGAGATGTGCTGAATGAGTGGCAATTAATGCACTGGTCAGTGCGCTCTTCGATGTTGATTGCCATTTTTTTCTTTTGCCTGCTTCTTCTTAACCATTCTGAATTGTTTCCACCATGATCATCCGACAATCTTGAGATGCGCGCCCTTACCACTTTTGCATCAGGACAGGTCTTCAAAATGTCCCCTTATATTTGCCCACGGACCTGTAATACAAGTCCATATGATTTGCCCAATTCTCTTTAATTGGTATCTAAACTTATGTATGATGTGCATGGTCTTTGTATGTGATATGAAGGAGGCTATTTAAGAGGACACGATGGTCGATTAAGAAGCATGTAGATGTTATTCATTACATGTATTTATTTACGATACTTCTGCGGCTCAAACATGCAAACGGATCATACAGAAAATAATTTAACAGTGAGGACTCCAACTATAAACTCAAACTTTTAATTCCGTCGCCAAGTAACATCAAGATCTTATGGCAATAGATAAACACTGTAAAAAAACACCTTTTCCCAAATCTAATAGCATTGATCACGAAACCTGTTAAACGAACTTTATTTGGGGGGGGGGTGTGCGTCGGGAGGTGGCAAAGAGGTCATTTATTTCCCTTGAGTGCGACCAATCTTTCAGTTTTGTTTGTTTCCGTGTCTGTGATGACTGAAATCTCACACGTTTACATAAAAGCCTTCACGCCAGTATCGTGATACTGTTAGTATGTTTTGTCAACCTGTAATGAAAGCAAACATAATGCATGTGAGTCCTGACGCCGATGTAAACATCCTCCCATTTACTTACTTGATTATGTCCCTTTTTTTGCTTACACTTTCGAAGCGCATTACGCCCACGCGCTCACAAATCACAGACTCTTGTATTTTAATTTTGCAGAAATTATGAACGTCAGTTGACACGCAGTTTTAAAGTCTCTGTATTTCTGTAACATATTGATAGACATAAGAGAAAGAAAAAAAAAGCATCACCTAGCCAGCAATCGACCCCTTTGTATACTCGCTCGGTGCCACTCGTGACTGTTCGTCATATTCCGGTGCCGCAGGTTGTGCTTCCGGTTACCAGTGTGGTCGGCAGGAAGTTTTTAACCGTAGGCATCACCACAAGATTATCACTTTAGGGAAAATTATTGTCTGGTGACCGTAGAGCACTCATGAGCAGGTCTACTCCGCTCGATGACAGAGTGCACTTTGAAGAAATGGATTACTATCCAGACTCCGATACAGCTCAGATCATTTCTCCGGATAGAGAAGATGGTCAAGAAGATGGCATCATAAACAGTGTTACAGATATTAGTGCAAGCAGCTCATGTAAGACAACGGATGAAAAGGGAGCTCCGATTATCGGGAAGAGGAAAGCTTACATAACAATAGCAACTCTTCTGTTTATAAATTTGCTGAACTATATGGATAGGTTCACGATAGCAGGTAAGCATGCTCAAAAATAATACAGCAAGTAGGAAACGATTAATACTTTTATGTTTTTGGCTGTGGTCAGTCTTATTACGTGAAATACTAACGTATACAAGTAAGTAGTAGGGGCACTCAGTCGCGCACCTGTTGCAGTCTAGTTGGATTTTATAACGATTACGGCGATATAAGTTATCTTTTTGCGTAACGGCTTGAACCCCACCCACCCCACCCCCATCTATCACTACTACCACCACCGCCACCACCACACACTTAAGAGTAGAAATTGATTAAAAATCACATTATTGTACGCTTATAGCACATAACGGTCATAAAGCAGAAACTTAACATTGCATTGGTAAATAGCAGGATGGAAATTGCTTTAAATGTGTGAATGTCAAGCACAGCTGGTCAACTCTGCCAACACGACAAGACTGAATGGACTTCCCATAAAATGACTTAACAACTGTTTTGATTTGACGACTTCTGCTGTAAATAAACCAGACCATTTCATAGAGATGACACATTTAAGCCAAAATGTTAGTATAATCCCTTGTCATAATTCCTTGTGTAGACGAACAATTTAGAGTTAATACAAGTTTGTGGTTTGTGGTTAATTTCTGTTATAAGTGGTCATTATGTGTTTGGGAGGGAGGGGGGAGGTCTTATGTGGTAATGGTTAGCGGTTTGGTTACAAAAGGGCAATGGTTGAACTTGTTAAAGTTCAAAATAACTCTTTAAAAGTTTGTCATGCACAAAGGCATTAGTGTAACAGGGTAAGTTTTATTATTTGTCATGCATAAAAGCCAAGAACCCACATATTTCACACTCTCACATGGTGACTATTTTCAAAACTCAAATGTTGCCGAAACAAAAACCTCACATATAAAATAATATATGTAATAGAATGCATTTTCTAACCTGGCAATAAATGCAGTGTGCTTGAATAAGAGAACAGAAGGAAGAACATCTAGCACAGTTGCAGACTACATTTAATCTCTTTTTATATTATATGCTACTAAAGAGAAAACAAAATTGTATACTGTTTTCAGGTGTTCTGAAGCAGGTGCAAGATTACTATCATATCAACAATTCCGAAGCAGGAATCATTCAGACATCTTTTATCTTAGCATACATGATCTTCTCACCTATTTTTGGTTACCTTGGGGACCGCTACACAAGAAAATACATCATGGCAATAGGAATTCTTTTGTGGTCTGGATTCACTTTAGGGGCTTCTTTTATTGGAGACAAGGTATACTTGCACTGTGATCTTTTTAACTAAAGCTCTTATTTCAGAAATAGACAATCAAAGGTCTGTAATGAATGAATATTTTAATTATTTGTGATTTTTTTTGTTTGTTTTGTTGCTTTTACTAATGTGCAGCATATTTCAATAATAAAAATATACTATGTTATGGTTCTATAAAAAAGCTAAAAAATGTAAATGTTGGTATATTAGAAGCAGGTAAAATAAACTAGAAATAGTGTCACAAAAGAGAGTAGTTATTGAAGCTGCTATATGTCTTACCAAATTCTGACTAGGCCATGTGTTTCTTTTTTCTTGCATTTTATTATTGTTTTAGTATACTTTATAGAGCAGGTAATACTTTGGTGCATAAAATAATATGATGTGAAGATTAATTTTATAATTCCATATGATATTTGTTGTTACAGTATTTTGGAATATTTGTACTGATGAGAGCTTTGGTTGGTATTGGAGAAGCCAGTTATTCGACCATTGCTCCAACTATCATTGCTGATCTATTTGCTAAGCAGATGCGAACACGCATGCTTATGGTCTTCTACTTTGCAATTCCTGTTGGCAGGTAAAAAAATGAAGAAATGAAATTTCCGTTTCAGCAATTAAATTATTAGTCAGTGTTTCCTGTTTCCTGTTCATAAAAAGCACAGATGTTTCAGACCCTCAGTTAAAACTGTTAGGAGTTTACAAACTCTTAATTAAAATTGCAGCAGGTTTTACTAACCAGTCATAAAAGAAAGGACAAACAAGGCATATATGTTAATATAATTTTGATCTTTGACATCAAGAAATTACTTCAATTATTGTCATTTTTTGTTATAAAGCTACATCACAGATATTTGATGATAAATGACATAATATCATCTATTTACATCTCGTTTATTGCAGAATGTCTTACATGATAAGATCTCTGACCTAAACCTTTACGATTATGGTCACCTTTAGCAAATTTATTTTATAAGATATATGTACACAGATATGAGTGATGTGGTTCACAGCATGAAAGAAAATGGAATTTACCATTGTTTGGTGGTAAATAGTCTAAAATACTGATGACTAGTAGCTGTAACCTGCAGATTTGGGTTTATAAAGAAGTAGTTGTCATCACTTTCATGTTAAAATTGCTACCAGCAAATTCAACGAGGTTCCTAAATGAGATTATGCACTTTATTTTGTAATCTATTGTAGACTGGATGTTATTTGGGATAAATGCAAACAAGGAAATCAGAATCAGTATTTTTTATAGGGAGTAGAGGAGAATCTCTTACGTGATTGTGAAGACAACAGGAGGGACAGAACTGAAATGTGGAGACTGCGAGTGGGCTATAACTGGGATAAGCATATTATAAGATGAGTGTAACTGGAGCATACAGAGTAGAAGACCATCAGCAGGTGGCTAAACAGTATTATTTATAATATATTGTCACTATATGCTATATGCATATTTGGTAACCATTATGAGACTGTTGTTAGACAAGAGTTCACGTGTTCAAATTAATCTCTTTTATTTTTCCATTAGTGGCCTGGGATTTATAGTGGGAGCCAATGTTGCTGAACTGTTTCATGATTGGAAGTATGCTTTGAGAGTAAGTCCATTGTGTAGTTAAAATAGAAGTAGAATTGCTTGGGGTGAAACTGATTGAGCTTCTGTAGAAGGGCAATTATAGTAGTAACTGCATTGTAGCTGAAATATTTTGCATCTATTAACTTTTAATTTATCTTTCAAAGGTACCAAAAGAACGGCCAAAATCAGTATAGATGATGATTCGTTATTTACAAATGGGTTAATATTAAGTTAAAGCTCCTAAGTTAAAGCTCCTGTAAATTAGACGTGAAACAGCAAAAAAGTGAGGCTTTTGTACCTAGATAGCAGGTATCAAACATTAGTCAGTGAAGATCTTTTATATTTATAGTATGTGTCATCTAAATATAAAAAAATTAGCCATTGAGGCTCTCATATCTGAAATGCAATTGTCAAACATTAGCCAATGAGGCTTTTGTATCCGAATATTAAATGTCTAACAGATAGAGTGCTTTTCAAGATAAAGAACATGGAGTTTTCAACCAGGTTTCACATCAGTACATGTCATAAGAATGTAAGAGGAAGAAACTTATTAGTAATAAATGTATTCTAGTATAAAAGGGTCATGTTTATCAGTGTCATGTTTGGTTCAAATGTTACACAGAATTTGTATTCAGAATTCTGATGGCAGCAAATCTAAAAATGATAACAATACTTTTTTACATCTTGGCAGCTATGCCAATGGGCTTGTGAGAGGCTTTCTTGCATAAAAGAAAGTTGTTTCAATATAGTGACTTTATTAAAAGAATGAATTTAACTTGCATATAAAAACTTTTACTACTGAATTTCTTGTTTTTAGGTAAAATTATATTTACTATTTCTTATACAATGGTAATGTTTTCATTTAAAATTAAGTTCATTTTTATAGTTCTGCTTATATCTTTATTTTCAAACATTTGTTCATAGTCTTGGTTAGTGATGTGATTTATCATTAATCAAATAATCAGCTTTTATTATTCATTATTTCAAAATATGTATGTGCTTTTGTGTTTCAGGTGACACCTGGCCTTGGTGTTGTCTGTGTGGTGCTCATTATTCTCTTCTGCCAGGAACCTGTACGAGGCATGTCTGAGGGTGGCACCCATCTGCATGCTACTGACATATTGACAGACCTCAAATCTTTGTTCAAAAAGTGAGATCTGCACATTTGGATTGACCTCAAATCATTGTTGACAAAATGAGATATTATAAATCATTGAATGATAATGTATAAAGGTTTTGAGTGCATTACTTTAATCAGTGTATTATTTGTCTTTCAGGTGAGTTGTCTAAAATGTTTCAAATGTTCTGTCAAAAGCAGGAGGAGAATACTCTGACTGTGATGGTCACTTGCTCTGTTTTCTATGTCACTCTGAGTTGCTTAATTAAGGTACTTCACTTCCAGTTTGGACACACGAAGAGTACAAGGTGGCTTCCCTTTGTTTTCAGTACCTGCACTGTGGAAGTCCACCAGATACCTTTCTAATCGCATTTACCAGTATAAACCATCACAGGCTTTGAGATCTCAGGATGCATTTCTGCTCAAGAAAACCAAAGTTCTCTCCCTTTCCATCTTTGGGAAGCGATCTTTTGATCTGTTTGGACTCAGAAGTTTGGAATCCCCTGCCAGTACAGTTAAGGCTTTACCCAGGTGCATGAAACTTTCAGAAAAAGACCTAAAAGCTCATCTTTTCCAGAAATATTCAAGACTGGCTTTGTGTGTGTGTGTGTGTTGTGTGCAGTGAGTAGCTTCTAGCTTCTATAGAACCAAGCGCAATATAAGAGTGAGTATCATTATTACACTGTGATGTTTGCTCTGTGCTTTTTGTTGTTTTTTCTGTGTTATGTTTGTCTGTTGTGGTTTTCCTCCTAGGCAGATTACTTGAACCAAAGAAACTTGTGCCTAGCTTGTATAAGAGGTCAATCAATTGATGTCTGGAATTTCATATTGCCACTCAGTCAGTTATACTTTGATAGAGAGTGGTGCATGCCTGCAAAAAGTACAAAAGGAGTACCGTACAACCATTGTTTCCAGCTAGCAATTATAGAGCAACTCACTCAGAATGCTTTTTTATTGCTGTGAACTAATGATTTTTTTATGACTTTTTCAGCAAGAGCTTTATGCTGTCTTCTCTTGGCTTTACATGCGTGGCTTTTGCAACTGGTTCTCTGGCAATCTGGGCCCCAACTTTTATGACTGATGCTATTGCTTCAAATGGAGGCAAACGGGATGATGCGCGGTACGTTTAATTAGATTTTCTGATTTTATAATTTTGAAATTTGTTGAGAAAAAGTAAACGAAAATCTCTTGGCTGTTATTTTTTTTAACTGTATAATTTTTTGGGACTCTTCTGCACTAGGTGTCTGTACAAACTCTTGGAAAATCAACATGGTAATGACAACAAAAGAATGTGCATTTGATTGCAGGGTGTCGTTGGAGTTTGGTGTCATAACAGTGGTTGCAGGATTTCTTGGTGTGTTCCTGGGTGCAGAAGGGGCTCGTTGGTATCGGCGCTACAACAAGCAAGCTGATCCCCTCATCTGTGCCTTTGGCCTACTGAGCTCTGTCCCCTTCCTGTTTTTTGCCCTCACCCTGGCCAAAATCAATGCACCTGCCACTTGGGTTTGTTCTGTTTTTTATTTTGTCTCTTTTTAAGCTTGGATAATGATTTTGGAGAAAGTTTTGATAATCTTATATGATCATTATCTGGGTTGATTGGAATTTATTTGATTTCTTGTTCATGATAATGAGAATAATCTGTTCATCAATGTACAGAGATAATACGATGTACAATACTATAAAGATGGCTGCTTAATTGTGTTGATAAAGTATGCCAGTCAGCAGCAGCTGTGTATAACTGAAGGCACAGTAACCTGTGCAGTAGCCTTAATTTCTCAGTTTGGACTTCTTTCAGTTTCTGATATTTGTTGGCGAGACCTTGCTTTGTCTCAACTGGGCATTAACAGCAGACATCCTGTTGGTAAGACATGCTTCTTTGCTCTTTACCAGGAAGTTAAGTGCAGTTAGAAGGAATCTGTTACATATCTACCAGTAATGGTCAATGTTCTGACTTTTTTTAATTAGCTCAACAACTGAATGAGGAAGATTTCATATCTTTCTAGTCCTATGCATTTTGCAAGTGCCTGTGGACTCTTTTAAAACATTTCTTGCAATCCTAAGATGTGTTAGAAATTTTGGGGTGCCAAATGGAGTTTGAGAGTTGGGACCGGGTAGGGGTAGGAGGAACAGCTGGTAGTTAAAAAGTAATTCCCAAAAATGGGGCAGAGTGTTTAGGACACAAGTAAGTTGTTAGCTGCCTTGTCCGTCATGGATCCCTGCATTACCATGGTTTGACCTAACAGCTTAGGCAAATTTATTCACACTTCTTCCACCAATAATACCTCAGTTATAACATTCTTCTAATTTTCTGCTTTTCGTATGTCAGAAAACCTTGTCTCCTCTTTTACAGTTTAGTTCAGATTAATTTTAAAGGACTTTCCTTGTAGATAGAATATGATAGAAGTCAGTTAACAAGATGCAGAGCAACAGATACAAGGCAATGGTCAAGGACAAAAAGTATATAAAGAATAAAGTTTAGAAACAATAGTCATGTTTTGTGGGTGTTAGCTAGAAAATTGCAAACTGGTGCTTTAAATGTCAGGAGAAAAGCCAGGGAATTTTTTTTACATCTGGCATTCTTGTTTTTTGCTGTAATGTTTTTATGTTGATAACGACTGGTTGACCCCAAAAAGGCTGAATAAATGTTACTGAGGATGAAATAGAATCAACAAATGTGAATGTAAAACCAGTTATATCACAATTTTGCATTTTGTTTTTTTACATACAATACATACAATACATCTTTATTGTCTATGTCTGGTCACAACAGAGATAGAAATTTTCCTTTGTTGCTGGGAGCTCCCACAGTTAACTGGAGAAAAGGATACATAATAAACTGAAAAAAAAAAAAATTACGATCACACCTCATACACTCATACAGTTACACTCATGCTTAGCCCTCGCACACCTAAGACAGTTAGCAGATGCACATTCTCTTCCTCTCTTACACACACACACACACACACCCACAGACATTCAGGCTAGGTACGTTTGTTAGTCCTGTTCAGGAGTGCTATTGCGGTTGGTAAGAATGACTTGGCAAAGGCACTCTTCCTGGCGACCACTTGCTTCCATCTGCGGCCAGAGGGTAACATTTGGAAGTGGCGATGTAGTGGGTGAGAGGGTCTGTGATGATTCTGACGGCCTTTAACCTCACAGCCTTGATGTATAAATCACCTAAAGGTCTTTGTGGAGAACCAATGATCTTGCTGGCACTCTTGACCACTCTCATTAAACAAGCTTTATCTTTGAGAGAGAGAACGCCAAACCACACTGACATATTGAATGTTAAGATGCTTTCGATTAGACTGCGATATACTGACTCAAGGACAGGGCCACTGACACCGAAATTCCTCAGTTGCCTCAGCAGGAACAGGCGCTGATGTACTTTCCTGGAAACAATGCTGGTGTTTTCCTGAAAGGACAGTTTGCTGTCTAGCACTGTGCCGAGGTACCTAAAACTTTGCACCTGTTCTATTGTCTCATTATCAATAATTATAGGGGTGTGGGCAGGTTGATGTTTTCTTCTGTCAAGGACCACTTCTTTAGTTTTAGAGACATTGAGCACCAGAAAGTTTTCTTCAAACCATGAGTGTAATTTTTGAACCTGGAGGAAATAGCTTGCAAGTGACTTCTCGTCCTTGAGCCGAGCAACCAATGCCATATCATCTGCAAACTTAATCAATGATAGGGCACAATTCGAGAATTCCGTCCGGACTTCACTAGTGTAAACAGAGAACAGTATTGGGGACAAAACACACCCCTGTGGGGCTCCGGTATTTATGATCAGAGTGGTCGAGACTTTTAATGTTCTGTGTGATTTATTGAATTTTATTTATATTTCTTATGGCGTTATATGGCTTTATTATGAAAAATCCCATGACTCCACTTTCAAAGTACTTAGAATGACAGATTGTTTGATAAAGCTGACTTATTTTAATAAAGTGTTGGTGACACGTAAAAGTTGCTAATATAACCTCCGTGGCCTTAACACTGAGCATTACCATGCTCAGAATGTTATGTGAAAATGGTTTATTCTGAGCACTTGGGATAATTATGAACAAACAGTTAACCCTGAGTGTTATTCAGGCTCAGAATTTTATGTACAAACAGTTAACTTTGAGCATTAGTTGGAGTAATCCAATTTGATCACAGATGGCAATGTCAAACCTGAGGACTGTTCAGGGTTAACCTTTTTCTGTTTTTTTTGCATGACATCCTGAGCCTAAGTAACAGAGTTAACTAACATTCAGGGTTAAATAAAATGAGGTTAACAGAATATTGGGTATCGCATCTTCATTTATCAGCAGCCTAGAAGAGAGTTGTCAGTCAGCTGAATGCCTTCAATTCACATGACATTTTGAATTGTGTGCTGCAGTATGTGGTCATACCTACACGACGATCAACTGCAGAAGCCATGCAGATTCTATTGTCTCATGCATTTGGTGATGCTGGTAGTCCATATTTAACTGGAGTGGTAGGGTGCATTTTTATTTTTGTTAGAAATTTGTGTTTTTAACTTAGCTATGACCTATGTGTTATAGGGAGATATCACTAATCAGATACATGATAGTAGATAAAAGTCACAAGATAGACATGGGAGTAGATAAAAGTTACAGTAGACATGGGAGTAGATGAAAGTTACGTGGTAGACATGGAAGCAGACAAACGTTATAAGGTAGACATGGGATGCTAGATGATGGGGGTGAACAGATGCCACTTTTCGTTATGCCATGATGATGCTCTACTTATATTTTATGCATCAGTTTTCAGATGTTTGTGTTTTGATTGTGTGAGATGTGTACATGGTGTGTGTACCAGTGCTGTTGTATTAGACACCAACTTTATCACATTAACTCCTGTACTTGTTGCATCCTGTGACAGCTAAGAGTGCTTGTGCACTTTTTGTTTCAGACAGTACCTGACATGGATGATTGTCTTCCCATAGTCATTCTCAGTTTTGTTTCAACAGGTGGCAGATGCACTGGCACCCTATTTTGGGGGGAGCAGCACAAGTCCATCTGTACAGTTTGTCACATTGCAGTACGCGCTGTACATGACAGCTTTTGTGTGTGTGCTGGGGGGCGGAGCATACTTAGCCACAGCCATTTACATCGACGGAGATAGACAAGCTGCAAAGCAACAGACACAAGGTATAGGCCGAGGACAAATTTATTCTTGTTTTTTCTCCTTTGTTGCTTAATTCTGTTCTGCTTACTGTATATTATTGAAAATGTTAACTTCAGAACTGTTACAGGAAGAATGCATCAAACTATTTCATAACATCATCATTTCAGCGGATGAAAATAAGGGATATTTGCCAAACATGATGAATTCTGCAGTAGCAGAGCTAGTCTTTGCTGATATGATACAGGAATTTGGAACATTTCCTCCATTCATAAATAGCTTCTTTGTTCCACTGAGTAGATAGGTGTGAATATATGATGCATTCATGAATCTCTCCTTAATGCATATAAAATTTCTTCCAGATATTTTGCTCCCACCTTTTTTTAAGTGAATATATTTTTGAAGATAAATTTCCCATCACTTTCCCTGTTATATTTAGATCCAGTTTTGCAACATCAGGAGGCAAAATAGGTGATTTTTTTTTTTTTGCCTACTTGAAGTGCTATGGGCCAGGTTTTACACCTTGTTTATAGTCACCTTTGTGTATTAGGGGCCAAGTTTGTACTTTTTCTATAGCCAAATGGGGATTTATTGGTTGTGGATTTGGGCTGTGGCTCATGATTTTTACAACTTTGGATCATTGATAAGTTATTTGCTGCAGCTGATGGCATGCCAGATAAATGGGAATGAGCTGCAAATACTAATTCTTGTAAGATTATATGTCATCTTTCACACACATATACATGCATATGTGAATACACAAAAAATATATGTGCATGTGTAGCCATACATACAGATGTAGCCATGCGTACATACAGATGTGACCATACAAGTGTGGTGACATATACAGGTGCAGGCCCTGACCTGTATTTTAAAATGTTAGCCAAGTAAAACTTTATTGCTTTTACAATAACTTTGCTATGGTGTTCCTATGTGGATAGTGTTTTTGTTAGTGTTCTTAGTCTGATGATCTTCATGCCATAGAATCAGATCAGATGATCTTGGACTTTGTGACTTGGGTGATTCCCATTGCACATACCATAATGCATGTGTTTAGGGTAACCATAGGACCATGTTTGTTCTTGTTGACTAAAAGCTCCTCTGCATTTGACTGACAGCAGTGCCACAGGAAGATGACGCTGATGATCATGTCGTCAGTCGCCCTGCTATAGACAGCGGAACAACTCCAGTGTTATAGCCCATTAGATAGACAGGTGACCTGCATATTCATGTCAATGCCACAACAGTGGCACCTGATTACTAACAGCTTGCTTTGCTTCCTACTCATTGACCTCATTTTTTCATTCTATTTTGGGGTTTGGGAGGGAGTGGAATTTTGCTTTTTATTTGTTTGCAATGCAGACACAATATAGATCGTGCATGAGAAATCATTTCATGTTTATTTTCCAGCTGCACCGAAGCTAAACTGTAAGGCAGAATACTTTATTTCGGGAAAAGGAAATATCTTTTGCATAATGATTTCTCTGCGAATCAGATAATTTAAAAAAGTAAGGACATTAAAATTAATCCTACATTAAAAGTAGGAGGGTTATTTAAGTTGATGCCGTATTTTTTCTGAGTTTTTCTCTACACTTTTGGTAAATCTTAAAGAAATTCTGATAGGTATAAATACCTTTGTTGAGAGCAGTGCACACAATATATTCTTTGTAAGTAAAAGTGTGGAGCGGAATAAACAAGAGATAATCTCTCTTTGCAGATGTTTGTGCAGCAATGCATGATAATTGTGCGTATATGCAAACAGAAGGCACATTAGGCATCTGATGTATAACAGTACATACAGCTAAGTGGGGGTGGTACATCTTGCAGCGGATGTTTGTTTGAGGACATTGTAAACTTAGTCACACCTTGCAGCAGATGGTGTTTGAATACAGCTTGAACTTTGCCACACTGTGCAGTAGATGTTGTGTGTTTAGAGACAGCATGAAACTTTGCCACACTTGGCAGTAGTTGTTGTGTGTTTAGAGACAGCATGAAACTTTGCCACACTTTGCAGTAGATATGGATTTGCAGACAGCTTGAACTTTGCCTTAACTTGTGCTTGATGAGGCAAACTATCACTCCATAATAAGAAAGCTTTTTTCCTACCTGTCTCGTGTTATTTTCTGCCATTTCTTTTTGAGATGTTATGCATGAGGTACAAGGTTGTCTATCCCTTGTGTTTTAGAAGAATGTAACTACTGATATTTAAAGACTTTTTGAATAATAGATTTTTAGAGATAAGAGCACCAGAACAATCTTGTAGGGGCAGCAGCCACAAATGATGAGTTTGACTACTAAAGTGATCCATTAGGATTCTCTAGGTGCTAAAATACTCTTATTTATGTGGTGAGTAGAGTATTGGCATGAGAAACAGATTACTTTAAACTACCTCTAAAATGTTTGGGTATTTTACTGAGGAATGCAGTAACGTTGGTGCTATAATATTCATTTGCATTTTTTTACTTCCAAAAGTATTGTTTTCTTTTTGCAAACTGCACTGATTCATCTGATAATTTCAGTATTGTGATTAGATGACTTTTGTTGATATAATCCGTAGTAACAGTAGATAATTTAGGTTCTACTTATTGGGAGACAGCAAAAAAAAATGTGTAGCACCCAGTTCATCTATTGCACAGTGAGATGGGGACGAAGTATCGCCTATTTTGATGTCTTGTTTGTTGGGGTTACACAGTCAGATGAGGAATTGAAGTAGCGCCTGTTTTAGTGTCTTTCTTTATTGGAGTTGACAGAAGGAAAGCTTTTTGTGGCCTATCTACCTACAGTTTTTTTTTTGTCATAAGCTTCAGTTCATTTTCGGTTCCTCTATCCTACCAATCTTTTATTACAGAAATGGTGGAGAGAATTGACAGCCAAGAGGTCCGAGACTACAGTTATTCCAGTCCCATCTAGTAATGACACAGGCAGCAGCCAGCGTCGTCAAGTACCAAGTAGTGACTGCAAAAGCAGAGATTGTTCAAGTTGCCATATATGTGAGCTGTCGAGAGTCGTGTTTAGTATTAGGTATATCTATAAATATCCTGTACTAATGAAGGCATCTGATAATATTCTTCCTTTAAACAAATTCTAGCCCTTCATCATCAATACATGGAATTTGTATATATGATAAAAGAAAGCTTGATGTACACTTTCTATAACTCTGGTAGTGAAAAGTGTATGCAAATTTATCAACTCTTTACAGTTTCCCATAGTTTAAAAAAGTCAGCTAAATAAAAAACTTGAAATCATTGCAAAAAGTTATGTGAATGCTTATTAACAGTCATTCCCCTAGTGCATGCAAATGTGTATTTGTGTGCACATTTATCTTCATTTACTGTCATAAGCCTGATTTTTACTGTTTGTGATTGAGTAGAAATTTGGAGTTCATTCTATGATCATTTATTTCAAAGGGTTTGAAATTTTTCATTCTGTAAACAGTGATAAATGAAATACTCATATGGCAAGGATGAAAATCTCCTGTTCCCTTGAATACCAGTTCTCCTTGAAAATACATTGTGTACACATGCAGCACAGGAGTGATGAATTATGTTGTGTGTGGATAACAAGAGTTGTTAGCATTTTTTATTATTTATTAATTTTGGGGCAAGTTGATTTAAAGGGATTTATTTTGTAAAATTGCTGTCCTGTTTTTGTGTTTTACCCTCTCTGGTAACTTGGACAGTTATGGATTAATGCCTACTCTGCTGAACTGCATGTATGTTAGGATGAGCACGTGCTTGTAATAAGTGTTTGATAACGGCGACAAGGTGTTTGATTGTTCATGTACTTGTGATGAGTTTTTGGAAGTGTGTGTTTATCACAGGTGTTTAATAAGTCATAATGTATGCCTGCTGATCTTGTTGTTGACTGAACACTATTCATGCATGTAAACAAGGAACATGTTACATCTTGCGATTTAACATTGCAGTGATGGAATGCAGTATTAAAGGGAAAGTGCACTCAGAAACCATACAGGGCTTAAATGATGGATATTGACATTACCACTTTTAAGAACTGTTTGCTTATGATAGCATCTGAAACACAATTCTGAAATGGTTCACAGAGGCTGCCATGTTTTATCAAGTGATGTCAGAAGTGCAATTCCACTGCAACAGTTCACTTTTGTTCTCTTAACTCAAAATCGACCATGTGCCCCAAAATCGATATTTTCTTAAGCTGATCCTGACCTTAAGCATGGTTGTCAAAATGAAGGCACCATGGATTTAAGGATCATATGTATAACTTCACACCAAAAGTACAGTAAGAAAGAGCTGAGCGAACTGAAGAATACTGGCATTGCACAGGATAAGGTTATAAACAGTAACGTAATGTCCATGTAGCCAGTGTATGTTAGAGATGGCAGTCTTTTGTCAGAAACTTTTCATGCCAGTGATTTCTGAGTGAAGCAAGAATGCTACTTGTGTAATAGAGCCAACCTAGTTCTGGATCACTGTGTTGAATTAGTTGGGAATGGAAAAAGAATATGTAAAGATTCCCTCACACAAATGAAGCTAGTATCCTTCATGTACCTGTTGTCTCAAAGGTAAGATGCAATCAAGACCTTTGACCACAGCCAGAATGATGAGGTCAGCACTGCTTTGCTCTCTTCTTGTCAAATTGTCCCTGTTAATGGTCACTCTGCTCTCTTCTTGTCAAATGATGCCTTCTAATTGTCACCTTGCTCTCAACCATCAAAGAGTACTAAAAACATGGCAGACTTCATGAACAATCCTGGGGCTGTGTTTACGATACAGTTGTAAGGAAATATTCTTTCGCAACCTAACATTATAAGCAAAAAACAAAAGAATGTTAGTATCTATGATTCAAGCCCAACATCTTAGTTCATTTGGCTTTCCCTTTAAGAATATTCATTTTTAAATGTGGGAGAAATGCTGCTTGTCTCTATGGTCATTCTTGCCTTATTGACATGTGGAGAATGTGTAAGAAATCTTTATTTTGTAAAAACAATGTCAAGTTATTACCTGCAGGTGTGTGTGTGAAAGCTGCATAAAGCTTATGGAAAACTGCTGCAGAAATTTGTGATGTGTGATAACAAGTCATCAAAGTCGCAATCAGTTGTATTCCCACTAAAAGTCAGTCAAGCTGGCACATGAAATAACCACAATACCACCAGTGTCATATGAAACATAAAACTATTTTAAGTCTAGCATTTTTCAGCGTGGCTCATAACAAGTGACTCAGAAAATGAAGTAGATGCCCCAAGATTTATGTGATCTTCCCTTGCACATGGTCTCAACATTATAAAGCACAGTGAGATTGTTCTCCTCTTTAAAAGGTAATTAATTGATGGGTACATTTATTATGAACTCCTTTCACATGAATCCACTAAGGTAATACAATTGACCATTAAGACTAACAAGAGCAGCCTGGCATGTACACCTTCAGTAACTACCAATGTAATATTAATACCAAGAAGTATGCATGAGAGTATAAGACATTTTTGAAAGATTTGTTACATAACTGAGGATTATTAATGAATATTTAACCCATTCTGAGAAAGTCAAAATGTCACTTAGCTTTAAAGTCATGCAGATTCCATGGTAATGTAATAAAACACCACTTCATGGCATACATATTGTGGCACCTCTAGTAACACAAAGAGAACAAGTCAAATCTTCAGGCTTGCTAATAACGGTGCTTACAAGTTACATAACCTTCAAGGGTTCACTATCTTGTTGGGAAACTAACACCTCCACCTGGCTTTTCAGCACATCTTGGAGACGTCCTTGCATTACTTTCAGAAAACCACGCTCAGTGTTGGTGTGATCACACAAGACCACACTGGTACCCTTGCAGACAGCATCTAGAATATCATGGTGTGACATTTCCCCTGTCAAGTATAAGTCAGCCTTCACTCCTCGCAAAACACTAGAACCTGAGCCAGCACACACTGCCACCGAAGTCAGTTCCGTCTGCCCTGTATTTCAACAGAAACATTCACCTGTAGTTATTCAAAAACTGAACATTGTCTGCTTCAGCTGAGCTTCACAATAGGATTATTACAAAATATTCTGATCAAACTGTTTAATGTACCTTTTATTCAATACCACAAGACTACCAATGCTCTGTCTGCAGATCGTATACAATTCTACCAGGTTTTTTAATCTGCATGCCCAAAAAAATAAATAGCGATAGGTTGAACAGGATGTTTGTCAGTGTTAAATAACAATACTAGCTTGAAACTAGTGTATGCCAGGCAAACCAAAATAAAATGCAGTTCTGACTCTTCAACATCAAGACAGAAATGGGCAGTTGCAAACCATAGCAACGGAGTTGATTATGTGTCTTAAGCCATGTAATTTTTATCAGTGAAACCTAAATCTAGTCAAGGCACTTCGAGCACCAGCATTTGGTAAACTATATAAATGTACACTGACCGAGAAAGACAATTTAAAAGATCGACAGAATTCATGGCATTCTTCGGACATAATTTCTTATCACCAGTCTTGTTGAGTAGAGCTTTAGTGAGTGTGTTTAAGTGAGGGAGCAGGGTGCTAGTGAATGAAGTCAGGTGAGGGAGTAGGGTATTAGTGAGTGTGGTCAGGTGAGGGAGTAGGGTATTAGTGAGTGTGGTCAGGTGAGGGAGTAGGGTATTAGTGAGTGTGGTCAGGTGAGGGAGTAGGGTATTAGTGAGTGTGGTCAGGTGAGGGAGTAGGGTATTAGTGAGTGTGGTCAGGTGAGGGAGTAGGGTATTAGTGAGTGTGGTCAGGTGAAGGAGTAGGGTATTAGTGAGTGTGGTCAGGTGAGGGAGTAGGGTATTAGTGAGTGTGGTCAGGTGAGGGAGTAGGGTATTAGTGAGTGTGGTCAAGTGAGGGAGTAGGGTATTAGTGAGTGTGGTCAGGTGAGGGAGTAGGGTATTAGTGAGTGTGGTCAGGTGAGGGAGTAGGGTATTAGTGAGTGTGGTCAGGTGAAGGAGTAGGGTATTAGTGAGTGTGGTCAGGTGAGGGAGTAGGGTATTAGTGAGTGTGGTCAGGTGAAGGAGTAGGGTATTAGTGAGTGTGGTCAGGTGAGGGAGTGTGGTGCTGGTGAGAGTGTGGTGCTGATGAACGTGGTCAAATGGGATTAGGGCTAATGTGTGGTCAAGTCCTCATTTACAAATCCTGTGCCATATGTCACAAGGAGAAGGTTGATGACTACAAATGTCGGACAGTCTACATTTACTAGACATTGTTACTGTTACCTGTCTTTGACAAAACTATGTTCTGTTGACATCTTCATTCACACTTTCAACCTATAGACAAAACTTTTTTTCTGCAAAAGTGCCTTCAACCAACCTGGGGCCTTGGCAATGCGCACATGCTGAAGAACAAGATGATCTTTGATGCGAGAAATTGCTGTTTCTATGGATATAGATGAACGAAATCTTCCACTACGACCCATACCAAAACCAGGAGAAGGCAACTGTTGAGTACAAAAACTCGTGTGATTGCAGGTATTAGATCTTCTGGTTGATTATACATATCGCAACTATCAAGATATTCACTCACAGTGCCAAGGATGAGATGGAGCTAGTTGCCTTGAAATGCATGAAAATACCCTAATATTACCACCAAAAAAAAAAATCAACATGATGGACAAAACAGACATCAGAAAAATACAAAATAAGCAGAAATTAACTGTTTCTACCTCAACATATCCTAAAAGGGCATTATTTTGAAATCCATAAGGAAGTATGTCAAATGGGATTTTGAAAAAAATCTACACAGCCAGACTGTACCACCCTGACAGTCAAGTCCCACTAGCAGTAGACAGCTCCTCACATGAAGCAGAAATAAATTAACGATTGTTTATCTTTGGTTTGTGATACACAAAATATCCCATAATAAGCCCCTAAGGGTTAAAAAAACAAGCATTCAGGACAAGTTATAGCGCCCTACTTCATAAGGTAAACACTTTTTAAAGCGTTTGTTATACAGCACTGATGTTTTAGAAAAAATAAGCAAATTAACTTATTCTGTTCAAGACAGTACGACAAACATTGAAAAAGTCAAATGCAAGAACACTGCTACATCGTAATATGTAGTATATATGCTCCCTGACAAACATATCAAACATAACCATATTCTATCAGAATGTCATGAATCTGGATTGCGTACATCAAGAATTTTGATAGCTTGTGCTTTAAAATGGATTAATTTCCAAAAGTTAGGGAACCTTAAATGCTAGGACACATGGACAAGTGATTGTTACCACCTTCAGAGTTTGACATTTAACATGTTCCCTAAAAATACACAAGGGCTTGCACCTCTGAGTAATTATATTAATGGTCACTTGAATCTCTTTTACATGCCAAAGGTGATGATTAGAAAGTCTGTGTGAAAATCAAGTCTGAAAACATACCTTTGCTGAATTTGTACATTCCAGATGTTGTAGCATTATACCTGAGCTAGTCAACTCTTTCATAATCCGTGAAAGGTCAGCAGCCTTGCAAGCGACGTGCAGCTTCACTGTACAAGATGCATCACCTACACTGCTACTGTTTCTAAGAAAGTAAAGTAATGATAAAATCATTTTGAAAAAAAATATACTTTATAAAACAATATTCTACAGGCACTAAAACATGGTCTTGTAACAATAAAAATGAGCTTATTTTTCCCATGACAGATATATTGAAGTGAACATAATTTCATCTGTGCTGTTCAGATAAAACTAAAGCAAAGAGAGGTGAGCTTTGTAAAAGCAGTCCTGTGTAAAACAACTGTAAAATGTTTAGATATTTAAAAATTCAGCTCTCATTTTAGGGGTGACATACTTCTCCGTCTCTATCGCCTGTTAACATACTTCTCTCTGTATATTACACCTGTTTACAAGGCTGAATGTTGGTTCAGGTTTCCTCCTGATTTTCTCCTCCCTACCAACTTTAACTCATTCTATATGTGTATATAAACCTACAAAACATCTCCAGACATAACACGTAACTATACACCTTGATATTTTCAATAATCAGATATGTATATATCTGTGTGCATCCATGCACATGCATGTTACGTGAGATATTTATCCTGAAACAAGAACAGACTAGCAGAGGTTAGAGGGTAGGTGTGGTTACAGAGGTGGACAGTAGGCTGAGGAGACAGAGCAAGAAATAAATGACATTATTTTATAAGCATACAGAAAGGACCTTTGATAGAACTACTAAGTTCTAGCACACATAAAGAGAACCTCCAAATCAGACTGATTTTGCTTACAGCTCTTTTAAGCTTTACTTACTGATTCTCACAGTAAACCTGGTCTTTCCCCAACCATTGTAAACTTGTCAGCAAAATCTTGGCCTCTTCTTCACTGACCACAACACTTAACCTCTTGTCAGTACCTTTTGGCAAGATTTCTGTCTGCTCTAGTGGCTTTTTGTCAAGGATGTCTACAAAGAAAATGAATCAAATTAAAAAATAACAAAATTTCAACTGAAATTTTGTTTGTTGTTTTTAAAGAAACTGGGACAACAAAGAGTTTCCAGCTTTAAAAAAAATGTGGTCAAAATTTACAGAAACCTGGAAGAATTGTGAAGAGACCTTCTATTCTTCTTCTTCTTATTCCTTTTCACCCCCAGTGGAGCATAGGGCCTACACCACACCAGCGAACCCGGTTCTGGGCCTCCCTCCACAGTTGGGTCCATGTCATCCATGTCAACATATGGTCTCAGGACTTTTGGTTACTGTGCTGCAAAGCAATGGAACTCTCTTCCTTTCCATATCCGCCACCTTCCTACAATTGAATCTTTCAAATCTGCACTGAAAACGCCCCTCTTCCTTGAGCATTACTCCTAAAACAGTCCACAATGCTAGTTCTTCTTACCCCCACCTTCCCTCTTGCTACTTTACCCATCTTTCTCGGCAGAATCACTATATTTCTCTGTTCCTGTTACTTGATGCCTTTTGTTTTCTGTTTCGTCGTCAGTACTGTCGTTTTCTTTCGTCCCCTGTGTTCTGTATCTACTTAGTCCACATCTCTTCCTCGTTTTAAGCGCTAAGAGCATGCTCTCTATGAGTGTGAATATGCGCTATAAAAATCTTCACTATTATTATTATTATTATTATCCCAGCTGCCTTTGTCTCGCCGTGGACCGATCTTCTCCATGTCTGTCTGGGTCTCTCAACCCTGCGCCTGCCCTATGGGTTCCAGTCCAGAGCTTGTCTTGTTAGATTTTCGGCCGTCTTTCGCAAGGTGTGACCGATCCAGCCCCACTTTCGTTTCTTGGTGTCTTGGCTGGCAGGTTTTCGGTTGGCTCTCTCCCACAGGTCTGTATTGTAGATCTTTTTGGGCCATCTGATGTTGTGGTTGTAGTGCAGACATCTGTTGACAAATGTCTGAATCTTGTTGGTGATGGTGTTTGTCCCACGCAATGCCTCACACCCATATAGAAGGACAGATTTTACGTTGGTATGAAAGATACAGATCTTGCTGTGCTGAAAATAATGCCTTGGAATTCCAGATGGGTTAAAAGGTAAAGGTAAAGGTCATCCCATAACCATTTCTGGTCGTGGGGGAGTGAGGTGTTAGAGACCCCACTTTTCTCGGGGCCAGCATTTACATGAGGGTGGTGCCAATCTCCTCTCCCTCGCTGCCTTACCTTCCCCAACCCTCTGTGGAGTCAGGTACCCATTCCCGTCAGCTGGGTCGACTGGGGGAAGTTTGCTGCGCTTATCGGGAATTGATCCAGCGCGCTCTCGGTTCGGACGTCAGCGCTCTAACCACTCGGCCATCCGCTTCCCCAATGGGTTGCAGGATGTGGAATGCATGCCTGGCTTTATTTATTCGGCTTCTTGACCTTCTATTAGATAGCAGTTTTTTTTTAATCTGACATCTTGCTAACAGCTCTATAATAAAATTGCTATAACTGCATGAAATACTAAACACTTGCAATATTTTGCTGAGAAAGTAGAACTTACTGGCCATAAATGACATGCATGGACTGCATGGTATAAAAGTGGATATATTCACTATCTGTCATGAATACCAAATCACCATATTTTAATCTCTGGTCATTTCTAGAAAAATCTCACCAAGAGAAATCCTTCAAGAAATAGAATAAAAAACACTTCACCCAGACTTTTGCTCTTCCTTAAAAGAAACATGTCATGTTCTATACCACCTCAGATGACGAGCATGTTCTAAACCACCTCACTAAGATAAGCATAAACACCATTCTTAAGTCCTTTAGGTTACCTAAACTTCCAGCATTACAGCTTGGCATGTGAGGGTTTGGATCAACTGGAGTATCCTAAGGCATTCATTCAAACGATTGATCTTCAATAGGTCAAGTTAAAATGAGATGAGGCTGACTACAAACCAGGCAAACCACAGTCTTGAGACAGTGTAGTGGTAGAAGACGAATCAAAGAAATCTAACTGATTGCTAGAAGAAGCAGCAGAAAAACCTGACAGTTCTCTCTGGCACTTCCAACAGTAATAGCCCACTTCAGTACACACCATCACCATGTGTAATTATTAATTAAGGTTAAATAAAATTAATTGTTGGTTTCTTAGGCAAGGACTTACCATCGCCAAATGCTCCTATCAGCCAGTCATTTAAGCCGTCTGCTGCTGCATCCCAGCTGGTGTGAGGAGAGTAAACAGCGATCCTTTTCTCTAGACACCTAATAACCAGTTTTTCCTTCCACGTTGTCTGCGTCAGACGCTTCAAAGGTCCAAAAATTGGAGGATGATAGGATACTATCATGTTCACCTCTTCTTGTTCGGCTTCTAGCATTACTTCTGGTGTCAGATCGTTGGTCAGCAGAATTCTTCGAACACGGTGCGGAGGCGAAGGCTCTACCAGAAGACCGACGTTATCCCAGTTGCCGGCGAGTGACGGGTCAGCAATTTGCTTCAGACCGGTGACAACCTCAGGTAGTTCCATTGAGTCCGTAGTCTCGGGGTTCCACTCGGTCCTGATGTTCACAAAGGTTCGGTCAAACTCGCTTGCTGCGCGACAAGTAGCGATGGTGCCTGACACGCGATCTGCGCTGCTCAGACGAAACTGAATGACACCTAACTGCTTGGTGACAGGGTTAAAGAAGCGAGAAGGCCGTGTGCTTTTTATTCTGTGAATTACTCGGTGCATTCACAAAATAGTTTAGCACTACTGCTACAGATTATACTTGCAGTGCTGCCTCGATCGGTAGAACATCCAGAAATGATATGTCTGGTTGTTTTATGGGTATTGCAAACAGAGAGGCACTTACGCTCAAATTCTAGTGTTTACTTTGCAATTCCCCCCAAGTTTTTTTTTTTAATTTTCCTTTCTCACTTTGCACCAGAGACTTAAGTCTGTGCTGTGCAATGCAACGTAGGGGAGGCTAGTCTTAGAGAACGGTCGTGTCTTACTTTGGGTTACCTCCCGTAGACCATCGTCTGCTCGATAACGCGGCGCCTCCAGGTTTTTGTTATTGAGAACAGGGTTCACAATTCCTTGTACGATCTCTTGTAAATCTTATGCAATCTCTTATACAATAGATCTACGAGATATTTTTAAGTCTCGTTTAGGATCCTTTGCACAATCTCAAATTACCACTGGACAATGACGACTGCAGGAAGATGTTCCCCATTTTCTCGATCTCTCCCTCGTTCGTGTTTCTCCACGTCTCGTGGTGTATAAGTGATCTTCAAAATGAACATTCGTATTTAGTCTTCACCCGTATATCGATGTATTTATTTTATAATTACATTTTACACTTATTTTGATCACGCTACGCGACCACCGCATTTACTTGCTCTAATCAAGCACGTCAATGCCGTCACCTGGAATACACATACGTACCCGCCGTCTGATCAACGAAATGGGTGTCGGGAGTTCGGACAACGCTTCGTCACAGCTTCTGTGTGCGTGCGTGCGTGCCGTGCCGTGCGTGCGTGCGTGCGTGCTAGGGAGATATGATTCAGTGGCGTAGGAACCGCCCCCCCCCCCAAAAAAAAAAAGATGCTGGGAAGGCAAGAATGTGAACAATTCATTGTCAGCATGGAGCTTGGCCCCCCCCCCCCCAAAGCCGAGCATCTTCCTACGCCACTGTGATTGCAGCAGATGCGTCTGCTAGTCAGCCCGGTCTTTCCGCCAGTCACAAAAAGTTGGATTACTTGGTCTGAAGGTGGTCACTCGCTTTCTTTATATGCGATTCGTAGGACACTAGGAACATCTACCTGTCAAGCGACACAAGCTGGTCTGGTCTGGCCATGTCACCCGGCACAACACCTAGTCGAAGATTGTTTCTCAAGGTATCTTAAGGGTGGTCGACGCCGCGGTGGCCAGAGGAAGAACTGGCTTACGTCAAAGACTGGAATGGTCGTCCTGTGCAGGACTTGCTCACTATTACTCAAAACGGGCGAGCGTGGTGGGCCTCGTCAGCTACCGCATCCACGTGGTTCCCCCTCAGCGACAGCTGTCGATCAAGGGACGAATGACTGACGTAAATGCGACGTTATGTGAAAACGATCGACTGACTTGTGCGTTGTTTCTTCTGAGAGATTTTATGTGGGGAAAAACAGTTGGTTTGAATATGGTTGCTGTCATATGATAATTGGGAATAGGGCTATAGTGTTGGTGCCGCACTTCTGCTTCCTACACGAGTCGAGCAAACTTGCTGTTAAACAGACTATCATTGGGTAGCTACGGTAACAGGTTAACTGTTAAGGTGGCGCTACGATAGCCGCCGCCTTTGATGGTACCAGGCTGTGTCAGGGTTGGAAAACGTAACGGCAAAGGTCTAATTTCTAGCCGAGTGGGGGTTGGGTGGGGGGAGGTGACATTTTTCTCATTTCTAGCAGCCTGACGCGTATCGAACCGCTGCGCCTGTGGGTTGGGAGGCCAAGAGAATGACCCCAACACGTGAAGAGCCAATTAAAGTAGAGTCATCTACGTAATGGGTGAGCAGTACATGCTGCCTAAACAATGTGTTCCCACTAAAACATATATAAACAAAGCACTGTCAGCAGTACCACATGCTGCCTTAATAACAAACGCTCCCGCTACAATAGATTCAAATTTCCATTTTTGTAAAATACCAGCTATAAGAACCCGTAACATTCACTTTGATCTTCAATAATTATTTTTTCCTTTTTACCCCATGGAAGAAATTCATTTAAATGCCAATCACATGCAATAATCACTATTTTTATAACAGATAATTTACATACCAGTTTGTGTATCACGTGACAAAGCGCGTGAACCACGACCTTATGCGCATGCGTAGATTTAAAAACAACTGGAGGCAAGAACGAAGTCTTCTCCGGACCTAATTTCATCTGGGATCCATCCTGCTGCTTTTATTAGCGGCGTGGGCGACGACTAAAAAACAGTGTGTAAATTGTTATTACGCAAACGGAGAGAGCATAATTTTTTCGCTATATTTTATTTAACGGCTGGATCTACCGTATGCAGAGTTTGACCTCTTTCGGTCAGACTACAAACCGTTATTGGATCACGTCGTAAGTCCGCCATCTTAAATTACCGTAAGTTTATATTATTATTCTGGGTAAACCATGTGGTATTTTAGAAACATTTTCTTTGTTCATTGTTTCTTTTTATTGGATCATTATTTTTATTATCATATTTTTCCTATTTTATCACCATTTTCTTTGGATCGTGTGATAGGGACATGAGCTGATTGTGACAAAAGTTTGCCTCTTGCGTAAATCGGATTTAGACTGCTTACAACATCTTAATTTTTTTTTAGTTGAACACGAAGTTTCATCAATGGATGAATAAAGGTTTCAGGAGATACATATGATAGTACTGGCCTGTGTTGTTCGTTTGCATGCTTTTTGTTTCAATGTGTGAATTGGGTCGATCATCGCCGACGTGAAAAAAAGGCCCTTGGAGTAGCTTCACGTTTGACGTAAATTCTATTCACACCACGAAATTTCAAACATTCAGAGCGCACTGACAAATGTCTGCAATTTCCACACAAAAAGAATTTTTCCACATATTACTGCGAAAAATTAATGCGATCTGAATTCATACTTACGGTCGTTAACAGTACTTTGTCCCAAAATCGCGGAAACTTTGATCATCGAGATAATCGCTTCAGTCTTGTAGACGACGATGGAGTCGTGTGTAAAAATAGTTGTCCGAACGCTAATTTTATAAAACACGAACAGATTAACAGCAATATTTAAATTTCCCTAGAAATTGAAATACTTTGTCCAATTGTAACGACCGTCCGTAAGACTTCACTGACGCTCTTTATCGTGTCGACTTTTTACAGGTAAAAGAACCAGATGAGCAATATATCTTTATAACTACATTTTTGTTCACTTCATGCCAAATACTTTGATTAAATATAGCAAAAAAAACCAAGAGTATTAAAATTAATTTTACGACATATGACCCATTTTAGTAGTCGAACTTCTGTCACAGGCTCGTAGTTGTTTGCACCAGTTCATATTAAAGACCAAGCTGAATGGTTTGCGCTTTTTGCAGATACCGGTAGATAAAGGCGATATAAACATAACCTGTAAATTTCAGCCTTCAAAACCCGCCTGGTAATTAATTATCCGCTAGCAAAGTGCGCGATCTGCACCAGCCATCAACGATAGCCGCTGAGAGTGTTACGTCACATTAGTGCACTATTCACACCATTGGCAGCAGTCAACACCAAACAGAGAGAGAGAGAGTGACAGTTCGGATTATTCAAATAACCCTAAATTTCGCTTATTCTCTTTCTCTGTTTGGTGTTGATCCAAGATGCGAATCGCATACTTTGCTGGCGGATAATTAATATGTTTTGGAGGCTAAAGTTTACAGGTTAGTTTTTATATCGCCTATATCTACCGAGATCTGCAAAAACGAAAACCATCCAGGTTGGTCTTTAAGGTCCAAAACAACTGAGACAATGTAAAACTATTAAATAGGTTAGCTTAGACAGTTTTGGGAGCAACGTCTCTATGGTTTTACGAGGGACAATTTGTGACGTACTGCATTCGACTCGCAGGTAACTTTATGTTTTTGTTTTTTGGTGGGTTTTTTTGCAGATAGAGCACAGTAATTTTATGCAGTAACCTCTCAGAAGATCTAAAGTGAAAGACTTATTTGATTTTCAGTGCCAGGGACACAGTCCTTATGCAACAGGTAAGGTCTCAAAAATCCAGATTGACTTTCGCGTGCTGCAAATAATATATAAATAACAAAACTATGTCTCCTTTAGTAGCAGCAAGACTGGATTTCAGTGATATTGTATTAGAGAGATTTAGCCACGTGTAAAAGCAAGTTTGTTGAATCTGGAACTACTTTTGCAAAACATGTTATTGTGCTAAGTTCAGACTTTAGAGTTCAGAGGGTCATGAACTCGATACATGCTCGCCTGCTTCTTTGGTATACAAGATTTATCCCTTAGGCTGTGAACATTATTTCAATATTATAGCATATATAACTGACCTGGTTGGTGTGCGATGTGTTTCAACGTACACCCGAACGTAGGGCCAGCAAGATTATTGGTATGCTATCCAGGGCCGCCGAGAGCCAGCACGGGCCTCGGGACAGACAACTCTCCGGGCCCCTTGTAATTGTAAATTATTTTCCCAGTAAATAATAATATGCTTACAATTCGATTCTCAATTCTACAAAACATTAAGGTAACATAGACTGCAAGTATTATGACACGTGCACTAAGATCTACATCAATACTTGAGTTGTTTACACCTGAGTGGTTAGTAAATGAGGAAAACTGACGTTAAATGATCAAACTTGTAGCAGCCTGCTCCATAGAAAACATCCCCATTAAAGTACGAACTTGCATCATAAAACTGATATGTTGTTGACACAAGAGTCGGCATCGAGTGATAAAAAACGCACTTGTGTTTCAGAGCTCCAAAAACAAGCGCCAAGTGGACAGGAGGCGCAAATCACCAACGAACAGTCATCTTCTTGGTATGCTATTCAGGGATGTCAAGAGCCAGCACAGGCCCCGGGATTGAGTGATAAAAAACGCACTTTAAATTGTCCAACACTAAGGGCCAAGTGGACAGGAGGCACAAATCACCGACGAACTTTCTTACCACAACCAGACGGACGAACAGATTCTTAAAGCTGTAGCTTTGTCAGTACAAATGTCGTCTTGCACACCAAATAAAATCAGTTTTTCAGAAAAGTTAGAATTTCTTAGTGATGTACATTTATTGTTCATAACGGAATGTCAATCTCTCCAGAAAATGCTAACTGACACATGGCACATTTGGGGGGAGTTAACAATCTTTCTTATGAAAAGGAACCTGTTGGTAAAATTGTTTGAAGAATCCTTAACTGAAACCATTTTAGTTGTTTATTGTTGTCTTATGGCATGTCAGGTATCACTTTTATTTGCTATTGACTGTATCGTTTGAGTAAGCTTACATTGTATCAGGATTATTGTGGAAGAACGAAAGAGCGTGAATGACGTCAGTTGTTCCGAAGACGTATATGGGTGATGTAAAAAATAAAGGAAATGACGTGAGGGAGAGCGCGAGGAGCAGTTAGTCGGTGGGGAGAAGAAAGAAGTTGAGAACGTGAAAACAAGTAGGGTAGGAATTAACAAGAAGAATTTGTTGAGTAGGGCGTTTAGGAGCTATAGAGAACGATTAGTTGAGTAGGGCTTTAGGTATTCTTGTAGATAATCAGAAAGGAAGGACTCAAAGGGTAGGGATTCTGCTATTTTAAAGTAATCTAGATGTAAGAATCGGTTTTTAACTGACTTTTTCATTTGTGTATTTTTTCTTGTTTTCTTCTTTTTTTATTCATAATTAGTAAAGCAGATAGATTCGTTAGACAAATCATTCTTTTCTTTTAATTTGTGTGAAAGAGCACGTATTTGTCAGGCTCCGTGTATGTGTTGAAAGAATTGAGAGACTGATACACTTCGCGGTGTCGTGACAAGGCATTTGTTAAATACAAGTTTCCATGGTATTTGTTCAAAGGTATAATAGTATCATTTCACAATTCCACTAGGCAAAGAGAATTTCCAAGCATTAGTTGTACAGATTTATTCCTTTTAAAAATTATCTCCCATACGATGACTGACGTAAATGCGACGTTATGTGAAACGATCGACAGGCTTGTGCGTTGTTTCTTCTGAGAGATTTTATGTGGAAAAAAACAATTGCTTGAATACGGTTGATACATGTGTTTGCTCATGCTTATGGGGGGTCATTATTTGTAGAAGCCTTTTATAGTTACAGATATGTTATATAAGCACAGTGCAGACAAAATCCGTTTAGGCATAAACTAGACGTTTATTACACACTATATACTATGCAGCTCAGCTATAAGTCCATGTGCAGGTCATTTCTCATTTGTCTGCACGTGGCACGTGTTTACAGGGCCGGTTGCTTTGCCGTGGTGTAGTCTTAGTTGCTAATTTGGCGTAAACCACCACCCCGGCACCCCACCACCCACCTTCTCATGTGTTGGCAATATTACCGCAAGTTCATAAGTGTATGAGACGTCCAGTCGACATCAGACAGAAATTCATTAAACTATGAAACACAAGATGTCAAGACATATTAAATGCGCCCTGTTTACGTCATAAATGTGAGAACGGTCAGGAAGGAAATAAACTCCAAATAAATGCCCTGGTTATTCGTCGCCACCTGTCCACCACGTGTCCAGCTCATAATAGCGTCAAGCAGGATAGCTAGCTAACGCAAGTCACGTTGCTGACACATCAGGTGGGCTGTGCTAAGATGTACAGAAAGATGTGATTTGACGCTGGTGGTCCACACTTTGCCTTCTTACTGACGGTCCCTGTTGTTTATGGTTACTGATGGTCCATACTGTGTGTGCTTACTGATGGTCCATACTGTTTATGCTTACTGATGGTCCACGCTTAGCGGTCTTGCTGACGGTCCATACTGTATGTGCTTACTGCTGGTCTACACTGGCGATGTACTGAGCCGCTGGAGAGGCTATGAGATTCCAACGAGTGATGTTCTGGTGATAGATTCGAGCAAATGTCTCCGCCTGTTTGACCGTGAACCATTCCTGCCAGTCGCCCACATTGCCTGAAGCCAGAAACAAGAAAAGCAGAGACAGACATGGTGGGCAAAAACAGAACTTATCCTTATTTAATGACCATTTTGTTTGATGAACAATATAGTTCTTATTTGATCAACATTTTCTTTGATGAGCACTATATTCGCCTGTTCTCATTTGAGGAACAATCAATGTGTTTTGAGTCGATGTAACTAAAAAAAACAGCCCACAGGTCTTTAACTTTGCATTATATGACAGTCGATCTGCAGTACTGACTCCCTTGTGACATGTGATCAGTCATTTCCAAGTTGTCGTTATGACTTTTGATGTACATGAATATTATATTTGAAAAGTGAAGTTACCTCTGGATCAGAAATACAGTGTTCCCTCGCCACTTCGCGCTTCATGTTTCGCGGCTTCAGTGCTTCGCGGGTTTTCAAAAAATTATATGTAAAATATTTATCGCGGTATTTTTGCTGTTTTGTGTGTTTTTACGGTACTCCGTCTAAAGTATTTTTGCACATACATAGTACGTATTGTACAGTAATGTTTCCCAGTCGCTGATTGGCTCAGTAACCGTCGCATCTTGTTTTCTTTCGCTGTGCGCAGCTACCCCCTCTCTCAGCTCTTCCATTTCCCGTTAGCATCCGACTGTCACGTGTGCGTAGTTTTCATCTGCGGTGTTGTGTACGTTATTTGTGAAACTTTCGTTAGAGACTGAATGTATTCAAGCCCTGCCATGCCACCCAATCGTTCATAACTCGCACGAAGAGATCTGTTACGCCTATGCCTTTAGAGGAAGTAGTAGAAGTTACGTCCGGTCGAAGATACCGCACCACCTGATGAAGTGGTGCCTTTAGAATAGCATTAATGCCCTTCTTGGCATTCATCTCATCTTCATCGCCATCGTCATCAGTACTGTTAAGCTAATTAATCCTTATCATTCTAGCTGTATGGTGTATTTTCAATGGTGACTACCCATATTAATTTTTTTAAATTACGTATCTAGATTTAAGAGTTTAAAACATTTTTATGGGAAAAGTTATTAAGGGAATGAGAAAGGGTTATGTATAAGAGTGTTGGGAGGGTTTATAAAGACTTAAAATAATGTATAACTACTAAAAACAGTATAGCGTCCCTACTTCGCGGAAATTCACTTATCGCGGGTGGGCCTAGAACGGAACACCCGCGATAAGTGAGGGATTACTGTAGGTGGATCTGCTCATTTCGCATTACAAAAGAGCTCTGCGTGGTACCGCACTGACCATAAAGGTAAAAGACCAGCTGCTTCCACTCACCTTTGCGGTACATGATCGGCTGGCCGGCCGTGTCTACCTCCATGTGACCTTTGGTCTTTCGCATGCTGTCAAAACTACAGACGTGCTCTATAAGGTGCAACGTCTCGCTACAGCAGTTGATGTCGAGGAAGGTGGCCAGCTTCTTGATGCCATCACAGGGATCCTGCAGAGAGAGGCACAACGATGAGAATGACAGCAATAATTCAGCGAGAGAGAAATCTCTGTCGGCCAAAGGTCAACAATACAAACGTCAGGATAGAGGGAAGAGGATGGCCGACCCGTTAGAACAAAAAGAATCTCTTTGGTCAGAGCACTGGTGTCTGAACCTTGAGGCACTATAAGGTTCGATACCTGTGTGCCGCAGTGAACTTTCCCCCTAGTCGACCCAGCTGTTAACGGGTACCTGAGTCCAGAGGGGTTCCCGTTCATATAGATCTCTGCTTTGCCGTTGCCATTGATCATAACTTTGCTCTTTTCTGTGCTGGTCTCCATTCCATATGCGTTTGAGCTGTCTGTCAGTCTGTTGGTGAGGTCTTGCAGTTCCTTGTTTGTACCTGCTAACAGATCTATATCATCTGCAAAGCGTAGGTTGCAGATTGGTCTTCCACCGATTGAAATGGAGGTATGGTGGTCATGAAGAGCTTCAAGCATGATGTTCTCCAAGAATATATTAAACAACACGGGTGATAGGGGACATCCTTGACGTACCCCTACTGTGGTACGAAAGTAAGCTCCTGTTTGGTTGTTAAGCAAAACTGTACTCGTTGAGCTGTTATACAACGCTTCAACGACTTGGACAAGCCCTTCCTCAATGTTGAATTTCCGCATCACATGCCATAGCCCCTCGTGCCAGACTCTGTCAAATGCCTTCTTAAAGTCAATGAAGTTGTGGTAAAGGTCCCGCTGATGCTGCAGATGCTTTTCTATAAGAAGACGACAGTTGAAGATCTGCTCAACTGTGCTTCTACGTGGTCTGAAGCCAGCCTGTTCTTCTGCTAGCAGCTCTTCTGCGGTGGTTCTGATGCGGTTCTGTATGACCTTCAGCATGACTTTGCTTGGGTGACTGATAAGGCTTATTGTTCTGTAGTTCTGACACTGTTTGCTGTTTCCTTTCTTTGGGAGGGGAATGATTAGTGACTGCGTCCATTCTCTGGGCCATTCCTTGCGCTCCCAGACTCTTTGGCACAGAACAGTTAGGGCTTTTGTAGTTGCTTCCCCACCCTGCTTGAGCAGCTCAGCTGGTACATTATCAACGCCTGGTGACTTTCCTCCCTTCAAACTATGTACAGCTCTTTCGACCTCTTCCCGTAGGACTGGTAGGTCTGCAGGTTCACTGTCTCTAGTCTGGTTGTTTTGGAGAATGTTGGCGTCGGTCTTCAGCTGGTAATTGTACAGGTCCTTGCAGTATTCTGTCCATCGGTTGAGTACAGCATTGCCTTCTGTGAGAAGGTGACCATCGCTGTCTTCGATGACTGAGATCTTCTGCTGGTCTGTCTTAGTGAGGGTCTTTAGAAGTTGGTAGGCCTTTTTGCTGTCACCTCGTGCCATTCCAACCTCTATGTCCTGGCACTGCTTCTCGATCCAGCTTTCCCTAGCTGCCTTCATCCCTTTCTTAATGGCACAATTCACTTCTTTGTATTTGGTTGCTGCTTCTGGTTTGCTTTTCTTTTCCCTCTTCAAGGCCCTCCTTTGGTCACAGAGGTCTAGTATGTCGTTCGTGACCCATGGCTGTTTCTTATTTCTATGTCGCCCTAGAACCTCTTGGGCTGTCGACAGTAGCACCTCTTTGATGTTTCCAGCGAGGGTGTCTACATCACAGTCCACCAGGTTCAGTGCGCCAAATTTTCCGCCAACCGTGGCCTTGAAGACTTCTGCAACCTTTGGGTCTTGCAGCTTCTCCAAATCAAAGCGAATTCGGGGAGTGTTTAAGAGTCGCTTCGCTTTCAGCCTCAGCTTCAGGTTTGTTAGAACAAGGTCATGGTCGCTGCCTATGTCAGCGCCTGGGTACGTCCTTGTCTTGGCCCTGTTGATGCTGGATTTGAAGCGTCTCGGCAGTAGGATGTAGTCGATCTGATTATGGACCAATCCGTCTGGTGAATGCCAGGTGGCCGTCCTTGATTTCTTGTGGGGATACAAGGTGTTGGCTAAGGTGAGTCTCTGGCTCTGTGCGAACTCTAGGAGTCTGATTCCCCTGTCGTTGGTTTCACCAAGGCCAAATTTCCCCACCGTTCCTGCCCATTGCTGGTAGGCGTCTGGTCCGACCTTGGCGTTCCAGTCTCCGAGCACAACCAGGATGTCCTTTTTTGGAACTGCCTTCACAATCTTGTCCAGTTGTTGGTAGAATTCTTTCACTTCGTCGTCTCCATGTGTGGAAGTTGGAGCGTATACTTGGACAATGGTGACATTATGAGGCTTAGCTGAGACACGAATGGAGATCAGCCGGCTGGATACGGGTGTACAGCTGATGACGGCCGCGGCCACCTTCCTGTGCACGAGGAAGCCCACGCCGTACTCATGCCTGGTGTCCTCCCCACTGTACCACAGTCTGTGGCCGTCTTCCGTCACTGTTTCCCCAAATCCTGTCCATCTGACCTCCGCCAGTCCCACAATGTCCCACTGGTACCGTTTCAGCTCGTGTGTGAGTTGGTGCACTTTTCCGCACTGGTATAACGTGCGTACGTTCCACGTGCCAATGGTTGTTCCTTCTCTTAGTTTGATTTCTGTTTTGGTTTCAGTCTTGGTCTTGGTCTTGGGGTACAGCTCGAAGAGGTAAGTAGCTTCAAGTACTTGGGAGCCACCCTCTCCAAGGACGGCAGCTCCACGCAAGATATCCGCATCAGGATCGCAACAGCAACAGCAGCAATGGCTAGGCTAGATAGGATCTGGCATAGCCACAAGATAAGGTTCACTACCAAGTACAGGCTATACAAATCCCTGGTAGTGCCGATCCTGCTCTACGGATGCGACACGTGGACTCTACTCGCCGAAACAGAAAGGAGAATCCAGGCATTCGAGCACAAGTGTCTGAGGAAGCTGCTCCGGATCTCATACAAAGAACACAAAACCAACGACTTTGTAAGAAACAAGATTGCCACACTGGTAGGACACCAGGAACCTCTACTATCAACAGTCAAGCGATGTAAGCTGGTCTTCTTTGGTCATGTAACCCGGCACGACACCTTGTCGAAGACTGTCCTTCAAGGCACCTTGGAGGGTGGCCGACGCCGCGGTGGTCAGAGAAAGAACTGACTTACGAACGTCAAAGACTGGACTGGTCGTCCTGTACAGGACCTGCTGACTATTGCCCAAAATAGGCAAGAGTTGCGGGCCCTATCAGCTGCAGCGTCTATCCATGTGCTCCCCCCAACGCCAGGTGCCAGGCAAGGGACGACTGACTGACTGACCAGAGGGGTAGGGGAAGGTAGGACAGCGAGGGAAAGAAGATGGGCACCGCCCTCACATAAAGTTAGCCCCGAGAGAAAAGGTAGTCTCTAACACCTCCCTCCCCAACGATCGAACCAGGTTAGGAGACGTTCTTTACCTTCTACAAAATAGTGCAGCGGCATGTTTACGTTGTGAAAGCTTCAGCCCATAGGTCATAGGAGAAGTGGGACCATATGCTAATTATGTGTACCCGGGTCACGATTTGACCTCTTTCCGATATTTGTTAAGATGTTGGCAAATAACATCATGAACTGAGGTTTACCGAGTCATTAGAAAGAAAAACTGCACCCTGCTAGACCTTTAATGGCGCAGTATTTTGAGGTGAAATGCATGCACATTGATGCGACACGTGGAATGCTGCTAACAAGAGGGACACTGTCCACGGGTTGCTGAATCCACCAGCACGTGCAAGCTTGTGTTTGTGTGCGCGTTCAGTGTGGTTTGCACAGCGAGACCTGTTTCATGTCCTCGTATGTCAGCTGTAAGACCTTGAGGTCAGGATGTTCACGCAGGCCATGGTACCATGATGCATAATACTCGAACCAGCTGCCATAATCTACTGAAAAGACAACAAAACAGATCCGCGACAAGGACAATCTTGGTGATTCGTCACAGGGACAGTCTATACAGTCATTCGTCACAGGGACAGTCTATACAGTGATTTGTCACAGGGACAGTCTATACAGTGATTCGTCACAGGGACAGTCTATACAGTGATTCGTCACAGGGACAGTCTATACAGTCATTCGTCACAGGGACAGTCTATACAGTGATTTGTCACAGGGACAGTCTATACAGTGATTCGTCACAGGGACAGTCTATACAGTCATTCGTCACAGGGAGAGTCTATACAGTCATTCGTCACAGGGAGAGTCTATACAGTGATTCGTCACAGGGACAGTCTATACAGTCATTCGTCACAGGGACAGTCTATACAGTCATTCGTCACAGGGAGAGTCTATACAGTCATTCGTCACAGGGACAGTCTATACAGTCATTCGTCACAGGGACAGTCTATACAGTGATTTGTCACAGGGACAGTCTATACAGTCATTCGTCACAGGGACAGTCTATACAGTGATTTGTCACAGGGACAGTCTATACAGTCATTCGTCACAGGGACAGTCTATACAGTCATTCGTCACAGGGACAGTCTATACAGTGATTTGTCACAGGGACAGTCTATACAGTCATTCGTCACAGGGACAGTCTATACACGGACAGTCTATACAGTGATTTGTCACAGGGACAGTCTATACAGTCATTCGTCACAGGGACAGTCTATACAGTGATTTGTCACAGGGACAGTCTATACAGTCATTCGTCACAGGGACAGTCTATACAGTCATTCGTCACAGGGACAGTCTATACAGTCATTCGTCACAGGGACAGTCTATACAGTCATTCGTCACAGGGACAGTCTATACAGTCATTCGTCACAGGGACAGTCTATACAGTGATTCGTCACAGGGACAGTCTATACAGTCATTCGTCACAGGGACAGTCTATACAGTCATTCGTCACAGGGACAGTCTATACAGTGATTAATTACATGGGGGGAGAACCCAGTGTACATTTGTTAAAAAAGGCAAATTTGTAAAAACTTCTACATCTACCTGAATATCGACCACACGAACACCCCATATATATAAATATATATAATTGCGTTTCCCTATATGAAAGATTGACAGCTTTTTATCATTGTAATGATGGATTGAGTGGTTTATTCCACACACACACACACACACTCGCGCGCGCGCACGTGCACGAAGGCTGATGAGTTCCGCTCACGTTTGCCGTCGAGAAAGAGGGGGAGGTAGTGCGGCCAGTCCCCGTGGTAGTTGTATAAGTCGGTCAGCTTGCGATGGTGGTTGTAGTACGACACCGCCACGTCACGAGGGTCCCGGGTAAGTAGCACCACCCGACAGCCGCTTGACAACACCTGGCAACCGCGCAGAGAGAGTGTGTGTGTGAGTGGGAGACAGATTCAGAGAAGAACAAATTGCAAGGACAGAACTTTGATATGGGGAGACGTGACGTCATAGGCCAGTCTATGTTATTTTGTCAGAGGTTTGGTGTTGGGGTAGGTTTAGGTTATTAGGTACATTTGGGCAAATTGAGTGGAGCGAGCAGACGACAACTGCCGCGAGCCATTTTTGTTATGGCCGTTGCGTCCCCCCCCCCATATCAAAGTTGTACCATTGCAAGTTACGTCTCATTATTTATATGACAAGTGAAGTGCTTGCTATCATCATGGCCGTCGTTGTGTCGCAGACGACAGTCGCCAAGAGAGTCGAGCTACAACAGTGTCACGAGCCAAGAGCCTCGACTATGGGCAACAAACATGTCGTCTTGTCTACAACAGTTTTACAGTGTGAACAGCACTGAATAGTCGGTTAGTAAGCAGAATATGGAAATATAATTGAGAACACCCTTAAATACAGACTACAACAGACTAGCTCAACAGCGCAGACTGTGCGTGACATTGTATTCTTATGTAAACAACATGCAGTGTTATATTTTGAGTCTGAGTTGGTTGTTACTAAAAGTAAAGAGACCCAACACACAGCCAGGGAAAGTGGGTTTCTTCAAGGAGAGGCTTATAGAGGGAGCCATTTGAATCGTTTGACATTAAGTTCTTTTGGGTTCCCTCCCACATAGGAATAAAAGGAAATGAAGAGGCAGATAAACTAGCTAAACTGGCAGTAAAACAAGAAATTAACCCTAAAGTCACCAACCTAAACATCTCTATTTCACCAGCAGAGAGAAAAATAGCTATAAAACCCAGCAATAAAAATAAGGTTACAAAAAAAAAAACAAAAATGAAGGTATAGGTACTAGGAGACTGATAGACGACCAGCCTAGTCACACCTTGATGTACCTAAAGTCAATCAGGTCGGACCAAACTAAAATAACCAGAATGAGGCTTAGTGAAGAATATTTTAAAATATATAAAGACCCACCTTCATGTGACTGTGGGGACAGACTTAGCACCCCGCATGTTCTGTTGGAATGCAATGAAAATAAACCAGAGAGAGAAGAACTAAAACATTTTCTAGATAAGTATAGACTAGGACTAAACCTCAGAAACTGCCTCAACCCACCTAAAGAACTATGGAACAGTATTCTGTCACTAGTAGTAGTAATAGCAACAAGCCACCCAAACTCTAGTCTAATATAAAATAAGAATAGGGGTAAACAGGATAACATAGCCATCCACACTGGAAAAAAAGTAATTAATTTAAAAAAAATTAAGGAAGAGCAATACATGGAACCCAACAAAGAAACACAATACACCACCACGGTACACGTGGCAGGACCCCTAAACACTGCCAACAAACGGCAGCGGCACCAGCAGCAGCAGCAGCAGCAGGAAGACAGAGGGCAGCAGCACTGTAACGACCAATGCAAACTTGGCAGATCAACAATGGATAAAGAGGACACAAATATAGTACACAACCCATGCACACTTGGAAAACCTAAACACCAACAAAAATAGAGGGCACGTACAAAAGTGAAACCACGCATCAGGCACCACAAAACAGCAACCCTTTCCCCACATCTCCCCATTCCCCCATACCCTCACCCACATCCCCAACTCCCACACTCCCCAAAGACCCCATCCCCCACAGTGCGAAATCACCGAGAGGTGGAAGCACTTTCCCTTTCAAAGTCAACAACAACAACAACAATCGTTTGAGTAAAAATAAAAACTAGACCTGCCGAGGGAGCTGGTGGAAGTAGACGTGAGTGTTGAGCACGCGCGGCGATGGCTGACGGTCCAGCAGTGAGTGGTCCATCAGTTCCAGCATGCCGTCGTCTTTCTCTTGGACAGGTAAGGCGGGCAGGTGGTCAAGACTGGTGCTAGGCTGGTTCGCTGACACGAAAACAAGACTGGAATAATTCTGATATATTGTCTGTCTAACGCCCTCTCATGTAAGTGAGGAGCAAAATGACATTGTTATATCACGCCACATTTCTACATCCGGGTACCTTCGTGACTTGAGCCTTTCTGGCAACCAACAGCCACCAGGTGTCGTGCAACCTCCCACAGCCAGTGTGTGCCTGTAGTCAGATAAGACTGTGAGTGGGTTTGCGTACGAAATCTTGTAGACAAAACCATCACTGCCCAAGACTGAGTGGGGTCGTGGTGATTTGCTGCTCTTCCTGAAATTATCCTCAATCAAGCAAACATTCACAAGCACTGGGGGCTACACTGATGTAAAATTACTGCCACTCACATGCAGACACGTGACAATCACCACCGCGGGAGTTTCCCACAGACTCATTAAAAACTTCCAGACACTGGAAAATTCTATGCAAATTCTACAAAAAAAACTTAATCTGTTTTTTACAGTAATTTGCGTAAAACTCTAATAACATGTAGCCTGACCTGTAATATGTATTACTGTGTGTGTGTGTGTGTGTGTGTGTGTGTGTGTGTGTGTGTGTGTGTGTGTGTGTGTGTGTGTGTGTGTGTGTGTGATTAGAATCTTCTCCCCCGCGCTTTTAGTGAGTACTCGTGGGGACAAACTCACCGGATTTCGGGTAGGCACAAATAATGACGTCGTCAGCGCGTATAGCTAGCTGAGGGAGACCCCGAATGGACTCGATGGGGAAGTCTGGGTACTTGAATCCCCCGACTTCTAGGAACCGCAGCGACTGTCCCGCACTGTCTACAACCCGCACCTGCGTCATGGTCCTGCGTCCTGCAACAATCAGCAACCTACAGACCACCTGAACTGGTCAGCTTGTCCTACTCCGGCATAGCAGCCACCTGTTCATGTCCAGTCTAGCAGATTACGCGCCGCCTAGACTGGTCATCTTATCAAGACAAGAAGCCGACATCATGTCCAGTCTAGCAGCATACAGACGACCTGTCCAAACGACCTAAGTTGTTCTGTGATGAAGACGATGTCAGAGACACGACACATAGCTCTGTGATGAAGACGATGTCAGAGATGACACATAGCTCTGTGATGAAGACGATGTCAGAGACACGACACATAGTTATGTGATGAAGACGATGTCAGAGACAAGACACATAGCTCTGTGATGAAGACGATGTCAGAGACAAGACACATAGCTCTGTGATGAAAGCGATGTCAGAGACACGACACATAGCTCTGTGATGAAAGATGTCAGAGACACGACACATAGCTCTGTGATGAAGACGACGTCAGAGACAAGACACATAGCTCTGTGATGAAAGCGATGTCAGAGACACGACACATAGCTCTGTGATGAAAGATGTCAGAGACACGACACATAGCTCTGTGATGAAGACGACGTCAGAGACAAGACACATAGCTCTGTGATGAAAGCGATGTCAGAGACACGACACATAGCTCTGTGATGAAAGATGTCAGAGACACGACACATAGCTCTGTGATGAAGACGATGTCAGAGACACGACACATAGCTCTGTGATGAAAGCGATGTCAGAGATACAACTTGTTCTGTGATGAAGACGATGTCAGAGACGAGTTCCAAGTATTTTTTCGTATCACACAGCGTGCAAGCTTATGTACCTACAAGTCTGGAAAAACATTCTTGCAAAAGGCTACACTCGATTTTCTCAGAGGCACTTCTCAACATGGACGAAGGTTTGACTAAAGTAGTTAAAGTTTTCTCTAACCGTCATGTAAGAACTTTGCCACACTTGGTCACGCGGTGTATACTTGGCGGTTAATGGTCGCTCACCCAGTGTTTCTAAGTACAGTCCTTGTTTTTCTTGACAGTCCACCTGAAAAAACTGTCTTGTCCTCTCAATGGACGTGTACATATTTCGAATAATATTTCTTAAATCTTGAAAAGAAGAAAACAACATCGTGGTCGTTGTTGAAACAGACGAAGAGCAGCTGTCCAGAGTTTATCACGAAACCTCAGTACACAACGACAACCGTGAGAGGACGCGATCGTGATGAACCACACCAGCAACCGTTCGACAATAAACGTTTACTTGACGTTTGTACGTCACATTCTTTACGTCCTGATTACGTCCCCGCAAACAAAGTGGATCGACTCTTAACGTTTCAAGTTTCAACAGCTGATGATCCTCTTGATCCTCTTGAAAAAAAAGTCGCATTTCCTGTCATTTCTGTCGTTTAAAACTATAACAAAATGTCTTTTTAATCTTACAAACGTTCTTAAAATGTTAAATATTCAGAATGCAGTAATAGAGCATCGTTCTGATAAATACTCCTATTTTACAATTCAATGTGTGATTCTGTAAAATATAGTATCAAACTATACTATCATATACTGAATTATAATGATATTGAGAAGATTGTTATTGCGGAAGAGAGCAGGTTCGTGTGCTAAGTACCTACCCACTTCTGTCGACTCCCGACTTGTCGACTAAGCGACGGACAGGTGAACTGGGAAAGGCGTCCAGACTAGCAATGGGGCTGTGTCCGGCAAAAGGTGGAGCTAGTTAAGGAGTCGGGGTGGTGGTGAGGGTGGGGGGAATGAGAGAGCGGTTGGACCCAGAAAACCAAAGGGAAATCCAGACTTTTTTTATTGCGATAATTGCCAATCTCCGATTTCTATGGACTGCGTAAAACGCCGTGTGGTGGTGAAGGGCGGAATCCCGGGTGAGTGCGAGCAAGCGTGCTAGAGGTTCACAACAAAGGTCTCCATCAATTCCCAGCAGCCAGCGCTTCCTGTCGCCACCTTCTGTTTGTCAGGCCGACTCCCCTGACAGCACCACTCGCCATCCCTCCTTCAGACAATCCTCTTTTCTGGCCGGCATCATCCCTGCTGCTGAAATGGCATCGACGGACAAGCTGTCAGCTCAGCGGGAGGAAAATCCTGACTGCACATCACTAGAACTTCCGCACATTCCTTGCTGCTTCTTTCAACCCCACTCCCCCCCTATTCCACCTCCTCCCCTTTTGCATTCCTTGTATACCCTCCTGTCATGACGGCTTACGTCTCTTTTCAGTGCCAGACAGTCTTCTCCGCCTGCTTCATGGCATTAATTAAGAAGCTCTGAGATTTCCTTGCGTTTTAAGTACTTTTAGTCATTTAACATTGTTTCTTAAAGAATAGTTGAATAACTTGAGTTAAAACCATTTCTCTCAGAACGGTTTCATTATTTTTATTTACAATCGTTTCTCAAAAAAGTGCCTTGTTATTGTCATTTCTTAATATGTCTCAGCGATTGTTTGTAAAACTTTCTATGTTTGAATTTGCCGTTGAGACTTCACTTAGACAATGTAAGTATTCTCTGACAAGTTGACGGATTTTTGTTTATCCTGATGAAGCTTACTGTATGTTCCTAGAGGTATTGACCCTTCACTTCATGGTTTCGAACCCGATGTTTGCAACCACAGAATTCTATGATCTCCATGTAAGTCTGTGTTTGCAACTTATGATTGCAGGAGAGATTATTGTGTATTTCTGTGTTCAGTGTTTGCCACCCTTCTAACGAAACTTGGGTAGCTTATTGACATTCTGATGTACTCATTGTGTTTAAGAACGGTGCTAGGCAATGTTGCACTGTAAGCAAAAGAGAAGTGTTGCACCCCGCAATAAAAACAATTAATTATTTGTTCTGGTCATGAAAATGAAGCTTTAATCTCACTTTCTTTACTTTTTGCTGAGTAAAGAGAGCTGTAGAACTGGAATTGCCCTTGGGGATAAATGAAGTGGTATTGTATTTATTGTAGTTCTTTACGACCTCGTGAAACCGACAAGTCATGCTCAGTGGATTTGTTGGTCAGCCCAACCAATCTTTCTTGTATCATAGTTTTCTCCTGTAGATTATTTTTAATAAATTTCTGCTTTGAGAAACCTTGTTCTCCATTGTCAACAGAAAGTGAACGGCTCAGAAGATTTCTAAGCGACACTGCACGTGTTACAGTATCTTAATATATCTATACTTACAGTATCTTAGTAATTTATACTTACAGTATCTTAATAATTTATATTGGAGAAGGAAGATTAGAATTTCTCAGGGATTGATTTTAGGGTTGGGAATCCTTCCACTGCTCTGTGTTTGTGCTCACAAATAAAACCGCGGCAATCATCTTTGTTATTATGTCAGCCTACATACATTTCTAACATTATCATTTGAGGAAAGATAGCTAAGCCTAAACATTATTTTCGTATTTGTAGAACATCATTCGTCGCTTTGACTAAAGACGCCCACCACCGCACCACGCCTCCTTCCCCTTCTCGCTTGGACCTAGACAACTGCCTACCTTGCCTGACAAGTGTTATCTACCTAGCCCGATGGTAGAATTGGGTTTTATGCAAGAAAAGAGTTTTTCAAAATTTGTACTTCATGTACCTCTTTCAGTCAGATACACAAAAAACAAGAGGAAATCGGTTTCGAAGAACTAAACATTTATATAACCAGTGAGTTCTGTATTTATACATCGCTGTTTGTAGATTTGACAAGGGGAAGTTCGATGTGCCTCATGGGTATCGAACTGGCGCATCTATAGTCGACGGGTTTGTACGCCAGTACTCCAAGTACAATTTACACAGTGTTCATCGCTTGAAAGAAAGAAAGAAAAAAATGCCAGGCCATTTCTGCGCCACCCCTCGCCCTTTTCTGTGCTTGCGCCCGAGCAACAGCGGAGTTGGCTGATGGTGGAGGCGAGCTTGACTGTGTTGTGTAAGCCACTGGATGCTTAGTTCACATTTCCTAGGAGGACAAACCTAGAAGAAATTCACAACTAGTCTTGGGATGAGCATAAAGTCTGTGACGGGAAGCTCACTGACAGATTGTAATGTTTTATTGCGAGAAAGAACACGGATTGTCACATGCTGTCTGCGTGTAGTGAAGAGTGGGTCGAGACAGACTTGGTGGTCTCTTCTTTCAGTCGCAGGTGAAATGGTTGCACTTCACTGTACTGCTGTATGTTCATTCACATATATTCGTAACCAGATGTTACCTTCTCACGCCAGAGAAACGTCCATTTCTTATTTCCTCTCCAGTCCTCTCCCTTATCAGTTTGTCTGGAGGGCTCCTTCCTCCCTCGCCCCCCTCCCACATGATCAGCCAAGAAAGATAGGCACAGTTGTTGGCCAGTGGTGCAAGTACCAACTTACCCTGGTAGTCCAGTCTCGCTAGCGGTACTGACCACCACTTTCCCCACGAGGATGGTCGCGTTGGCAGCGATTCGCCTTCTCTTGTTGCTACCCCTGGGTGAGTCTGTTCACGATGTACAGCAGTCTGTAACCATGTGTAATTCTCCAAATCCTTTGTCTCATAGCAAGTCCGTGTGTTCGAATTCAATCACTAGAAGTGACAAACCGATCTATACGCAAGTCAACCAGACATGAAAACCAAGCCATACACACGTTAACCAGACACAAAACACTATGGTGACTATGCCATACAAATGTTCGCCATACTATACATACGTTAACCAGATATGACATACTATGCCATACACACGTAAGCCGGACATGAACACCGTGCCATACATAAGTTTACAGAATATGAAAAACATGCCACCCGCAAGGAATTCTCATCTCTCTTTCGTTCCAACAAACCGGGACTTGATATAGAAAAGTAGCCTTTGTACAACATGTTGATTGAGCGTTGTCCATTCATGTGAGTGTCAGTGCGTTGTGCTGCCGTTAAGCGCCCGATGGCCCAGCACATCCGTCTTCGGCGTCAGTTTTCTTGTCCGAGTGTCTTTCTCGTAGAGAGACTTGCCGACCAAGGCTAACGACCATCCTCTGGCCGGGTGTTTTATGGAGTTTTCCTTCTCCAAGGGTTGTTTTACAGGGTGGGGTTGCTAACCCCACGCCCAACCCTCCTCCTTCATCCGGGCTTGGGACCGGCAGGTTACCCGGGGGGTTTCCAGGCGGAGTTAACATGTTGATTATACAACAAGTATATCCATGGCTCCAACTAGCATCTACAGACAATTACCTTCCGATTATATGACTTAAAGTTTAAAAAAAGTTACAGATCCATTAAAGTCACTAAAAGATACTCATTTTCCAGCGAATACATTACTATTTTTAAATTAATACCTTGTATCTAGTAGCACGTTTGAACAAAGCAGAGAACTGTATATACACATCTGTGAACAAAATAAATCCACTGGCGTTTGCTGCCATTATCTTTAGGGTTTCCTTCATGAGTACGAACTCCATCTGAGTGTCGAAGAGAACATTCAGCAACAGCACAATGTGTCCTGGTCAGTTTTCTTTTACCGAGGATTGCATCTTTTCTCTTCGACTTCAGCTCATGCAGACGGCGTTATTTTTAGAAATACTTCCGTTTCGTCACTTCCTGTTTTCTCAACAAATCCAGGTGTGCTTTAGAGAAAAATATCAATATAAAATCTCTCTCGTGCCTCTTTGTCATAAAATACCACTGGAATATGTTTTTGTGATACTTTGTAATCTGTTTCCAACGATTTGTGCTCAGCGATCGGGTAGGGCTTTAAACTCAGGTTAGCCTTTTACCGACTTCACTACGGCAGAGTACGGCTAACAAACTCCGGGACAGTAAACACTTAATCAACTTTGATATATCTTATAAATGAGGTCGGATATAGAGTTAACTGACCTTTATCTGATAAGACTACAAAGCCACTAAAATGATCTCAATCCGACATACCAAGCTCGGGTCAACAATTATCTTACAGTAAGAAATTATACATTTAAATTAATGAATTATCTTCATATAAAAATGTGTCTATGCACAAAAAGTACATGTAAGTAGGTGTGCGAAAAATATGCTCTGCTCCTATGAAAAGTATTGAGACAAGTGTTTGGAGTCTGTCAACATCTGTTGATAGTTAGAAAGTTCCCAGGGGACACAGAGTATATAGTAACAAAATCTGTTTTCCTAACGAACAATTTCCTGTTTGAGAGCTTGCAGTTAAAGTACATTAATAATAATGAAAATCATAAGTATTTTAGTACACTCATACATGCTCTTGATGAAGGAGTTCATGGCATTTACAAAGTGTCTACACACGTGCTACACACACAGACATGCTTACACACGCACAAATAAACTCATGAACCCAAACAAATTGTTTACCAGCCAAAGCCAAAAGATAAGGTTGGACACTTGTAGGCGAACTGTATTCAAAGGTAAACAGCAATGAATGCTGACGATCCTTTTATTTTTATTGTATGAACCGACATGATCGAAGAACGCTGCTCGTATCAACAGCCGACATCCAACTCCCCTCGGCTCCAGATGAAGACTACGTTCATGCAAAATTGTCCAAACTTGTCCACGTATAGGCCGCGGGTAGTCGAAGAGAAGCACGTGTCTTTGTTCCTTTATGCACCCGTATGTGTCCTATCTATTCCGTTTTGTACCCGTATATGCACGGACGTGTATAGGTGGATTGCTGTCTGTGTGCCGAGACCAACGCTAAGCCTCTTGCGAAGTTCTCCGCTGTTAGTCTCGGCGAGCCTTAACAATGAATGTGACTAAACCGGAAGCTATATCGTCCAAAGCCTCGTTCTATGACTTCACTGGAAAAAAAATCGTCTGCAAGCAGTCGAGTAATACAAGTCCGTGGTATGTGTGTCCTGTCTATCCCCTCATGTACTGGTATATGTATCTTGTCTATCCAGTCATGTACTGGTATATGTATCTTGTCTATCCAGTCTTGTACCCGTATATGTATCTTGTCTATCCAGTCATGTACCCGTATATGTATCTTGTCTATCCAGTCTTGTACTCGTAATTACATGTCATGTTTATCCCTAATGAACGTTTCTTGCTTGTCCCTCAAAATGTAGGTGATTATTGTTACAATCTTATTATACATGTATGTTTTTGTTGGTATGAAAAAGTTTAGAATTTCCTGAAATCTGCGATTGCCTTGGCTGGTGGATCAAATGAATTCGCGGGCCGGACGTTCCCCATCCCTGGTCTACGTACATGACTGACATTGTGGCAGACAGCTGACAACATGTATACGCCTGACAGTGTCATCAGTAGCAGACATGTACACAACTGTCATGTTCACAATGGCCTGACCAGTCTACATATGTATATATATACATGAATCGCTGTCGTTCTGATTCTTGCTAGTGTCAGTGGCCAGACTTGCTCCGACTGTCAGCACAATAGACAGCGTTTGTCGCATCATCAGCGGCTACCACTGCGGCGACTACTTCCAGCTAGACCAGCAATGTGGCACTGACGGCGTCACCTACAACAACATGTAAGCTCACACTGTAACAACATATAAGCTCACACTGTAACAACAACATGTAAGCTCACGCTGTAACAACATATAAGCTCACACTGTAACAACAACATGTAAGCTCACGCTGTAACAACATGCAAGCTCACGCTGTAACAACAACATATAAGCTCACACTGTAACAACAATATGCAAGCTCACGCTGTAACAACAGTCAGTTCATTAATTTGGTACATCTAACCCACGCACCAGGTGACCACGTGTGACCGCATGCTGCACACGGCTGACGTTGTTGTCGACTCACTCGTCACGTGTCACGTCTGTCTTCAGGTGTGAGTTCAGCCAGGCTCACTGCCAGCTTCGCAACCTGCACATCGCTCACACCGGCGCGTGCCAAACGGGGCACGTGGTACAGAGCACCCGAGTCCCGGGGGCCCACGGAACTTACGAGTTCTTCTGCCAGACGCTACCCCAGGCCTGTGGGGGCGACCTGGAGGTGGTGTGCGCATCGGATGGTCATACCTACTACAATTTGTGAGTGAGAGATTCAAGAGTCTTTATACTTTCACCCTCTAAGAGTTATTGAGGTATTACGTATATATACATATTCACACATATTCCAATATTTATAGACAATATCTCTCACTCACTCACTCAGACCTACATACACACACGGTGAGTGAGTGTGTGCGTGGTTACAGACACATCAACCTAATGTGTGTAGCCGCTAATAACCTGTGAGTGAATGAAGCCACAGCAACAATTAACCTCTGTGTGTGTGTGTGTGTGTGTGTGTGTGTGTGTGTGTGTGTGTGTGTGTGTGTGTGTGTGTGTGTGTGTGTGTGTGTGTGTGAGACAACAGCTTCAACATGCTTGTGTGTCTAGCCAAAGCAGAAAGCAGAAAATGCTACAGATGGTCCATCCATTGTTAGATTCAGCCATTCATCCTTTGCCTGGTACCGGTCGTTTGTGGGGAAGGGGGGGCATATGAACAGACAGACATGGTAGCTGACAAGGGCCGCCACTTAACGTCTGTCTTGAGCGAAAGTGAGGAGGCTCTCAGGCTCTCAGGCTCTGCACAAGAGGACATTCGTAAGCTACCTTAATTTTGGCTACGACCACCTTCCAAGATACCTTGAAGGACAGTCTTCGACAAGGTGTCGTGCTGGTCACATGACCAAACCAGATTAGCTTACGCTACTTGACTGTTGCAAGGAGAGGTTCCTGGTCTGCTTCATACAAAGGGGGAAGCGGATGGCCGAGTGGTTAGAGCGCTGGCTTCCGAACCGAGAGCGCGCTGGTTCAATTCCCGATAAGCGCAGCAAACTTCCCCCAGTCGACCCAGCTGATAGGAATGGGTACCTGACTCCATAGAGGGTTGGGGAAGGTAAGTCAGCGAGGGAGAGGAGATTGGCACCACCCTCATGTAAAAGCTGGCCCTGAGAAAAGTGGGGTCTCTAACACCTCACTCCCCTACGACCTGAAAAGGTTATGGGATAACCTTTACATTACCTTACCTTTTACCTTTACTTACCATACAAAGTCACTGGCTCTTGCTGGCTCAAGAAATCACCTTGGATCTTTTGGACGAGATCCGGAGCAGCCTCTTTGGGCACTTGTTTTCAAATGCCTGGATTCTCCTCTCTGTGTCGGCAATTTGAGCCCACGTTTGACATCTGTAAAGCAGGGTCGGTACACCTAATGTTATAGCCACACCAGAGCCTGTCCACCCTCGCCATTGCCGCGGTTACTGTCGCGATCCTGAAGCAGATACCTGCGACACCTGTCGTCATCTTCAGAAGGGATGCCTCTCAAGTACCCGCTTAGAACTGTTCACCTCCGTTCATGTAGATATCTACTTTGCCGTACCCAGAAACCATAACTTTTCTCTTGTCAGTGAGGATTGTCTCTATTGCATGAGTGTCTGAACTGTCTGTCAGTCTGTTGGTAATGTCTTGCAGTCCTGTTAGTGCCTGTTATCACATCGATGTCGTCTGCAAATCTCATATGACTTTCTCCAAAAAAAGATGTTTAAGATTACAGATGATGGAGGCAGTTTTCACGGACCCCTACTGTCGTATGAAAGAAAGCTCCCATTCGGTTATCCAGCAGCACTGCGCTCCGTGAGCTCGTGTAATGTACGTGCTTCGACGACTTAACGAAATCCTCTTCGATGTTGAATTTTCGCATCATATGCCACAGTCCCTCGTGTCAGGCTCTGTCAAAAACCTTTTTAAAGTCGATGTTGTGATAGAGGTCTCGCTGGTGCTAAACACGCTTCTCCATCAGTTCAAGATCTGCTCAACTGCGCTCCTGCCTGGAATAAAGCCATTAACCTGTTCTTCTGCTAGCGGTGCTGGTGCTGACGCGATTCTAAATTATTTTCAGCATCATTTTGTATGGGTGGTTGATTAAACTTGTGGCTCTGTTTTTGATGTTTTGGCACTGTTCGCTGCCTTTTTTCTTTGGGAGAGATATGACTAGTGATTGCATCCATTCTTTGGGCCGTTCTTGTCATTCTCAGACTTTTTGGCACCGCAGTTTGTTGCTCCAGCCCCAGCTTGTGTGAGCAGCACAGCTGGGACCTTGTTAATGCCTGCATCCTTTTCTCCATTCAGAGGCGGACCGCTCTTTCGACCACTTTCCCGTAGGTCTGAAAGTTCATTTTTTCTAGTTTGTTTTGAAGGATGTTAGTGTGTGTCTTCAGCTGGAGGTTGTGCAGGTCTTTGCAAGATCCAGTCCATCGGTTGAGTACAGTAGCGCTTTCTGTGAGTAGGCGGACATTGTTGTCTTCAATGACTGAGGTCTTGCTGTCACCCTGTGCCATTTCCTCCTCTATGGTCTGGCAATGCTCCTCGATCTACCTGCCTTCGTCCCTTTCCTAATGACACAACTCACTGCTTTGTACTTGGAAGCTGTTTTCTGGTTACTTTTCCTTTCTTCAAGGCCCTCCTTTGGGCCATTGTTAGATACTTGATGTGGATTCATGCTAGTGCGAATTGCAGGGTCTTCGGAACGTAAGCAGAGAAACGCCAGACACATCTATTAAAACAGATATATATAATAAAAAAGAAAATCCCATGCCCAGAATACATTCATTCGTGCGTGCGCCCGCGCATGTGTGTGTGTGTGAGTTTAGGTGGGGGTGATATTCTATAGAAACGAAATACAGCTGTGACATATCTAACTTCAGAAGTTTGCATGATGGCTATAGGCAATGACTGTCGCCATGTTGCAGGTGCCAGTTTGAATTGTCACGATGTCACAATAACAGTTTGACGATTGTTGACTACCAAGCCTGTCCTAGCCTCTAGTGGGTAGTCAAAACGATCAGGTAAGTGATCAGCTTGTGCGTTACAGTTTACGTGGGGGTGGGGTGAAAAGCACCCACCCAACTGACATGTTGTCGAATGCATGACATGACATCCCGTGACCTGCATCGTTGACTTACAAGTTTCCTGTGTTGCAGGCCACAAGCGGCGACGTGGGTAGAAGGGTGGCTGCAGTCGTGTCCAGCGTGACCATATGCAGCCAGTGGAGACAGAGACGACTGTCGCGTGCGACCTTTACCCCAGTTTGTCAATAGTCCTACCTGGAGGCCACGTAGTGTAGGCATGTACTGTATGTCTAGAAATAAAGTCTATGAGCAGCCTTGTAGAGTACGCGTGAAGATGTAAGTATTGTGCGGCCTTGTTTATATATGTGTGTGTGTGTGTGTGCGCGCGCGCGCGCGTACGAGTGTGCGTGAATGGAATGTGTGCGTAAGACATGACACCACTTGATTACATCACGGAGTACTAAGTAACAACTGTTGACAGTTGTGGGGTGGGAACAAGAATACAATTTTATTTACAGTCGTAGAGAACATCAAATCGTCAGCAAGAATCAGTGTACCAGACAAAATAGTAATGCTACGGAGAACGAAAGTGCGTGGGTCATGCAGACGAAATGTTCGAGCAGACGAAGCGGAAGCGGAAGTGTGGAGGGAATGGAGGAAATGTGTTATGGCCACAGACGTCTGTGGTTATGACGGTCTGCGTCTGACCCTCTGTAGTTAACATCGTCTTTTGTGCGATTGAGTTCTTTGCTAACTCGAGATCCAGAAGCACGCCTCGGCAACATTTACCATTGGACGTACCAGCGATTATTGTCTGCTGGTGTTGTGGGACTCCATGAGTTATTTCGCCGTTTTTCAGCACAGAATATGTTGGGATTTCTGACAGAAGTTTCGCCTGAACAGGCAAGAACACAAATTGCATTTTCGTGTTTTTATTAAAGCGATCCCAGTTATTTAAGCATTGTGAAATAGTTGGAAATTTTCATGGTTGTTGTTGAAGGGTTGTTTACAGCCTGATTTGTATAAACGCAAGAATTAATATAGATACTAAAAGCAAACGAAATATATATTTTTTAACTCGGGAGTTGCATGTTTAGCACGTAATATTGATTTCCAGTCCGAATTTTTGTTCCAGTTCTAATCCTCCTTTGCATACAAAAACGATAGTAACAAACCGACGAGGCATACTGCATTTGATGAATTTCAATAAAGCTGTGTTTTGTTTTCAGGCTGCAAAAAGAAGCCAGCTATCTTTATCAGGATGAACTGCACACAACCAACATAGACAAAATGTTACACATCGGCTTAGCAGTGGCTGGTGCCTATTTCACACTCCTTGCCCTGTGGTGGATCACACAGACCACGATCCAGTACTACCACTGTCGTCAGCATCACTCTGATTACCACAGCTCACTCAGCGCTAGCGGCAAGTCTTGGCCTCTTGAGGGAGTGTGCAAAGTCATCCTTGCTAGCATCTTTGCTCTTGGAGAGTACTCGCTTGATATAGGTTATTACGAAGATGTCTTCCTGTCCAATACTGAGTTGGGAACTATTTTTGTCTTTTTGCTTTTGTCAGGGGTTATGGACATCCTTGCCAAATGGGGTCAAAGGTCATTTTACCAGCATGTCGGCTATGCTGGCCTGGCCCTCTTGTTTGCAACGGAAGCAGTCATTCTGCTCTCTCGTGCACAATTCAGTATTCAGCCAAAATCCACAATTTTTTCGTTGACAGCATATGGGGCAATCGGTTGCCTGCTTGTGACTGTGTTAGAAGCAATTAAACCAGAACAGGTACTATGCTCTGTAATGCGAAGTTTTTTGCTCCTTCTTCAGGGCACATGGTTTTTGCACATATCCCTCTTGACAGATTCTGGCTTGCCCTCTGGAGATGAGGAAACGAGAAACTTAAATATGATGTTGTTTTCACTCTTTTTTACATGGCACGGTGCAATTAACTTTATGGTGATAATCTGTCTGTGGCTTCTACTTGGCAAGATGGTGGAAAAAAACTGCTGCATTTGCTGTTCATCTCAGAGACAAAGTAGACAAAGCACTGCCATCTTTTTAGAAAATCGAGTACGTTTTAACTATCATGTTTTGGATCGTATAGATTCTGATTCTGATCAGTAATATAAATTGCAGCACTGTTATAGACCTCCACTAGTTTAGTATGTTAAATAGATATGACAGGTAAGCTAGCGTGAATCTGTCCTTTATGAACTAAATCACAACTGGAAATTGTGTGGGTAAGTGCAAGCTGACAGCATAAATAGTTAAAATTTATGTTGATGTTAAAAGTAAATTTCAGCACACTTTTTGAGATAATTTTGGATGACTTGGTCAGATAAAAGAGTTCCATGATATGTATTTCTATAAGTAAATTGCAAATGATGATTGATAGTTACATTTTACCATTTAGTCACCTGGATGTTTTATAGGTGTATTTGTTCTGTACATTTTGCAGTAAGCCATGCTCACAGAAAGGTAGTGATCACACCATACAATAATATCTTTTTTCACCATGCATGCTCTCACAGATCAGGGCTTTTTGTCACTGAACATTTTTTAACAGTATTTTATACCTGGGCAGTTGGAGCCAAAGGGAGATAATCATCCACAGTTTCTCCAGTGATCACTATGCTATAAGGAGTTCAAGGACTGATATTGAAATACAACAATCATACATTTTGGCTTAGACTGTTTCTTTACCTTTATGATTATTATTTTGGCTGCTCCTTATGGTGTATAAACATTTGTGATATTCTTTCCTAATGAAAGGCTGTTTTTGGATGTGCGAATTAGCATTTTCTTGTGTTTATGAGTATGAATCCCACAATTTAGGCAATCTCTCTCTTTTTCATTCTCTCTCTCAAGAAACAAAAATGAAATACTTGCCTCACTGAGCACTTTCTAAGTTGCTCTATATCAGACACTGAATAAGTAGGCCCACTGATCATTTATTATTGACATGATTGTAGCATATCATTAACTCCATAAAAGCATTTTGAGAAATTTCTTATTCTATCAGGTTATCCAGTAATTACAAAAGTTAAAAAAGTGACAGTCATATATTTTATCCTGGAAAGTTATTTGTCGGGGTTGGGTGAGAGAGAGCATGCATCTTTGATTGTGTTAAACATTCGTTCAGTCTTGAGATGGTTTTGAGGAGACCTTTTATTCAGATGCTGACATCAAAGTTTGAGCAGAAACAGCAGTGAGGTGATAATAAGGAACAAAATCTATGTTGGAACTTTAAGCATTTGTTGAGAAGAAGAGTTACACAGAAACTAATACACTTGGATGAACTAGTGTACAGCTGACAGTCATAACAAATATGTCCTCAGTCCAGACACATCCTAGCTGTTTCTTGATGTAAAGTCAAGAAGATTACTTTGTGTCAGTTATTCAGTGTGCATTATCGTGAAGGACCTGGGCAGTACCTGCATGTCAGTCTAGGTCCTGAAGGAACCTTTCCTCTGCTTCAGCCAGCACGTTGTTGGCATTGTTAAGTTCAACCTGGAAAATAAACACTCCATTTAGTAAGCTCTGTCTGGAAAATACTAGATTTAGTAAGCACAATCTGAAAAACAAAAGCAGAAAGTAAGAAGCATTATGCAGAAAGTAAGGATTAAACTTGACAACATTGTAAATCAACATTAAACTTCACACTGTAGGATAAAACTTGATCCCATGATTAAACTTTGACACGACAGTATAAAATATGGCCTGTAATTCTCCACCTTTTGGCTGATTTTCACCTTAAGAAAACAATTTCAACCTCCCCCTGAAAAAAAATTGCTGAAACAGCACTTGCAGTTGCATTTTTTCAATGTCCTGGTTTTTAAGAAGGGAGGAGAACATCTCATGTGATCTCATTTTTCTTTTTTTTTTAATGTAGTTTTTCTCTTTGTTACTGAGTGATTTTAATTTCCAGATGTCTGATCTTTGCTGATTGGATTTCTATCTTATACCATTTAGAACTTTACAAATCCTGATTTAACTTGATCATGTTTAATAACAAGGTTAAATCAAAGATCTAGCAAGATGAAATGCTGGAAATTTGTTCAGAATTAATGATTAATCATAAACTCTAGAAATATTAAATGTTCATTTTGCAACAGTGACAATTATGAAATTACTTTCTATGCATTCGGCCAGAGGTGGCAGATGTATGTAAAATTGATCCCTAAGTGCAGTAAGGTACATAGTAAATGTCTGCTATGGCTTAGTCACTTTACTATCCCACTTCCCCTTATTTTAGAGCTCCGCATTAAACCATCTGTGAAAAAGCAACTATAAGATGCATAAAATGTTATGTTCATACCTTATTGCACAATACAATCATACTATACATTATCATACTTTAACTATATTTACTGAGATCTTTACATTATTTGTTATAATATGTTTTATCTCAATCAAAATTTGTGTATTCTTGCGCCACAATTTTTTTACAAAATCACAAACACCTTTACTGATTAATGAACTAGTGCATTCGGACTTTAAGAAAGTATTGCATGCTATATGCATTAAGTATACCTGTATAAGTCTATATTATATTTCAAGCATTTCTGTTAAATATTAGCCAAGATACAAAATAAAGCTAAAAGTAGTATGTACGGTCCCCTTAAACCTAATCACACCTAATTGTATGATTACATTGATCACACTGATTATAAATGATGCAGCACATATCCAAGATTGGGAGAAGTTTCACATATGCTGACTCCATATATTTTTAGTAACGTGTCCTTACAATAAGTAGGCATTTACAAATACTACAGGCTTTTAACTTACAGCTGGTATAGGGTAGGGAGTTGGCTCCGGTGCATGGTCACGACCAAAGTCACGCATACTCCCACATTTAGGTGTGTTGTCTACCCAGACACCTTCAAACAGCTGTCCTGTGTCCAGGTAATAGAATTTTCCTGGCCCATTCTTTTTGCCATTTTTCCAGGAACCTTCATAGCGATTTTCATTGGCTACATAACAGAAGCATACATTCTATAAAATGGGTTACAACACAGCTTTGGTTAATTAAACAAGGTGACCAACACAAATTAGAATGTTATGTAAACAGCTACGAAAAATTCACTGAGTCTAATTTGCTAGCAAGATACAGGGGTTTCATAATGTTTCAACTATTAGATGTAGTCCTACTCACCAAGACGCAGCATGCCCTGGCCTGAGCACTCGTCATCATACCACTCTCCCTCGTATATGGTGCCATCTTTGTAGTACATGCGCCCCCAGCCACTACGTTTGCCTGCATACCACTCCCCTTCATAATATTCATCATCCGTATAGAACTCCGTGCCATATCCCTGCAAAAGAACTTTCTACATAGTTTAACAAGCCTTACAGGCAAGCTTTGATGAATACCAATTGCCAGTGATCCCAAAACTATGTGTTCTACTGAGTTATGCCTAGCTGCTCACAAAATCCATTTTTTCTGACATTTGTGTGACACGTTTTACAGGAAGTACAGAATTCTGCTGCACATCTGGTGCTTAGAACTTGGAAATGGGACCATATCACTCCTCTTATTCGTCTTCTGCATTGGCTACATATCCATTCTCACATTTGGTACAAACTCTCTGCTGTATTTTAATTTCTTTGCAGGCTCCTGCCCTGACTAGTTCTCTGAACTTAACTTCCCCTACATGCCCTAGACAACTCTGGTCCTCATCTGATGACCATATGCTAACTATCCCTATCACCAGAACAACCACATATTATGGTCACAGGATTTTGAGTTAACTGTGCTGCAAAACAGTGCAACTCTCTTCCCTTCCATCATCGCCTACCCATAATAGAATCCTTTAAAAACACATCTTTTCCATGAGCATTATTCATAACAATAATCTATATTCTGCTGGTTCACCTTCTAACTTTTACTTTTTCTGTCTATTGACTAGTTAGTGCTGCTCATCTTCCTCGATTCACAAAACTCTCAATCCTTACTATTTGTTCCCTGATTCTTACTTTTATTACTTGTCTGAACGGTTGTTTATCCTTCCATCCTTATGCTATCCATACCCGTTTCAGCGCTAAGAGCATGCTCTCTATGAGTGTGAATATACACTATAAAAATCTTCATTTATTATTATTATATCCGCATCAGCATCGCAACAGCAACAGGGGCAATGGTTAGACTAGATAGGATCTGACATAGCCACAGGATAAGGTTCGCTACCAAGTACAGGCTGTACAAATCTCTGGTAGTGCAGATCCTGCTCTACGGATGTGACACGTGGACTCTGCTCACCAAAACGGAAAGGAGAATCCAGGCATTTGAGAACAAGTGCCTAAGGAGGCTGCTCCGGATCTCATACAAAGAACATAAAATCAACGACTTTGTACGAAACAAGATAGTCACACTGGTAGGACACCAGGAACTTCTACTATCAACAGTCAAGTGACGTAAGCTGGTCTTCTTTCGCCACGTTACCCGGCACAACACCTTGTCAAAGACTATTCTTCAAGACAACTTGGAGGGTAGCCAATGCTGCAGTGGCCAGAGAAAGAACTGGCTTACGGACAACAAAGATTGGGCGGGTCATCCTGCACAGGACCTGCTCACTATCACCCAAAATAAGCAAAAGTGTCAGCTGCTGCATCTATCCATGTGCTGCCCTCAATGACAGGTACCGGTCAAGGGATAACTGACTGACTGACACCACCACCACATATACACATATAGACACAACACAGATGAGCAACAATATTCCTTCATTGTCATCATTTACAATAACTTACATGCCGTAGATCACTTTTCCAGCCTCCTGAGTATTCTTTTTTGTAGCCTCCTCTGCCATCAGGATAGCTTAAAGTTCCAAAACCATTTCTTTTATTTTTCTTCCAGTCACCTTCATATATACAGCCAGTGTCCTTCCATTTGTATGTTCCCTTGCCTGTAACATGACATAATGTACCTACTATTAGGGCATGTCAAAGCTGATACCTATTAGTAATTTACAAGGAAGACATTTGATGATTGACCCTGGCTTCACTTACAAGTGTGTGTATATATATATTTTTGCAGAAAAAAAAAAAACTGAAATTTGTAACATCCTCTACTACGTGTACTTTCTCTGGGTTCAATGTCTCTATTTCCCAGACTGTCAGAAATCTTGGTGTCATTGAAGATTTTTGTTTTGTGAATCTCACATCAATGCTCTCTGCAAGTCCATTTTTCTTGAGCTTCACAGGATTACTCACTCCAACCTCTTCCACTACAAAGCTCATGTCTGACTTTGTCTGATTGTCCCAGCTGGATTACTGCATCCTCGACCTCTGATGGTCCTAGCTGCCTACTGGCTAAACCTCAAAGGGTTCAGAATCATGCTGCTAGTATTTTTAAGGTGAAAAGCAAATTAAGTTCACCTTTCCTCATCAAGCTCCACTGTCTCTTCAGTCTGCTTGCATCATTGATTTTTTTCTTTGATATTAACATTTTGAGATCATATAGGCTTAATTGATGGATTTTCAGAAATGATGATTAAAATCATTACATTGTACCTGATGACTTAGTGTGAGCATTTTAAAAAATATTTCATAAAGCGTCGATAATGTTACTATAGGTCATTTCTGATGTACTTTTATGCAAACTGTGAGTTTACACATATGTAATATGCAACCTCAGTGAACATATCACTGTGCACACCTTTTTTCAGTCTTGAGGATTATTAATTACATCGTGAGAAATGGTGTGCATTGTGACAGGGCAACGCTGCTATGGTTAATATTGCTGTCAATTGTGTCCCAGGCTGGGAACTATATGAGATTTATGCTTGCCATCCTTTAATTACTTACCGTCTTTCTTGTTATCAAGCCAATCTCCCGTATACTGGTCTCCGTTTACGGAATAAACTGTATGGTGAATTCCTTTCTTTTGAGCTCGGCGGTCCCAGTCTTTCCATGGTGGTTCCACCTCTTTTGGCGTCTTCACGATGGGCATTGCGTATTGTGAGGAAGTTGTTTTCGTTCAACCTGGCGTCATGTCAGCCTTTAGCGATCAAGGGTTAGCTATTGCGGATCTTTCAAGTTCAAAGCTAGAGACTCAACCGTCACTGATGATATATAGAAATATCTGGTCCAAAGAATGATGCGTAGGACACCAGTGGGAACAGTGAGCTTCGATCTCTTGACAGATAAGGTTGGAGTGATAACAAGAGCGCAACACGCATGCCGATCTTCCCTGTTGCCATGGTGAGGCGTGCAGGGGAAGCTACTCTTCCTCTACCTGCTATGGGAATCTGTGGCGAGCCTTGTCATCCTGCCACGCCTACCTGTCAACACAGTTCTGAATAAGTTACTGATCAGAACTCGAGTTCTAATCACGCATCATCATTACAATTCTACTTTCTATAGTCATAATTTGATTCATTATAGCAATAAACTTTGTCTAGATCGAAACTGTGAAAAGTGAAGCACAAATGTACATATTAGCCTATATCGAGGGGCAATCTCTCCGCTCGATAAAGACACCGCTTTGGGTTCGTGTAATGCACCAGCTTAAGACATCTGCTTCTAATTGCCCTCTGGGATAAATAAAGTCGTATCTTATCAACTTAGCACCCGTAAAAGAAGGCCGCGGACTGTCTTTTTGTGTGCCCTCAAACTCTCGTCTCTTCCCGCGGTCTTTTTCCTTCCCTATTTGACACTCGCTGGCAGCCTCCCTCGGCACACAGTCTGACGTCACTACACAAGCTGTATAGCCCAGGATGGAACTGTTATCTGTAGTCTGCATATCTAAATACCTTGCTCTTATCTTCGATTTTGTCCAAACTATACCTCTCCCGGCCAGTTGTTTGACCTCTTTCTGCCAAGCCTTCTATCATGTTGAAAGCAGCATGGACTCTTGGAAAGCAGCACTGGTTTTTCTCCAGTGAAACAGAATTATCAGGTACATAAACATTGTTATATGCTGTATGACTCTGTGTGTGCACATGTAAAACACTTGTTTTCTTCTACCCATTCCTGTATGCATTACTTTTCACCTATCCATCCATTCTTTTGACAACAACTCAGTCAAACCAAAATGCTCCTGCCTCGTGTATTCTGCTGCCTTGTTAACACATGTTAGTTTGTGGAGTGGCTGCTGACTGGAGGAATTTACTGAGGGAAATAAGATGGACTGGCAAAAGAAAGTGTTTTTTGGAGCTCGAGCTGTTTAATATCAAGCTCTGGCTCTTGTCAAAATACAGAAACTACCAAAACTGGAATCAGTGACGTGATATTGTTACTAGAGGAAGATTATTTCTGTGATTTCAGTTGATGATAGCAAGCCGTCTCTTTGATCTCAACTGACCACTGTAAACTGACATTACATGTACCTACCTAAACCTAAAGCTGTCTCCCACAAACAACTGTCTGTGACAAAAATCCAAAACTCAAAACATAACGTGGTTCCAGTTATAGTTAGTTAATTTTTTGTTTTATGCCAAGTCAGCAACTAAGGCTATCTCATGGCAAAAACGATGTACATGACTATTCAAAGGTTAACATAAAGAAATTGTACCAGTATAGAGATTTCACTTTTCTTAGTTTTGTAAAATAAAAGTTTTTAAACACATAAGGTCTGTCATATCAGGTGAAACATCTGAATGGACTTTACATATGCCAAGATTGATTTGGAAGAGTGTTTGACAAAAAGGTCAGCAAGAGTCTGTGCTGTAAAATAGTTTTGACGGATTGTAGCGAGTTTTGAACAGGAGATGAGCAAATGTTCTATGGTTAGGGGGTCTTTACACCAAAGAACAAAGTGGGGGGTTTTCTCCTGCAAGCAAAAATCGATGAGTGATAAATGAGTGTCCAGCTTTTAGTCTATTTATAGCCACTTTTTCTCGTCGGTTTAGAAGTTCTTGTGTTATACAGTCTGCTAGTTTTGGAAAAATAGCATGAAGTTTGTTGTGCTTCATGGAGTCCCAATGAAGCTGCCAAAGTTGTGAGATATACATTTTAACAGAAGCATATCAATCTGAGGCAAATGTTGTATGGACCACAAGTGGTTGCTGAAGGGCCCTTTTTGCTGCCTCATCAGCTTTAGTGTTTCCTGGAATATTTGCATGGCCAGGAACCCAAATAAAGATAATGTCAAAATTGTTATTTTGTAGTAATGACAGAAATTCAAAGAATTGAACCAGTAGTGGGTGATCTAAACGTTGAGAGTGAAGTGCAAGTAGGGATGACAAAGAGTCTGAAATAACTAAGAAGTTTTTCTCTTTAGATGTATGGATGTACTGCAGCACAAGTAGAAGGGCTCTTAACTCTGCAGAAAAAATGGAGCTATGACCTTCCAAGCGAGCTGTCAGCGGTGATGTGGAAATGTCCATCGGCACTGCCGCAGCTGCTACAGTTTCTTTTTCAGTATTTTTGGATCCATCAGTGTATATGTGACAAAAGTCAGGATAGTCTGAGACTATTTCTCTGAAAAGTTGCTGATAGACTATGTCAGGGGTTTCACCTTTTTTTTTGGTTGGAGAGGTCAAAACGAATTTCAGGTGTGGGAAGTAGCCATGGTGGTGTTCTGGTCAGTGCAATTGGTGCTGTTTTTTGGGGGTCCATTTCCAATTTCTGAAAATGGGGTGAGCTCGTATGGGTAGAGGTTTTTGTTAATGTTCACGTGCCCTGTATTTCTCCAGAAGCTGAAAGGAGAAAACTGAGTGGAAAGCAGGGTTTTGGGGCAGAGCTTGAAGTTTCGAGACATAGGACAACATTAGTTTTAGTTGGCGTAACTCTAGAGGGGGTTCACCTGCCTCTGCATATAGACTGTGTATTGGAGTAGTTCTGAAAACTCCAAGACAAATTCTCAGGCTGTGATGGTGCACAGTGTCTAGCCTTTTTAGGTATGATGTCCTATAGACTATGCATCCATAATCCAATTTTGAACGCACTAGGGAACGATACAAATGGAGTAAAGTGATTTGGTCTGCACCCCAGTTTGTGTTACTTATCACTCTCAATATATCTAGAGCCTTCAGACAAGATGCCTGAAGATGACGGATGTGGTTCTGAAAAGAGAGTTTACGATCAAAAATAACACCCAAGAAATGGACCTCTTCCACTACTTTGAGTGCTGTTCCATTTACATGAATTGAAGGTTAAGGAAAAGGACCTCAGTTTTGTAAAGTGAATGCACACAAATTTTGAGGGAGAAAATTTGAAACCGTTTTCTAATACCCATTTTGAGATGTGGTTTGCACATAACTGTAATTGCCTCTCAAGGCCAGGTAGAAGCTTTCCTCGTATACAAAGTGCAAAATCATCTACATATAGCGAGGCAGGCATATTTTTGGGAACAGACTTCAAGATGCCATCTATTTTAATGCAGAACAGTATAGGTGACAGGATACTTCCTTGAGGGACTCCCACCTGCTGTTCATGGGTGTCTGAAAAGGTATTTTGTATCCGAACTCTAAACATACGACATGTTAGAAAGTTTTTAATGAAAATTGGTAGTCGGCCTCGGAAGCCTAGAGAAAATAGGTCCAACAAAATACCTTGCCCCACACTGTGTCATAGGCTCTTTCTAGGTCAAAGAATACTCCTATCACATGCTTTTTTTTAAATAAAGGCGTCCCTTATAAACGTTTCAAATCTGACCATTTGATCCGTAGTACTACAATTTTTCCGAAAACCACACTGAATGCTGGAAAGAAGATTCTGGGACTCTAACACCCAAATCAATCGTGAATTTACCATCCTTTCAAGTACCTTACAGAAACAATTTGTTAAAGCAATTGGACGGTAACTGTTTGGCTGGGTGACATCCAGCACAATTTGCACATTTGAGTGTTCCATGACAATCATTTGGGGAGTGAGATTCGCTGCACTTTACACAGCGTGCTTCTGATCTACATGTAGATGATCCATGTCCATATCTTTGGCACTTGAAACAACGTAAAGGTGAGGGGATAAAAAGTGCCACCTTCACCCGAAGATAACCAATTTGAATGAATTTCGGAAGGTTTGGAAAAGAGAAGGTGAGGAAATATGTATTTGTAGGAATCAACTTGCCATCTTTCTTAAGGGTGACCCTATGTACATGGGATACACCCTGCTGAGACAATTCAGCACGTATGTCTACTTCTGACAATCCAGCAAGATCACTACACCTGATTACTCCTCTAGATGAGTTAAGTTTTATGAGGTGTCACTTTTATGGGGCGGTCCACAAATTGTTTTCTGTCCCATTTTCTTAAAGCTTCTGATGCTTTTTGATTTTTGCATTGGACTAGGAGTTGTCCAGATCTTAGCCGCTTTATTGACAAAATGTTAGAAGAGATGTTCTGAAAACCTTTCTGGATGGCAAAGGGGGACATTCCCGAGATAAGTTTCTCCGGATCCCCACTCTCCACAATAAAATAACGTGGCCATGCCCCTTCTACAAACTTTATCATCACATGCCTCCTCCTCAATGTCTGAGGAATTGTCATCAAAAGGTCGAGAGCGTTTTCCAGGATGTGAAAATTTTTTAGCCATGAGAAAAGATGAAGGTTCATTTCTCCTGTTCCCCACCCACCACGGAGTCCAACTAGGGGATGCAGCCGATGGGTATATCCAGCAGGGGTGCACCAGGGCTACAGGGGAAGTATACTCTGACCCACAAGGATGTGAAACAGATTGACCCAGGCCGCAGCCTTCTAGCAAAACTAGGGCATTGCACGACCAGCCGATTGATTGGTGCAGGCCAGCACCAACCTCCTGTCTAGGAGAAGTTTGGGCCAAGAGGAATGTTGGTATGATGGGCCGCAACCCATCAGTGACCTCAGCCTCCAGGATCCCATTCTCCTCCGACACAGGTCGCCCTGCACGGCAAACGCAGGGGGCCTAAAGAAGGCCACTAAGAAAGCAAAAAATGGAAGAGAAAGAGATATTTTGGGAAGCATTGAAAAGGGGGGAAAGGACCAAAAGGCAGAGGATAGGATAGGAAAAACGGCAGTGAAGGAGATAAGTGTTTTTACGAAAAAGGAATAAAGGTGAAAGGACCTGTGAGACAGAAACAAGTACAGTGAGGAGGAAAGAGGCAGGTCACTCTGTCACCCATTCGCCCACGGGAGCGGTGGCCTGTGGAGAAATTTTGGGTTAACAGCAAGGACTTAAACAAACCGTCCAGTTCATCAGTAGTATTACTGTTTTTGAGTGATTCCATGACCATGCAAGCATTTGAAAATTATGAGAAGGGCAAAGAGACAAAAATAAACATTGCTGTCTCTTTCTCTTCAACAGCCACACTTTCATCATCTTTCTCAAGATTCTCAAATTTAAAAATCCACAATCAGAGTTATGACAAAAATATCTGTATTTTTTGTACAATTGTTTTTAGTGCTTAGAAGATATAACAATCATCAAGGCATATGACAACTTGTAGGCATTTCATCATAATGACAACATAGAGCATTTGTTTTTTTTCCCACATTATCATGTGAACATAAAACACTTTGCATTGAGGAGCACAGTAGAAATAGGTGTTCTATCATGGTTTTTTTTAAAAATAAACTCATTTATATCTTATTTCCACACAACATAGTGTTAAAAAAAGACCTCTGTAATGCTATATTGCACACGATATATACAATTAAACTTTAATAATATGCAAGAAAAGTCTTTGTATCTTCATGCTCATTCATACCATTTTCATTTTGTAACACTCTAAACAACAAATAATTCCTAGTTCAGTCAAAAATTAAATAACTATAATACAAGAATAACATTTTCAAAGAAACCTGAGAGCACCATAGAATAAGTTCATTTGCAAGAAAAGGGCAGTGGAATGCAAGGTCTTGGGGAATGCTCTGTTCATATATGAATGGAGAACAATTTTAAAAATCAATGCAACATCAAATCTACCAAAACTGCAGCTACAATGGCAAGTGTGGAAGACAAAAGCAGCTCTCTTTGGTAAACCCATACAGGAACCCCCACTCCCACCCCACTGAAATACTACAGATTCCATTCAGAAGAGATGTATACTCTACCAAGAAACATCTGTGGTTGAAGAAGATCTTAAGTTAAAAGATCAACACCAGGCTGGAAATCAAGGTCATATGAAAAATAGTCATAGGAAAATAAAAATACTTGTAAAACAGCTTTCCCATAGTTGTTAACACACAGCAGTACTGGAGCCTTACATCAGAAAATACAACTTGTTTTCCCCCGTTTTCAGTCCATTACCATTTTCTTCCATTACCAATGATCAAACTTGCTGCACTTGTTTTGAAAAAAATTGTTAAAGCACTATACTGTTTGCTCTTCCCAAAAAGAGATGTGACAAAATCATCAGTGTTATATATGCCTTAGTTTTCTTTGTGTGTTTCATTCTGATCCACAAGCTTGGCTCTGTGCACTCACCCATCATTTATATTTATCACACTGCTGTTTCTTTATTGCAATGGCAGCCAGTATCATTCAGTAAGTAACAATGGAGAATGTTTCATAACGGAAGTCAGTAAAGGAGCAGGAAAAACAACATTTACAAACTATGATCTGCACCTAGTGTATGCGAAATTAAGCTAAAAATGTAGGTAAGTTAGCATAAAAATTTCAGTACATCAGTTATTTGTGTAAGGCCTTTACTTTCCTTCTTTTTTTAATGCTATTATTAACTGCATGGTCTATCTTCTTTATTACAATCTACCACCTACCTTAACCCTCAGATCACTTTATAACAGCTCCATTGCATGATACCGATTTCATATAACAAAATTGCCAGACAGCTAGCCTTCAACAGTCAACACCTTAGTCCTACCCATAGTAGACCTGCACAACCACAGACCTAAATCACCATTCAAATAAGCTGAGGAGTCAAATGTCTAAATTCATCAAGACAACAAGCAAACTGTAGAGGTAGTCATGCCTGAAAATGTACAAAGTGATCAAATAATACAGAAAAATTGCCTATCCTTGAAAAGTGGACCTAGCATTTACATCAAGCGTTTAATCACAGTGAGACCCCAGATACTGCAAAGATCTATGCACGTGACCCACAACTGCATGATAATGTCACAAACATGCAAGAACTGATCCCTCACTTCCCCAAGCCTCTGTATGCAAGGAAGACGACATCAGTTAAGCCACATAGTTCCAACGCTATTTTCCTGTTTTCATACTTTACTTCATCCTGCAGTACTTCACAAAGTACAGAGATAACATCTCATTCTTTGCTGCCACAAGAGCAAGTTCATGTGACTGAAGAGCAGTGCATTACTACTAGCAAAGCAGACAAGAGTAATACAGGAGGTGTTTCTGACTTTAACCATGGAAATGACAGCAACAACCTCTCTGCTGATTTGTCAGCCAAAGTCTGATTATCATTTTCATTAACACTGTGTCTTCTCTTAGGTACATACCCATGCAAACATAACATGGAGTTTTCAGTACAGAATGCAGCATTACAAAAACTTTGAAAAATAATTATGCACATAAAAATTGACTTCAGTTTGCAAGCAAAATCAGTGGGAAAAACATACAAAAGGAATGTTTTAAATGCCAAAGTGTAGACAATTCTGCACGAGTAGAAACTATACAAAAATTGTACCGTAAATTTTGGTCTATTGAGCACACCTGTATATAAGCCGCACCCACTAAATTTGTTAAAAATCTCATTTTTTCACAAATAAGCTGCACTTTTTTATAAGCCACAAATATATACAACTTGAAAGCTGAATCGTAGGCATTTCGTCTCATTTTCGGCATGATGAGGGTGTGTGCTTCAGCAAATGATCTGAATGCTTCAATTGTATGTGGCTTTGATTTAAAAATGTGAACAGTTAACACCGTAACATGAGCTCACCGAAAAATTAATAAACATCTGAAAAATCTGTAAAAAGCGACCAACCTGCATCTCTGTTTAAGCTGCTGGATATAAAGCTGGGGAAAAGAGTTGCGGCTTATAGTCCAAAATTTACGGTACATATTTTTCAGATCAGTGCAGTAACAAGCCAGATTATGTAAAAATTCCACAATTTGTTTTTATACATTAATGAGCACAATCTGAAAACTGGGACATGAAGGTGGTAAAAATATATGATCACAGCTCAGAATGCAATACAAACTGTCACGTATTACATATGACAAAAAATGCCTCACATTTACACCTACATGCAGTCATGTTTTATAACACACAGTAATGCATCTTGACATAAATAAGTGAGGTAAGACCACACAACTACAGCACATTGTATTACACACTGTTGTGTAGCTGCAGCACGCATGCAGCTGTGCATGTGCAAACAAGTGTACACACACACACACACGGAGACAGATAACTCAATCATCCCAGGATCTCCAAAACTGAGCAAGAGAGAAGCTTCTGGGTGTTATGGCTTCAGGTTACACATGCATCTATATGTATACAGAGACACACACACATCTTGAATACAGCCATGCACCATGATGCTAAAATGCAGTCACCACATCATTAAAAAAATAATGCAGTGTCCACACCTAACATCATTTAATACCCTGATGCTCAGTGTTTCACAGAACTTAAACCACGGCACCTTAAAACTTCTAAAGACAAGCTTACTGAGCTAGCTTTTCTGTACCATGCCTGAGTCAATGGAACAAGTGTGACAAGTTAAAAAAAAATCTCCAAAAGGCAATAGATGGATCAGTGTCTCGTGTTTAGTCTAAAGTGGATGCCTTGTATTTGAGAAAACAACAATGAAAGAAGTGTTAGGATTTAGTTTTTACACAGCATCCCATTTACTGTTTCTGTTTTGAAAGCATGTGAATACTCCATATAATATGTATATGCGATGTGAGCACATAGGACTATGAAATAAGAACACACATGCAAAGGTAAATGAAGGAGGCTGGTGTATGAACAATAAGTGCCTGCAAGATGTAGGAGGAGCATCTGAAATTTAGCCAACAACAAAAATCTAAACATCTACTTGGTTAAAAAAAGAAACATAAAGTTGTTTGCAAACAAATTACAAAGGAACTACCATGAAATGTGCAAAATTCTGCCTTGAAAAAAAATTAGACCTTATGCCTTCTGACTTCTAGGTTATTACCATGGTTTTGAGGAATGTCTGATTAAAAATAAAGGTTATTAATCAGTCGATTCTCTTTAAATAATGCTTAACAACATGACTAGCTCTAGTACAGAAGCAAACATATGGGCAGGAACAAAAAATAAATAATTTGCTAATGAAAGTTGTTTCTCCAGCAGAAAACTAGCTCAGTACAAAGAGTAACTCCTATACAAAAAGAAAGTTTGCACAACTGACAACCATAATTATATTTGCTTATGAAAAATTGCCTTAAAGAGCATGACAAAGGTTTGGGGCCAGTTAAGCAGTTTGAAGGAAACCTAATTTAGGCTAGCATCAAGGTTCTAGCTCAAGGAAGTAAATAAATAACATTTATATAATTACAATAAATTCATTCTGCATGGTGATTTTATCATAATAGCAATTAGACCTTTACCACTGCTATCACAGACACAGAGCAGCCAAAAACTTGCTTGCAGTCATGCAGCATTTGACACAGAAGACAACTCTGTCAGCTCCTCCTCTCTAGATCCCCATGACCAGCCAGGTCCACAGGCCAAGCTGAACTGCTTCACTGAAGAAAATAAGCACCTGATTAACTCCTCAGTCTGATCATTATTTGTCTGCCTAAAGAAAAACCAGTTCTGTGAAAATTTCATTTCTTTTGTCCATAGAAAGCAAGCTCCACAAGACATAACATCCTACAAAAAATGACTAGCGCTATAACACATCTGACAAGCTGTTAAAAAAAACCCTTGAAATATAATCCTGAAAGAATTCCACACAAAGGCTATAACAAACTGATGTAATTTCAGACAACATTGAGTCGATGTGTTTCAGTGTCATTGCTAAGGGCATGTGCCAAATCCTCCAGTTCTCTCAGGCCTTCTTCGTGGAGTTCATATTTATGTGCCATCAGTTTTCGGTAGAAAACTAGTGAAAATATGATGAACAACACTCCTGCTGGTATCACTATCACAGTAGAAGCAATGGCAGCATTCTGACTCCGCTCAAAAAATTTAACCCAACACAAGATACCAATTTCAACAAGAAAGAGAATAATTCCAAGGCCCGTAGAGCAGACCCAAGCCATCTCCACACACAACCGCATCTTATCATGTGGAGACTCGTTCACTGCCTGCACACCATGTATGCTGGCTCCCCCCTCCCCACTGCTAATGGCCTCCATGTTGGGTAAGATACAGGTAGAGATCATGAGTGCCACCAAGTGGACTGTCACAAGCAGTGTTGTGCATACAGCAAACACCACCAACAGGGCTTCTGGTACTTTCTCATCTTTGTCAAGCTGAAGTTCAACCATCGCCACCTGCACATGAAGACAGTATGGAATGTTAAATATTTCATCTGCTTGTTTCAGATAAGTTAAATAACATTCTTAGTTCCCACAAGTAATATAATAGCATCATTCTTATTCACTATCCCGTCTGGTTCAATGCAAGGTCAACGTATATGGTCATTGCTTTAATAAAAGATTATCTTCATTTTATATATATTATTTATATGTATTATTTATGCTTTAATAGTTACATATACTTTAAACTGACTGTGGCTCTGCTGCCACACTTGATTCAGAAGCATAATACTTAATGCTTTATCAAAACATAATTATCAATATCATCAATTCAGATGTGTACATCAAATCAAACTGTCTGGTTATTAGTCTAAATAAAATGAGTTTCATCGGAAATTTTTTTCCAAATGTGTTCTTTGAATAGTCCTACTACAAATCTGTTGTTGGTTTAAAATAACTGCCCAGTGCATCATTCCATGGCAGGAAAAATATAGCAAAAACAAGTCCCTCCATTTCTTTTTGTCATTATGCTACTTCCACCCCAACATGCTCACACTTGGTACAAAGTCTTTTACCCCCACACACTGAGATTCAACAAGTTTCCCAACCAATCATAGTGCCAAAGAATCTAAAGTTGATGATAAATATAGGAACAAACAGGCTGCCCCTCATACCTCACTCAGAAACTCCAGAAAGTACAGAACTCTACTGCACATCTGGTTCTTAGAACTTGGAAATGGGACCATATCACTCCTCTCCTTCGTTTTCTGAACTGGCTACCCATCTCCTCTCATATTCAGTACAAACTGTCTTCGTTATGTTTTAATTTCTTTGCAGGCTCCTGCCCTGACTATTTTTCTGAACTTCTCTTCCCCTAAGTCCCAGCCAGACAACTACGCTCTTTGTCTGATGACAGTATCTTAACTATAACTGTCATCAGAACAACAACATATGGTCACGGGATTTTTAGTTACTGTGCAGCAAAAAAATCAAGCTCTCTCTCTTTCCATATCCGCCACCTACCCACAACTGAATCCTTTAAATTTGCACTGAAAATGCATTACTCCTAACAGTCCACACAGTGCTAGTCCTTTTTTACCCTCCCCTCTTTTCTGCTTATTGCTACTTTCCTACTCGTCTTCCTCTGCAGAATCACAATATTCTCGGTTTGCCTCCTTGGTACATTGTGGGCCTGTTAGTTTGCAGAAATATAAATTGTTTGTTGCCTTAATTTAATGTTTTGTTTTAATTAAAAGTAACATTTTATGAATGTGAATGTTTTATTTACTGCCTAATGGTCACCAAATGAATGTCAAGGCTTTTTAAACATTTGACTCAGTACCTAGAGGGAAAAGATTTTTGCTTTCACTTGTATTGGCCAATATACCTGGTTTGTGCTAAAGGTCCCTCAATCTGGAATTCATTAATCAGTAGTTAAATGTTTTGGGCATGCTAAAGGAGAAGCCCAGCTAATTCTCTCCACTCCACCACCACCAGCCATTTTTTTTTTGTGGATAACCTGCTCTTGTTTTATGGAATGTAATTACTGCTGGGTGGATATGGAGAAGATTCCAGTCTTTGGCACAAGCATGAGCCAGTCTCTTGTCGACTATGTCAATAACACACATATTTCCTATGTAGTAGTAATGTACTCAGCAAGTTTTAACAATGGCCTTAACGTTAGTGTGTATTATGTCCTCGATCAGGAACTAGAATTTAATATTTCCTTTTAATACAAGCACTCTTACTCTGATAATCTTTCTGCTATTGATACAATCTCGGTTGTGTGTATCACTTGTATAATGGCATTAGAGGAGGAGTGAGTGGGCGTGCGTGTCTGTGTGCCTACCGAAATGATTATAATTCCAACATTTATTAAACAATTCGAGCTTCTAAACATATCTCAATGCTAAGATTTTAGTCTTACCATTGCAAATCCTGACAAAAGGGCAGAAGTTCGGCTGCTTGCTTTCAATTTTGCTTTGCTTAGGTACAACCTCCGCCAAGCAAGTGTTGTATTCTGATGACTCGCCATCTGTCCAGTGTACGATGTGTACAGCCACTCTTGATATGTATGTGATGCTGTATGCATTAGAGATCGCCTCAGCTTGGAGGCAGCCGTCACAGCTGTGACTGACAGCGTCGACGATCGGCGGATTATTAATTGGTGTCTGGTATGTCATCCGGAACCCCGCCAGTCGCGCGTCGTCCCTTTGGCTGCCACATGCGCATGCGCTATGACCGATCACGTGGTTGAACCCGGCCGCCCTTGGTGACGTCACAACTTTGTATACAAAAAAAGTTCGCTCTATTCGAAAGATCGTTTTCACAAACAGCATCTAGAATTTGGACAAATACCGTGTTTTTGAGAGTGAATGCACGAGTGACCATGGCTGAGACCGCGGAAGGTGGACGAAAATTGGTAGGTTGTGGCTGTTTAGTGCAGGTTTCCAGTCAAACGCGAACATTGTGTGAGCATGTTGGAGAGAGCAGCCATTTTGTGATTTCCTCTGTCTTTAGGGCTAGTGCACCAAAATTTAAACCACCTAGCAAATCCTGATTTATAAGCTTACATAAATTTAAAAAACCCAATTATACAGCATTTCCAAACTTTCCACCAAAACACAGCTGTGCAAACGCCCAAGTGTCTTAGCAGTTCTTATTTTCTTCTGCAACAAAGCTCTCGCTCTCTCTTATTCCTTACTATTAGGAAGACTTAAACAGGGAAATATCCATCAAAAAAACTACGAGTTTTCAGTGGTGTCGCAAACCATTTGTAAATGCATGCGACGGCAACCTTGGAACACATAAGATGGAAGTTTTTAACTAACTGAAATTGTTGATTTCACCTTTATTACTAAAATTTTATTGCGATTTTCAACACCTTGGGGAAGTTACACATTGTGCAGTGTAGCGTGAGCCCCTCGTGTAGCATACAGAGGGGAAGGATGCAAATGTTAAGTTCTTATAGCTAAGAGAAAATTCTGGCATGTTGGCAATATTTTAAATTAATATTGATATGTTGATTAAGGTGTGGTAATTTACTTTTGAATTCTTATTTGCAAATGTAAGAGTGTAGAATGTTAACAGCGCGCGCGCAGTGGCCTACGTGATGCAAGCCGCGTGCGCCCACCTGGTTTTTAGTTTACAATCAACTTCTTTTTTTTCCGTCATTAGTTAGTCACTGTTATAGTCTACGTCAGCCTTAAAATATATTTTACCTAGTCTAAATATATATTTTGCATAATATGAAATTATGGATTTCTTTCCCAACCATGAACCATGGTATTTGCAGCTCAGTGAACATTTAAAGTTCTGCATAAATGGACTCCGAAGGAATATTGAAATAAAGATCTTATTCGAAACATAAACACGTTTTCTTAAGTTAATGAAGACGTTTTTTTAATCGAAAAAGATCTGGGCTTGTTTTGGGGCTGTCGGCGTGGTCAAAGACATACATACACCGCCAGCTCTTTGTATGTGCGCGTGGAAAACGTTGGTTAAGGTGACGTAATCACACCCAGCATCACAAGGGACATGGAGACTTTCTGGACTGGCATTGCAGGCCTTGCCAATCCCAGAGTTTTTCTCTCGTTTTTCTAGCTTAGAACAGAGCATGGAGGCTGGACGTTTAACTAGAGGGAAATGCCCCAGAGTGAGACTATAAATGAAGAAAACAACATGAAGATAATTTGGGGGCGGGGGTAGTGACATTACGTCATCGCCATAAGACCTGTACGCGTACGGCGTACATGTGTGTGTGTGTGTGTTACGTGGGATATAGATCGTTAACGTTGGTCGCCGTGAAGGTGACAAAATTAATATGTAAAAGGTGGGCTGTGACTATGTGTAAGGTTTATAAAATTGGGGTGTGTTCTTGGAGCATGTAGGGGATAATTTACTTTTGTATTTACTATGTAAAAGACATAGTCTGTACTTTGGCCATCGTGTTGGGCGTCTCGGGGTACACAGAGCCTGCGGTGCAAGCTTTAAGAAATAACAAACAAAGCAAAACTTGGTCACCTGTTATGAGGTGGGTGAGTGGTACGGACCAAGCGCGCCATGATGTCATCGCTAGTTGGGAACTCTCCCTTTGCCGTATGCAGTGACAAACGGGCTCTTGCATATCATGGCTGCTGCCCACAAGACGGTCTCGTCTCCCGCATGTTCCTGCTGCCTGATGCCACCTACCTACCCATCCTAAGACACACTTATGCTTTTCTGTTTCCAACAGAAATCCGTTCGCCTATCTTCTAAAATCGGTGAACTAAAACAAAACGCACAGCTACAATAAGAGCAACCGTGATGTCAACAGCATCCGTACATCCCTGAATGCATAATAATCGACATTTGCACATTTGTGTGGTTTGGATGCCATGTTATTTACACACTTGTCCGCCCTTGATAAATGTGCTGCTTTTGTCTTCTTCAAGACAGCAGTTTATTTCCTATTGATATTGTTTATCTAAATGTTATTCTTATTAGTTTAATTAATTTTTAATGACATTAGTCATGTATGGATCTATCGGTTACACTTTTTCAGACTAGGCCTGTGAAACTAGAAACGTGTCTTCGCCGCGAAGGCTGGTATACTTTAGTCTGTACACCTCGGCCTAGTTTCCTTCTGCTCGCTTTTTTTTTCTTTAAGGAAATCGGCCTGATTTTTCCGCACACTCATTTGATGTGTTGACAGAAATCGGCATATTTTTCTCCTGCTCACTCCTTTTGTTTGCTGTTTGTAGAAATCGGCATGTTTTCCTCCCGCCCACTCTTTTTTTGTGTTGCTGTTCCTGCGCCCGCACGTGCATGCGTGTGTGTGTGTGTTAGTTTGTTGTCTCTTACTACTGACTCACGATATCAGGTACCAGATATGGAATGCTCAGACATTACACTGACCAGCACGGACAGCATTTGCTGTGGTCACTATTCACTTTTGTGGGTATTTAGTTGATTGGTTGTAAGGCTAGGGATGGGAGGGTCTTCAAACTGAGCATATGAACCTCTAAGGGCAGCTTATCTCCAGTTTACTACTGCTACCTTTGAAGAATAATAGCTTTATAGGTAAGTGTCATTTACGAGGTAAATGCATAGTTCAGTGACAGAGTATTGTGAAGAATAGAAACATAAATGAACTGAGTTGGTAAAGTATGCAAGACCTAAGGAGACGTGTGTGTGTGTGTGCTAGAGGTGGGGTACGAGTTCGGAGGATATGCAAGTTGAATTGTTATTTACACAAAGTGCATGCCTTTCATTCCCCAGCGGTATCGAGATGATTGTGCTGGAAGTCTGTAACGTGTACCTGATTTATACTAGAGACAGGTAGTGGAGAAGCTATTACTGGAAGCTGGTGCTGTGCTATAGTCAGCTCGCTTGACCGGGTAGAACCTGCGGAACCTTCCCTTTTGTATATGGCCCACCGACGTGTCTCGCACCCGGACTGTTTAGCGTCGATCCAACCAGATGAAGGCAAACATGTCACCACCATGTGTTAACTGTACACACTTATACAAACTAATGTAGGAGGAAAGTGATGATCGATACAAAGCATGCAGCCATAAACTAAACCCCCTGGAACTGCGCTCTTGGCTGCACAAGTCACGTGCAGTATCGGCTTTACCTATGTTCAGTCCATCTTTGTGCACATCTCCAAACATTTAGTTGATTAGGTGTGAACACCACGTGACACGCTGTTAGCACACATCATAGAAATCTCATTGAACTTATAATGGCAAATCTACATTTTAGCTTTTATTTGCCATGCTAAATGAAGCATGTGCTTTGAAGGCCTTGTGAACTTCATAAATTAAATTCTTCCGAAGTCGCCATATTTCAAAACATTTCTTGTTTATTACCTGTTGTAATATTACCTATTAATATCGCCTAGGACGATGGCAAGGGATGAAATTTCTGTGACTTGAATCACATAAATGCCACTCTACTCGCAGTGTTCACTTGAAAACTTGTAAGTAAATGCTGTCTCACGGTACATCGCTCACTTAGAGACATGTCAGTGTCACACTTGTACTCTTCAGATCATTCATTTGAAGCCGGTCTGTATGAGTGTAAGCAGTCATCACACTTCCCGTTCATGGCGTTCACTTGACAGATTTTGCGAGTACTAACCTGCACGAAATGTGTGACCAGCATGCCGCAATAGAATTGCCAAAACTCTAGTCTACACCAGGATCTCGGAAACCACAAAGATACATCATTTGCCTTAGCCGTCAGATATGGAGAACTTGCCATTCTAAAGTAAAGCTCATCAGAGAACAAAAGATAATAGAACAAAAGCGAGGCGAATGCTTGGCACGTTGATGCCGTCGAATGAAACACCAGAGAAAAGTCGAATACACCCGGAAATCTTTAAAAAAAAAAAAAAAAACAGCTGAAGATGGTGAGGAGGGCAGGATGCTGTGAGACGAAAACTTGAAAACCCTGAAAACTTGTATAACAAAGGTGAACAAGGCGAGGAGGGCAGTGCCACTGTGAGGCGTTGGAGGCGCAAGGAAAAACCAGTCATGAACAGGGTAACGATACCCGGAAAACGAAAACTGTTTTGAAAAAGTCGAGATTACCACAAAGTAGTGAATAAGGGTGGGTTGTCGGGTACCATTCAGGCTACGAGGCCCCTAACACCGCTGCTGGGACTGGCCAGCCATTCTTGCCGCCTAATTAATAGATTTTCAGTCACGTCTGTGAGAAGTGTTAGTTTTTGGTAATCTGGTATCACATATCCCCTCTCACATGTTTGTATTTTTTTGAAGACTGCGTAAATTATTGTGACAGATGCACAGCGCATTCGTGGTTCTCTTATACCGTTTGATCACGTTTTTGGGGAAGCACACAGCGTAGTCAAGTCCGTTTGATCACGTGTTTAGTTAACAAATATTCATGTCATCTTGATGTCTTGGACCGTTTGATCAAGTGTTTAATGTAGCAAATATCCGTAAATCATTATGTCTTCGGCCCTTTCAAGAGTTCATCGTCCCATCCACCCCTACTCCCCCATTTCTTACATAGTTCTTTCGGGTGTTTTCCAACCTAATACTCGTTAACCCAGTTTAAGCAAGCTTGATACAACATTCTGTAACCCACTGTAAGCATCATTAATACAATATTCTGTAACCTAGTGTAGGCAAGTGTAATACAACATTCTGTAACCCAGTGTAAGCAAGCTTACTACAAGCAAGCCAGATACAATAGTCCAGTTTCATTTGTTACTCAAATCTCCCTTCCTGATGTAAGCAAGTGTAGAATTGTATTCTTTTTCGCTTTATTACTAACCTCTCATTTCTAATATAAGCAAACAGCGTTTTTATTTATTACTTTCTTTGATGTCGTCTGCGCTGATGTTTTTAGTGATCTATCATTCTTATTGAACTTCAGACTGTCGCTAATGTTACCTATTTAAGTTGAACAGTCATGCTAACAAGAAAACAGTGAGTTTATTTTCATCTACGCGCTGCATGGGCGGAGCGGGACGTTAGTGGGAGAGGGTTCTCTGCACGTGTTCACTTTAAATGTGCTGTTCAGGTTTTAGATTAGATATGCAATGTCACTGAGGATGTTAAATTAGGGTTAGCTCCATTCTGCATGTGCACAGTCCTGATCTTTCCTTTCTTGGGGAAGAATGGTTTGACATGTGTGAGTGAAGAACACACATCGTGCAAGAGTCAAGACTGCACACCTACTGCAGATTCCAGCGAGTTCAGTTGGGTTACCTGTCACTAGCCCCCTCCCTTCATGGCCTCTCCTACTGCTTCGCCCTCCTGGCGCCATCAGCTGTGGAGAACTGATCACCATCCAGTCCGGTCACAAGTTTAGGGGAAAGTGTAAAATTCGGGAACAGTTTGTTTTGTTTTGTTTTTTTTTTTTTTTTGGGGGGGGGGGTTAATCTGTATTGGTAGTGTAATGTGGCAGATGGTTGGAGCAATAGTGTGGAGAAAGTACGAACTTCAGGGACATTGTTGTAGGTAGTGGCACTGTAATGGTAGTGTAACAGACCTACACCCTCTCCGCAGGTGACCGTACTGGGTGATGGTGCTGTCGTTGTCGTTTGACTGGACTCACGCGTCTGTAAACACCATTCCCAAGATCCTCACAGTTGTGTCGAGAGAGGCTGAGTTTACAGCTGGATGTATGTCTCGGTACAGCTGTCTCGCCTTATGTCCCAGGTTGTTTCTTGGATGAACATGATGTCCTAAGGGCGGGCGTTTGAGCATGCTGCTGTCACTTAACGTGAGGTGCGTTTGTGCGTGTGGCTTTATGCGTGCGAGTTATCTCCATGGTGGCTTAAAATGATCTCGTTTAACAGTTGGCTAGAAGCACAGTCGCTCGCAGTCTTGGCTTCACTTTCTTCATTCCTGTCTCTGCGTGCGTGGTCTGGTTCATCAGTTTCCTCTCAGCGCTGGCGATGGTTTTGCACGAACATTCTTTGCACCGCTTGCATTACGGTTCATCGCACCGACATGTAGCGCGTGAGCGTGCGGGCATCGGAGGTGAAGAGAACGCCTACTGGCAGTGACAGGACAGTTTACTCACCGTTCCATAAACATGCAGCAGCCTGCTGTCTGTGGTCTGCAGTACACTGCAGTAGTCGCAGTTTGACCTTTAGCGGACCAGTACATGTGACCACAGAATGACTCGTGAGGAGATTCCAGTGGACTGGTATGCAAAAGGTGAGAAGTTGAGGGAACGTCTTGTGGCTGGAGCAGTACGTCTTCTTCTCTTCTTATTCCTTTACACCCCCAGTGGCCGGAGCAGTATGGAGGTGTGTCTTTTTTTTTAAGGCAATATTACATGGTGACAGGAGAGCTCAAAATGCTGCGCGAAGTGTCACTCCTAACAGGTGTTCATAGTAGGAGGAGACTCGGACAGATTAGCTGACACATAGAGACACTCAGGTCTCCAGCACGTCATGTCATCTGGTCTGATCAGAAATTTGACAGTTGCCATAGTGGAGTGGCCAGCTTGCTGTGTCTTTGGGCACAGGAGAGTATTAAGCTGTTGTTGCCACAACAACGGGAGTGGGGGGAGTAAATGAGGACAGAAGGACAGCATACCATAGGCAGTTATTTTCTGACCTCGAGGTGACGGGTGTCAGGGCAGTACCTGACATTACCTACAGGCTACTTGTGATGGCGAGAGAAGAGAGTTGGAGGACATTTCATTCTGTAAAACCTGGGTCTTCTACTTTGTAGAGAATATGTGTGTGTGTGTGTGTGTGGAGAGAGAGGAGAGGCTAATGAAGGCTGTCCTTTGAAGGCTAGAAATTAGGTGTTACAAGCTTGACAACATGACATCCCTAGCTTCGTTATGCCTGCCACTGCATCCACCTCATTACTGCGCACACGAAAGGGCGTGGTGAGCATCCGCTTGTCTGTATGACTACTCTTCTCTTTGCCATTCTTACCTTTAAACCCCTTACGTAGAACAGCTCTCCACTTTTTGACCACACCATACTTCCTGATAGTGACTGCCTGTGTGAGCCATACGCATCATAGGAACCACATTTTTTAAAGCAAGCATTACAGTAAACCTGCCTAGCAGTACTGTCTGGATAACCCCGGCTGTTTCACGTGTTTTCCTGCTTAACCCTCTCTGTTCCAAGATGACGGGGAGATCGTTTTTGGTATTGCCCTGGTATCATGGCCACCTTTGTTCGTCTACAGAGCCTACAGCTTGCTGTTACCTTAATGCTGCCTGCATGACATGCTCGCGTATAGAGCTGGCCACTGGTCCGACAAGGACACTAGCGCTAGCATGGCCCAGTTTGTGACAGTTGGTAGGTAAAGCGTTCCCATTTCTTGTGGTGCACATTGTTCCTCATAGACTGTTTCACCTTTAGTATCTTGCTGTTTCTCACTCCCTCAGTTTTATGTAAATGTTCGCTGTCCTGTGTATCTGCCTTTTGATTTTGTTGCTGGCCAAGAGAAATGACTGCGTAGGATGAAATGTCAGGAGCCTGTGTTGAACTGCCTGCATCTTGCACTGCTGTACAGTATCAGTTGTCTAGTTACAGTGCAGAGGGTGTCACTGTCTAGTGTTAGCACAACACTAGCATCATTTGCAGGCCATACAAAGTTATCAGCTTAAAAACTTAGCCTGCTCTATTTATTCAAACATAAAGCTCATCCCTAAATTGATGGCTGAAACAGTTTCTCAGGAACCAAACGAGCTGATTTCAATTGTCGTTATTGTGCGTTATGATTATGGCTTACTATAAATTTATGTTGCCGTGAAAAAGCTAGATTTATTGACTATTGAGTCTCTTCTGGGACAGACCAAATGATTTAGCGGGCAGGACGTTCCTCATCCCTGGTCCAGTGATCGTACTGATTTTGTCATATTAGTCTATGGAAGATAGACACGATATGTAAGTGTACCACCACAGATGACCAGCATACACCGAGTTGAATACCTTGCTACTGGCAGGCTTCACGGCGTTTGTGTAGCATCAGTCTCTTTGATTTAAGAGAGGGTGCGCACACGCACACACAACGCTCCAGTTCTTTGACATTTTTACACGAAACCTCACACTAGAGATAAGGTTTTACCTAAATAAATTCATAGAATGATAGTTCAGCAGCGCGTCCTCCACTCTGGTTTGAAACCTGACATCTAGAATCGATTGGGCAGCTGAAAAATGGACCGACTCCTGTCATCCTAGCAGCTCCAAATTTCGCGACAGAAAGTCAATGAAGCATTAGTTTTTGTACCTTTAACCTTTCACCATCTTCGAGGTAAAAACTTGAAGGAAGGAAATGTTTTAATGCTTTGAAGTTATAACAACTGAGCAAGACTGTGGAGGTTCACTCAAAGGCGTTTGCACCTATGAACGACCGAAGAGCGGGGAATGGTCGACGAGGTGGAGCGGGAGAGGAAACTGAGAAATGGAAGGTGGCTTTGATGAGGTGGGGGACACTTTTTTTTTTTAAATCCAGGATCCTATTAGAAACAGCCACCATGATCACGGCCAAGCAGATTATGTCAAAGAACAGAAAACTAACTGGATGAACTGAGAGAGCAATAACGTGAGCATAATGCAATGTTGATATAAAAAAAAACAGTTAACGTAATACAGCTTAATAAGTTTTTGCTAAGAGTAATCACAGCTGGTTTTAAATTTAACAGAAAATAAAAGTTGATTTTTTACTACAATTTACAAAAATTATTCAAAATATAATCCCTGACACAAACAAAACTGTAATTGTTCACATTGGGCACGCAGTTCAGACCGTTTGGGAAGATGCGGTAATGACAAAAGACGGCATACATCAGTAAATAAGAAAGAAATTTGTAGACCTGATTAATTTCTTCTTCAATGAGATTGTTCAAAGTATTTTGCGTATTCTGTTGTGCATCAACTACATAGAATAGTGAAATTGTCCAAAATGCTTTTGTTTTCATGGATCCATGAAGGAATCTTTTTTTAGAAATGAAGTTACCCCTGGTCTAATATTGTTAAAATAATAAAATACTATTTGAGAGTGTGCCTAACAGCTATTCGTGAAAGTGTACTTCTAAGTGTTCATGAGAAACAAAGTGTCTCTAGAAGTCCAGGTTATGGAGAAGTGCCAATAAACATACACAAGTCTACCCAACGGCGTTAGTGACTATGTACTTAGCAATCATCTGTGTATAAATGCCATTGCGTTAAGCCATACTGTGCGTACGAGGAGACTAGGCTACAGCACTTCAACTTAATCGTAGGGCTGCTGACGAGCTGCAGCCTCAAAACAAGGTACAAGAAATGTAGGTCAAATGCCTTTTTTAAAAAAAGATCCAGCCTAGACTGTGCGGTCATTGTGTCACGACTTGTCACCACAAAACCGTCAACAGGGTTTTAGGTTTATCACCGATCTCTGCATCACAAGCTGTATATGTCACCACAAACTTTGTCGTCTGCAGTCGTCACACATTTTGTATCACTAAGTATCATCGGCTATGCTTGTCACTACAAACTGTGTTGTCAGCTGTATGTGTTATAGTAAGGCCGTCAACACACTGCATCGTCACAAACTGTCGCCGCAATATGTGTCCCCATAAATTGTTGCCGGCTGTGACACTACACTGTCACCGGCAGTGTCGTCATAAACTGTCATCGGCTATGACACGCCGGTACGTGTCTCCGACAGTGAGTATACTCTCCATTCTGGCGGTCTGTATGAACACAATATTGTGATACACAATACTGTGTCTTATTTGATCACAGATTTGTATTATGCAAAAATCTGTCAAACGAGGCATTCAAAGCACATAAGTCTGGTCCTTACCTGAAGCTTGGCAGGTAACATATAGACTATACAATATTGATAGAACCAGTGTTAAAAAGACACAATAGAGCCAGTGACAGAGTCGGTAGAAGTAACGACAATGGAACTGTTGATAACAGCGGAACCTGACTGATGGGGATACAGGTCTCCATCACCAAGATGCTTGTTGCTATAAAGAGGATAGAGGCCCGTATAGGAACAGGATCGAGGGGAGTGGGGTGTGCTTGTGGAGATTGGAAGCTAACGGATTAGCTAATTAACCGCTGAGTCTTCAGCCGCTTATGGAAGACAGTTCTGCGGTCTTGGGTTATAATGCTGTTGTATAAGGCCAGACAGCTTAATTAAACAATGACGGACGCTGTGGTAACTCTGGTCTAGACATTTTAATAGCCCGAGTTAGTAGCACTTAGTTCTAATCTAGTTTTAACAGACCTAGTTACTAACTAGTCCTATAGAAGTTCTAGGCTAGAGAGTTTTCACAGGTCGCTCATTACTAGCACTGCAGTAGTTCCGGGCGATGCTGTTTTAACAGACCGCTCATTTTGCTGGGGAGCCATGTCCGGACTCTTTAGAAATCTGGGAACTGCTGAAGAGACGTCTGAAGCTAATTGTAAAATTTATTATTTCTTTTGGAACATTAAGATGTCATGAGGTGAGTTTATTCGGGCATTTGACAGTAAAGAGGTTAGTGATGTAGCCCCAAGCGTTCTTTTCTGAAATCGCTGACTAAGAAACTAGCGATGACTCGCAAACATCTCTATATTCTGGGGTGGTTTCCATGCAGAGACTACACACACGCGCGCGGGAATCGGTAAAGTTTATGTACGCGTAGTTCTTGCAACATTGTTGTACATTGTGATGAGAGACAAGTGACAGAAGCAGGCTAGGCGAGAGGTCTCTCACTAAACTAGCAGTATTACATGTTTTTAACGAGGGGAGTGGGGTGTGCTTGTGGGGATTGGAAGTTGACGGATTAGCTAATTAACCGCTGAGTCTTCAGCCGCTTATGGAAGACAGTTCTGCGGTCTTGGGTTATAATGCTGTTGTATCAGACTAGACAGCTTAAACACTGCTAATGACGGACGCTATGGTAACTCTGGTCTAGACATTTTAATAGCTGATGGAAACAGTGAAAACTGTAGTAATTTTACATATTCAACACGTAACAGGGTCCACTGAAAATTGTTTAACAGTATTATATATTTAACGCAGAGTAGCGGGAAGAGTGAGAGGAAAGGGTTGTAGTCTATATAACAATATTTACATGTTGATGCTGTGAAGCAAGTGTTAGCACCAGACCTTTGCGAAGAGAAATTTGGAATGTCAGGACTGTGGCGTTTGTTTCTCTGTCTCTATACCAACATCCTGAGACATGCCGATTGTCGACACACAAGCGTGGAGGTTTTTTTTCGGACTGATTTAATCCTAGAAGGCACCGTAATTGCAGCCGCTCCCACATGTCTGCTCAGCTCGGGGAATGTACAGAGATCTCTATGCAATGGCAGACGACAAGCCGGCGCATGCGCAGCTGAAGATAACGCGCAGAGTGCAGACGACTAAATGCAGGCATCGCTAGCTAAAGAAACCGCTACTGAGCTTTGCGATGTTGCCTCGGGGAGAAATGTGCACGACTTGGGGCACAGTGCAGAGTGAAAAACCTCACGATCAAACTGCAGTCGACTGGGCATGTTCCGCACAATGCAGCAGGCCGAAAGGCGGTTCGACATAGCAAGAGCAAGTAGTCGCTCTAGGGTGACAATGTAGACCGTCGTACCTACAACATACAGACTTTTTCTTCCTGCTCTTATGTTGACCTTGCTTTCATTGCCAGAAAAAGTCACCGAAGATTCCAGTACAATTGAACAGATTGTCATACCAAGGTACAACCTGTCACGGCCAGGTCAGTTGCTGGGGTGGTAGAGTGAGGGGCTCCCATGCTGAGATTCCCTGCAGACTACTGCACCAGAGGAACAAACAAGTTTTTTGTTTTTGTTTTTTTCCCAAGAACACACAACTGCCTTAGTCTGTGATATGCACGCAAGAAATCGAGACATCACAATAATTAAATGTAATAAAATGCAGATATTCAGGAAACATGGGTTTCATGCCAGGTGTAATAAATTACTAAGCCAATAACTAAGATTTCATATTGATTAGTTGTGAAATGGTAATTTAGTTTGAGGACACATCACTTGGTTGTTCTCAAACTTTTCGCCTTCCTTTTGTATGTGTGTGAGCATATGCATATGCATGCATTTGTGCATGTTTAGTACAAGTTCTTACCAATGATTTGGTGGTTTTTTTCCAGCATAAGAATTGTATCAAAATCATGTAAATTCAGCCTTTGTCATCTGGATCACTTTTTTTGTATACATTTAGAAGAACAGTCATTCAATAACATTCGTGTCACACACAAACTGCTAACCATTATGGGATCAGTATAACATGGTTGCTTCTCTTGGGGGGATTTTATTTTTGCCTTTCTTTGCAGAGAGCAAAGGAGAGAAAGCAATATACAGACATGGACATTGATGAAGATGACATTGATGGGAAAAGAAACTACAACATTGAGGAAAAGTTACTCAAAAACAATTATACTGGCAACTTTGTACACGTTCTTAAGGGAGAAGGTAATTATACTGGCAACTTTGTACAAGTTTTCATGGATGAAAGTAAGTTGACTGCAGAGGTGAGGGTAGAAAACATGTTGAGCAGATTTCATTTATAAGCAGGGAGTATACATCTCATCATTCTGTTTTCATTGTCTGTAGTCTAGGGGCATGTATCATTTTATTTAAGTTTTAATTTTTTGGCTGTCTTTTAGGTAAACTGTCATGGGAAGGAAGGATGGGGGTTGTTAGATGTCACATTAGATACAGTGGCAACTTAGACAAACTAGAGAAATAGTTGTAGGTTAGTGGTTAGTTTGAAATAGACAGGTCTAATTCACTGTCCACAAGAACAGCAAATTTCAGATGTGTGCGATGTTAAATCATCATGTAGTAGTTGGAATTGCCTAGTCTGTTGCAATAAGCAAACTATGTAGTTTTATTTTTTTATATTTTCTCTCTCTCTCTGTTTTTCTAATCAAGCGTAGATCTGTTTCTCATAACCAAAAGATTTCCCGATTGAATCATGTAGTTTAATACCTATCCAGGAATGTTACAAACATCAAATTAGCAATATGTGTAATATTATATTTATATTTGTATTTTTTGTATTTCTGCTGTGATTTGTTGTGTTTGTTTGATGCCCATTGTATAGGCCAGTGCTTTTTCTTTGCGTCATCACTGGGCAGGACTGTTGTACTTTTTTTTTTTCCTCTACCACTTTCAAATTTCCCATTGACTGCCGGTCTTTTCTATCTGATGCCATATCAGTTTCTTCTTTTTGTACAAGTTGTCACTACTCTGAATCTTCCTTCAGCCTCAAACATTCATCTACATTCATTTTCATACAGTTTCTCTTCTTTGTGATTGCATTGATACCAGCAGTCTCCTGGTGATTTGATCTCTGTAGGGCTTGGTTTCAGTTGATTTTGCTGGAGAGAGCTAACTGTGGTAAAACCAGACTTTGTGACAAAATATTATATTCTACAATATTAAGTATCCAGACTGTTAGGTATTTTCAGGATTAGCCAATAATCAATATGACTGCTGATATTGCAGAATTCAACATGAAGTACATGCAGGAGAATGGATTGGTCAACCCTATCATCATCTATGAGAAGACAGGTCTAGGAATGAGGTCTGTACATTTCAATGTACTGTGCACACTTGCTGTTAAGCCAGTGTCTGCTGGTAGTTTTCTCATCCAAGCATAACCACAAATGTTCTATGTGCTGATATTTATTTGGTTTACCCAAAAATGCAGTTGTATTAATTGGATTTATTATTATTTGAAGAATAACAGTTTTCTTAAAATGTGGGATGCACAGACAACCCTGTATATGTATGCATTTTTACAAATATGCCCATGCTGAGTTCAGAAAATATGGTTAGCAGTGCTTGATTTAAGCAGTAAGATTTCTTTCAAAAGATGATTTTAATGTGTTGGTTATTATTTTTATTATATTATTATTATTGTTATTGTTCTTGCAACTGATCCTGTAGAGCTTGAGCAGACTGACCGCTGGATACAAGGAGATTAGGGCAATTTAGAAGCATAAACAAAAATGAGAAATTGTGATCTTTATAGTGGTGACACTATAGCAGAGCTGATGATGTAAAATATTCGGTGAAATGCTGATTAGCGATTTGTAGTAATGACTTTTTTGGGAGCCACATCAGTTGAGGAGACCTCCATGCCTATACTCCACACTATTAGAAGGACATGAACTCTACTCTGTATTACAAAAGTGGATGCTGATCGCACCATGTTATAAGCATGTGGATGCTACTCATGCTGCATTACAAAAATAGTTTTATTTGCCTTATGCAAATTCCCTCACCCCAGCTGATCTTTTGCAGGGTTCCCAGTGAGAACTTCCAAGTTACAGATGTTAAGCAGTGTGTTGGTGAGTTGTCTAATAGCAAGAAGATGGAATGAAACGTATTGATTTTTACAAATTAGTCTTGTGTATTGCAAGTAGTATGTTGATGAGTTTCCTAACAACAAGGAGGAGGACTAAAATGTGTTGTTACTGAAATGAGTCTTGTGTATTGCAAGAAGTGTTTCATCAAACTGCTGGACTGTAGGGACAGCAGAATTTTGAAAAGGATTATAGATTAGATTGTCATCTGATCTTTCATAAAAACTTCCCATTTTGCCTGTAAAAGATCATTGTGCGGTTTGTAGGGCTGCGGGGTGGGGTGGGTTGTTGATTTAAGTTATGTTTTTAGTGTGGTATAGTTTATGCTGGGTGTGAATGGGCTGGTTAATCTTTGTTTAGGACTAAATGTAGAAGTATGAACAAATAATAAAAAAGTAATCTGCAATAGTTTGTCTTTACATACAGCATCATCAGAATGTTTGACCTTTTATTTGATGCAGGTAGCAGACGCATGCTAGATGTGATGGATGTCAACACGCAGAAGGGAATGGAGATGTCTATGAAAGAGTGGGTGCGCTACTACCAAAACCCTGAGCGAGATCGCCTGCTTAATGTCATCAGCCTCGAGTTCAGTCACACTCGTTTGGAGAACTATGTGGAATCACCTACACTGGTCAGTTACAGCTTGACAGACAGGCAGCATTTTTTTGTTATTATTATTTGCTGACTTATTTTGTGCTTATTTCATGACGTGGTCTGTGAAGGGCTATGTCATATAATCACATACTGTTCTACATAATGCATTTTTGGTAAAGTGAGATGTCATAATGTCTGCAATTTAAAAATGAGATGTGTGGACTTGAAATAAGAGGAATAGTAAAGAGATGCCTATGATTTCTACCCTTTGCATTCTGCTAGCTAATACATTTAGTGTATTGATTTAGCAGCTTTTGGAGATTATTGACAGTGATTAGTTTCCTCAAATAAAAGTCAGTTAACAAAGTAAACTGTAAGCAAATCAGAAGTAAGAATGCTTAAAACATCATCTTTCTCTGTTTTCTTTTTTTCTGCAGGTGCGTCAGGTTGACTGGGTAGACCGGGTATGGCCACGCCATCTGAAAGAGTGCCAGACAGAAGCTACGAACATCATCGACAGGATGAAGTACCCTAAAGTACAAAAGTAAGTGTGACAGTGGACTGAATTTCACCTATGAACTTATTTGGAGAAAGAAAAATGTGTGACAGTCACTGTTACCAACTCAGCTTTTGTTGATTTCCTTGTCATTCAGTACTGATACAGAAAGGTGTGGGATGTCACCTGCTAGCTTTGTCTGTGATCAAAGTTAACTTTAAATGATACTTTTTTGTTTTCTAGGTATTGCTTGATGAGTGTAGCAGGATGCTACACAGACTTCCATATTGACTTTGGTGGCACATCAGTTTGGTATCACATTCTGCATGGTGAAAAAGTGAGCTCATTGGTTTTTTTTTCTGTTAAGTGCACCTGGGTAAGAGAAGAGGGGTGGAGGATCATGTTCCTGAGTATCCATGTAAACATAGATGATGATGATGATGTCCATTTATAATGCCCAGGTATCCATTCAAAAGAATGCTCATTACGCAGCAAAAACAGAAGAGAAGAAAAATAAAACAACAGAAAAGTAAAAAAAATAACAAAGACAGAAGTGATGCTCGGTTGTTGAAGTCCGTCTTAAATAAACAAATGAGTCATCAGTCTTTTCGGAAACATGGTTGCTGAAGTGATGGTGGACAGTGACGATGGCAGAGCATTCCACAGCTTAGATGCAGAGTTTTTGAAGGCTCTGGCACCAGTGCACTTCTTGTTTGTGTCTTCCACTGCAGGGAGACAGAAGTGTGACTGGGAGCCAGAGTCAGAGTAAGGAGAAACTACCTCTTGCAAATAGTCAGGAGCAGTTTTGAACATGCAGGACTGAGCAATCAAAAGCACCTTGTGATCAATACGCTTTTTTAAGGGGAGCCATTGAAGGCTCTGTAGTATAGGGATGATGTGCTCAGTGGGCGACTTTGCACGGGTGACAATCCTGGCGGCTGTGTTCAGAACTCTTTGGAGTGGATCTGCCCTAATGCTGATCTGCTCCTGTCTGGCCTTGGGGCCACACAGTAACACTTCTGTCTTGTCGTCGTTGAGTTTAAGACGATTCCTGGTCATCCAGGCCTTGACCGCAACACAACAAGATTCAAGCCATTAAAGTGTAATCCTAGCCACTGCTGGGTTGGGTCAGGTCATTAAAACCAGCTGCTGGCTAGAAAGAAGGGGCTGGATCATACCAGATTGCTTTTTAGACACATAGAGAACTGATTGCAAGATATGGATATGCATGCAACATGAGTGGACTGTTGCTGAGATTGTCTTAATTGCAGACAAAACTGGCGAGAAAGATCTGAGGAGGTTGGAATGTATTTAGCAGGTTACTGGAGATTAAAAAAAAAAGCTTGCAGGTGTATATTGCACAGATAGGAGTGCACTGCACACTATGCAGCAATTATATACTGCATAGGCGGCATTTGCGACATATGAATGCTGCATCTCTTGATGGAAATATCTGTGACAGGTGTTCTGGCTAATTCCACCCACACCTGACAATGTGGAGCGCTATGTGCACTGGATTTTGTCCGCTAAGCAAGGTGACTATTTCCTGGCTGATGACATGGACCAGTGTCAAATGATCAGACTGTATGCAGGGAACACCTTCATCATTCCTTCAGGTGACTTCACATTGTTTTTTTCCTGCCACTTGCATGACACAAAAGATTTGCTCTAAAGAGCACCAGTTTTCAACAGTTTTTACTTTTGATGATTATAGAAAGATTGAAAGGGAGGGGACCCATGATGAACATTGCTCAAGAAAGTTCATACTGATCCCTTCAGTATGCTTGTGGTCCAAGAGTTATGCCCAGTTTGAAAGCTGTCCCTAGTGCTGACTTAAATTCTTGTCTCTGATGGTTAATGCAATCTCTAGGTCAGGATGTGATTAATATCAGAAGTGCTGATTGTAGTTTAGATATGAGTAGTGCTGACTGTAGTATAGATATTAGAAATGCAGAATAGAGTTTAATCATCAGTAGTACTGAAGGTAATTTATGTCAGATTTAACTGTGATACATTAATGGATGCCCTATTCTTGGTACCACAGTGTTACAGAGGACACTTACATAATTAGAATATGGCTTTGTGGTGTTTTACAGGATGGATTCATGCAGTATACACACCTGTGGACTCACTTGTATTTGGAGGCAATTTTCTCCACAGTTTCAACATTTCCAGTCAGCTGGTTGTAGCAGAGGTAGAGGACAGGACACATGTGAGTTTTCCCCAGAATACTTCTGATTCAAAAGATAATTGTCATTAGAACCATGTCTCCATATCTGCGAGCAGGATCATCACCAAGCTGTGCCTCTGCTATCTTGTTCATTTTTAATTACATAGTTGCTGCCGATCTAGATTATGACATCATGCTGTCAGGAGGATTTAGAGATTTGATACTGTGTTGTTCAGTCGATAATAATTGCATTACTCAGTTTATTTAAGACCTTGGTAATTAAAATTTGATAGTTTTGCTTTTTTTTCACTTACCAGTAACTTAGTTGGTTTTTTCCCCTATTTCTTCCCAACCCCACCAAATAGTTCTGCACTTAACCCGCTTAGACCAGAATAAAAATATTTCTATGTTCAGAAACATGGGCTTAAAATTCACGATTTTGAAGACGATAGTGAAACTGCAGAGCCAGGCTCGTGGAGCACGAGCCACAATAGTAAGCGTATCGTTGCTCATTGTGTTCTGCCAGTAGGGCCACAATCGTGCAAAGAGAAAATCACGATCGTGGAGCAGAGCTCATCGCGCTCTACCAGGTAAGCCAGTAAACTGGCGCTACGGAGTCAGCGGGTTAAGAAAATTGTGGAATGTGCAAAAAATTCACCATAGCTGATGACATTGTTGTAGTGTTGATTTCGTCATCTGCTGAAAAGAATTTTTTTTTAATTTTTGCTGCTTGACAGGTGCCACAAAAGTTTCGCTATCCCTTCTTCAACGAGATTCTGTGGTATGTTCTTGATCGTTACCTGTGCTGTCTCACTGGGAAAACATACCTGCAAAAACCAGACATAAAAGATGAGCCTGATGATCATCCTGACTCACCAATGATTGACGAGGATTCAAGACCACCCTCCCGGAATCCTGACTCAAGACCTCCCTCTCGAAGTTTGGATGATGCAGTCCCCATTGATACAAGAGTGAAGATGGATGGAGAAAAGCTGTCCAAGTCCATCACCATTGAGCTCACTCGCATCGATGATACAATGAAAACATCTGCCTTGGATGAAGAAAACATGAAACGTCTTTCTCGAAAATGTGCTTCAGAGTCCTCCCTTCCAGAGAGTGTTCACCAGGAGCAAGGAGAAGCAGGTGTAGAGTCTGAGGAGAAAGAAAATACCTTCAAGACAGAGGAAGGTGCAGGGGAGACCAAAGTCAGGCAGGCAGTGTACCTCACAAAGTTTGAAGTGGAAGGACTGAAAAAGCTTATCAAATGGGTGGATGGACTAAATAGCTGGCCACCCAGCAAGAGGGGAGTCCCCAAGGACTTACTTGATCCAGAGGCATTGCTGCATGACATCAAGGTCAGCCTCTTGAACTCTTCCACTGTTTTACTGATTTTATAGATACAACATGGTTTCTTGTGCCCTTTGTTTAGCGATATGTTTTCCTAAATAGAGAACACCAGTGTGTTATACATTTTATTTAATGTTCTTTCTTCAAGTATAAAAGAGTCACTTCTAGCTCAGTGTATAGACCCTCTTTTTATTTGTGTTGATTTTTGCTTTCAGCAGTACATGACTCTTCCTCAACAAAATGTAGAGAAAAGTTAAAACATATTTAGCTTTGTTTGATTAAATAGCAAAAGGAGATATTATAATACTCCTGAAGAGGAGATATCCTACATGATATATTTTGGAGAGATGTGACGATAACATATTTTCCAAAAAAACTACACAGTTGGCAGTGGAAGAACATGAGAATGATGAGCCTAAGCTGGCTTGCACTGGAGAGCCTCTTCTTGGCTGGCCTGAATCACCATTAAAGGTTAGTTAGGGTGGGGGAAATCAAGGGTGGTGGCTGCTGGAGCATGTATTTTGACACGTTCCTGATGCAGCATACTTCTGTACTCTATTAACTGTCCAAACAAGTCTTCTGAAAGCATTCACATTTACTTCAAGTATGTATAGTCTTTTCCTGTGTATACAAGTGTTTAAAGTGGGGAAAAAAATAGATAGCCAGCATATTGGTTGAGAGATTTTTTTTTTCATCATTCCATAATATGATCAGACAAAGCTCATGTTACAGATAAAGTGGTTCATATGTATTAATAAAGGGTTGATTCGTGGTCACCTGAGAATAACAAAGTGCCTCAGATGAGTTAATTAATGATTCTTTTCTTCTTAGAAAATAAAACCTCGGGTTCGCTTATATGGCTCTGGCCTGAAGGTCAAGGTGCCCAAAGGATCCAGTGGAGGAGCTTCTTCTATCAGACGCCGTCGAACTCGCTGTAAAAAGTGCGAGGCCTGCACACGTACTGAGTGTGGGGAATGTACTTTCTGCAAGGACATGCGCAAGTTTGGCGGGCCTGGGCGCATGAAGCAGTCATGCAAGAGTCGTCAGTGCATGGCAGTAAGCATGTTCTCTGTATTTTGTTTCACTCTAAAGCATCCTAAGACAATGTTTAGACTTATCAAGCTTAGTCAGATAAAAACTGTCACAAGGAACTGGGCTGAAGTATTGCCTGCTATGAGGTATACTGCAATGTGCAATTTCAAGCATTTCTGTCAAGCATAATTCAAAATGTAAAAATGACTATGCCTGCTCCCTACAGCAGAAATCTTAATTGTTTTTTATTCTTTGATTTTTTATTTGTGTAAAACTTACAGTAATTATAAGAAATAGATGCAAATAGAAAGTAGCAGAAGGCTCTATAAGGTCGTCTTATTGTTTAATTTGATCCTATAGATGCAGATCTTATTGAATCTCAGAAGAATCTGTATAATCAAAAATAGCCAGATGAAAATGTGGTATACATTGAGGCTTATCTGAACTCTGAAGACCACACTCAGTGTATAGGATTTTGACACTTATGGCGTTTTATGTTCTCTCATTTTAACTGCATAGATGTTTTTCTACCGATTTTATCTGCAGAGATATGTTTCTACCTAGTTTTTTTAATGTGCTAGACAATCTTTCACCCAGTATTTATCACCCTTTTGGTTGCCTGGGTTTGGAGTAAGTTTTTAAAGTATTTCAGTATATGCATTATATCAGTATATCATATCAGAATGTAACAACTGTTACTATCTCAGTCTCCAAGAAATGACAATGTAGAGAGAAATTTTGATGTGGTGAGACAAAAGTGCAATATACAAAGTATAGAAAGATATAAATGCTTATATATAAAGCTCACACTCTGCTCACACACTTCCTTAATACACTGCCTGAGTTGCAGCCCCCTCAATGCCTCTTTAAAAGAGAAATAGACCTACCTAGGCTAGGACAACTCTGTGCTGCAGGAGATACAATGAGCCATAACAAACTGACTACCTTACATGTACTGGTGTGTGTGTGTGTGTGTGGTTCTTGTGCATGTTGAGTAGTTTCTAGCTAGAACAAGGTGCAATATAACAATTATTATTTTGAGCGGCTGGGAGATATGAGCCATACTTTGTGCTGCTGGGGTAAAGATAAATACTTCGATCCAGTTGTGGTAGCATTCCTCATCTTGTAAATTGGAGCAGGAAACATACACACGTGCTGTTCAGTGATGGTGTTCCTACAGCTTCCTGGCAGACAAAATGGGATGTGTACAATATCACAGTATCCTTTGTTCATGATCTGCGCACAGAAGGTTGTAAGGAGGTTTATTTATTTTGTATTTAAGCTCTGTATACATTAGACTTGCTTAGTTTGTGTGTCTATATTTGTTCATTATCTGTATACACACTGGGTTATGTTGTCTCCGTCTGTAGCCAATCCTGCCTCATGCAGCTGTATGCATGGTGTGTGGACTTGCCCGACGCCCAGATGATGCCTCTGTCCATAAAGAGGAGGAGGAGGACGATGACGACAACCCTACATCTTCGCTGATGGAGTGCGGCATCTGCTGGGAAATTGTACATCCACAGTGTCAGCGGGAAACATTTGAAAACACAGATGTAGATGGTGTTATTAATGAGGATTTGCCAAGTTCTTGGGAGTGCATCAAATGTTGCAATGCTGGCAAACAAGGGCAGCTGAAGGTGAGCTCTGCTTTCGTATGCTTGACAGTGGTGTATATATGTGTATGTCTGTGTTTGTGTGCAGGCATATACAGGATTGGTGGGTGTTTAAATAGCATTTGTGGTCTTGCATTTGCCCAAGTAATCTCAAAGCAGCAGGGCTAGATAGCATTGTCAGAGGGTTTCCTATCATATAATCCTTTTTCCCCAGTCTCCACTAAAGCACATGCTAAATGTAGACAAAGGTAACAGACGTGCTGGTTAGTGATGGTGACTGTTCACACACCTCTGATTCTTGCTGTTTAGGAAGGATTGGACTATACTTTTATGACAGTTGGTGATGCTGATCTCCCATATGTCCCCAGTTGCTTTATAAGAACTTTATAAGGTTGAACTGTGCTAAACTCAGATTAGCTTCTGTTTTACATTTTAGATAAATTCAAAAATATCGGCATTTTTTTAATATGAAACAAATAAACTGTTGCATTTTTTGAGAGAATTGTTACAGAAACAAAATTGGCATGCACCACTACTCACTGATAGCATTTTGTTATTTCAAAAGAATCTGTACAGTCTGTCTCAACAGTTAATGTTGACAGTGAGTTTGTCATGTTTCATAATAGCCAAGACAGTGGAAAGGCTTTGGTCCCAGACCTGCAGCATTTGAACAAAGAACTCCAGTGTTTGACCAGCGCCGCTTGTCAACTAACAGTGAAGACAGCACGTCACCCATCCCTGAAACTGTGCAGCAGTCTGGTGCTGTCCTAATAAAGCAGGAAAAAACAGAGACACCTGAAGGTCCAAAGAGTCCTGTAGAGGGCAAGAGGGTGACAGCCAAAGAGGCACTTTCTACCAAGAAAGGACCCCACAAGGTAGCTATTAGTAGGCAAACAAACCAAGAAAACACCACACAATATAGCTATTAGTAAGTAAACACTGCACACTATAGCAATTAGTAAGGAGGGGGTAAACCAAGAGAAAACCTGCATGGATTGAAATATAGCTTGCTAGTTCTGTCAATCAGCCACATTTCCCTTACTCAGTGTAGTTGTTGTTGTTGTCTTTGAAAGGGAAAGTGCTTCCACCGAAAGGCGATTTCGCACTGTGGAGGGGGGGGAGCAGAGGGGGAAGCTGGAGGTGGTGGTGGTGGTAAGGAAGGAAGGGACCAGGAGAAGGGTTGTCGTTCTCTTTCGCCGCAGGTGTTGTTTACTGGTGTTGGTGCCCTCTGCCATCTGTAGTGCCGTGCTCTTATGTCCTGTAGGCCTGCCAAGTCCGCAGAGGTGGCGTACTCTCTTAGGTTCCCCTATTTCTATATCCTAGACTTAGTTTGAGGACTTATTGAGATTTATGCTTGGCCTTTTTTTTTTTTTTTTTTAAGCTCTGGTTATGAGAGACCATTGTTTCAAGTTGTTTTTATACTGATTTGAAGAATAATGTTATGCTATCAAGCTTATTTGTTCAGTTATATCCTAACCTATGGGTTTTTGTTTCAGTTATCAGAGTTTCCCAGGGGGAGGAGCTATTTAGTCATACCCTTTTATCTGTTTATATGAGCTTAGCATGAGGGTGGCTTGTCACCATTGTTACTACTAATGACAGTATAGTATGCCACTGCTCTTTTGGTGGGTTAAAACAGTTGTTAATGTTCAGTGCCAGCCTATGTTTATTTAAGACCTGTCTTAATTCTTCTCTTACTTCTTTGTTTTCATGACACTCCAAAAGCACATGTGGGGTGCTAAGCCTGTCCCCACATATGCATGTTATAGGGTCTTTGTATTTAATTAAATATTCTCCACTTAGCCTCATTCTAGTTATCTTAGACTGGCGGGGCCTACTTGAATTTTAAAAAAGTAGCGTATTACTGGGTTGGTCATCTACCAGTCTCCTAGTTCCTTTACCTTCAGTTTTATATTTCTCCTGCCATCTTGTTTGTATTGCTGGTTTTATGGCTATTCTTCTCTCAGTTGGTGAAATAGAGATGTTTAGGGTGGTGACTTTAGGACTGCTACTCTGCTTTACAGCCAGTTTTGCTAGTTTGTCAGCTTTCTCGTTTCCCTTAATCCCAATATGGGAGGGGACCCAAAGGAACCTGACGTCTCCGTTTTCCTTGTTAATTTTATTTATGAGGGACAGTATCTCATATACAATGTCTATTCTGTTGGATGATTGGTTTTTAAGTGCCTGGAGTGCTGATAGGGAGTCCGATAGTATAAGGAATTGTCGTTGTTCAGTGTCTCTCAGTTTGAGTTGTGTCGTCTCAAGAGCTGTCTGTATAGCAGTCATCTCGGCTATGAAGATTGACGTGTGGGTTGGGAGTTTGATTGAAAGGGTCATGTTGTCAGGAGAATAGATTCCCAGCCCGGTTGCTTGCGCTTCAGGGTCGTGGGAGCCATCCGTATATATTTGTGTATAGTCCTTGTAGGTGGTGCTCAGTTTGAGTTTGATCTCTGAGGTGATTTGGTATTGGTGGCTTTCTTTGTTGTATTTGGTGAGGTCAGTGTCTATTTGTGGTCGCGGAAGTGTCCAAGGGGGAGTTTGCATGTTGGTGTGTGGGTAAGGTGCTGTAATTGCCGTTTCTGCTCCTTTTGTGTTCACTATATGTTGGGTGTGTTGTTGAATATTGGGTTGTGGGGTGGGGTGGCCTGTTCTGTGTCTGTGGGGTTGTATGTGGATCTGTCGGACTGGGTGGTCAGTGTACTCAGTGTAGACTGAACAGGGAAACAGTTTACCAGTTTAGTTGAACCCAAAAGATACTCATGCTGAAGCCTTGCATATTGACAGTAAGCTGTCAGCTATGTTGGATAGAGCTGTTAACGTTTTCTTATAGATATTTGATTCAATGCTTTTATTGGGGGGGGGGGGGAATAAATGGGCACAAGAAATCCCTAAAATGTCTTCCTGAATTTTTTCAATCAGTTGATCAACAATTTTGCCAGATTCCACAGCATGCAAACACAAGAAATTTCAGAGAATTATACTTCAGAAAAAGGCGATAAGCTTGCCACAAGAGCAGGTAGTTCTCATCTGATGGTGAAAATGTTTGCCCCTCTAAAGGCATATATTGATGAAACAGGAAAAGGCTTCCATCTTGCAGTGATCATCTTTTTTTTGGGGGGTGGGGCTGGGGGGAGGAATTAAAGGGGAAAAGATGAAACGGCAGGTTAGGGGGACCAGAATATCTACAAAAGATCCCCAAGGCTGACTCTTTGAATGGGTACCTCATGCAGAGAAAAATATGTGAACCCAAGATTAGAGCCCACAAGTATGATATCCTCAGAGAGTTTACCACCGGGGTACAGACTTAACAACAGCAATATAAACTCACTAGCTTACTGACCCTTGTTTAAGTTTATTGTAATACTTTCTTACTTGTATCAGTGTGAAATAGCCATAGGAATTTATGACAAATTATGATTCTGCATTTGATACACAATGCTAACTAGGTAAAACCACAAGTGACTAAGAAAGAAAAGCTACTGCGAAAAGCACGCAAACTTGGTGTCGACAAAAGCAAGATTGTTCCCAAGATGGCACGAAAGCTGCTTGCTGCAACAAAACACAAGGTGAGTTCATACTGACTATGTAAAACCAAATATATGGGTATTGAACCAGTCTCAAGTTTATCAGTAGTGCTATAGACTGCAGTAAAATGTTGGCTCACACCTATGTCAACTGATTTCTGTAAGATGTTGGGTCATGCCCATTGTTTTTGACTGCTGTAAACATTTGATTCATGCCTATATCGTTTGACTGCTGTAAGTTACTATATTGTTTTTTTATTAAAATAATATGTATATCAAAAAGCTTTGGTGTTTATTTCTGTAGACATCTACTTTCACCTCATGGACATCCCAGTCCTCACCACCATCATCATCAGCATCATCCCCATCAAGCCATCAACGACAGGGCCGACAGTCCAAGCGTGCATCTGACATGGAGGGAGGATCGGCATTTGACAGCTCTGGTAGCAAACGTCCTAAGCGAGAGGTAGTGATTCCCCGCCGATATTTAGACTGACCATGTTGAGGCAGAAATACCTGTAGTAGGGTGTAGTCCCAAAGGCTGGGGACTGTGTGTCACTAGGAGTGGGTGTAGGTCAGTACTTTCAATCAACATTCTTCTAAACATATTTCCAGTGTCACTGGAAGTTTTATTTAGAGAAGCTGTCTTATGAATGTGCTATAGCATATAGTGCAACTGCTCAGTTAATGAATATGCTATAGCATTTAGCGCAACTGCTCAGTTAATGAATATGCTCTAGCATTTAGCGCAACTGCTCAGTTAATGAAGTACTTACCCTGTACCCACTCAACACATTGATGCTAAACTAAGAACTGACAAACAGGTCCTGCCTCTCACAGGTGAGGATGCAGCTATGGCTGTGGGTGCCTGAGTGTAGAATGCACTTTGACTGCTTTGGCAGCCTTTGTTTGATCACTTTCTTGAAGTTTTCAACTCACATTCATAACAAAGCAATCTCTTATTAACCACATTAAACATTAATTTTTATGGTGCAGATCATAAAAGCAACTCAAAATCACTAGCAGTTGTAATCACTAGCACAGTTTTTGTCAACTTTGAAAGACAATCACTATGTCCTGATTGTCTGTGATCTGTAGAATTTCTTGGAGAAAAGAAATTTAAATCTGCTCTTTAATATACTTTTAACGAAGTCTCACAGATGAAACAAAAGCCCACAGTTTTCACAGTAGTACCATAATCTCTAAACCAATATACACCTAGTATTTTTTCAGAGTTGTGTAAGAGATGTACCTAGTTATTTTGACTTGGGCAGGCTTGTTATTGTCAGTTTTCAGTGTCAGGCATTTTATGATAAGCAGATTAAGAACTTTTTTATGCTACTGTTTTATTATTTATTTAAGTTTTTTTTTTGAGTCACTCCAGAATATGTTAAACAGGGTAGGATGTGCAGAGAGAAGCAATGAAGACTATTCTCCCCTTTCCAATGTAGTCACAATTAGATTCCATTGTGAGATTCCTTACTGGGTGAATAATGACGAGTGACTGGATCTTCTTTTTAAGATATATTTTCAAGCAAATCGTAAAATATTTGCCATGTGGACTAGGCAGCATCAGACGTACATAAACTTTTGCAATGTTTCTTTTAAAATATAGGCAGCAGCATCACATACTCGATCCTTTCACAGTTGTAGTATTGCTTGCTCCAGTGTCACTATTATTGCTAAATAAAATGTCACATCAGGAAGCTTTCTGCTAAAATTAACCGGTCAGCTTTCTCACATTGTAGTTTTCTGCAAAAATATATAACAACATATCAGCATTATCAAAACATGAAGTGTTTTAACTCTGAATGTGCATTAGATTTGTAAATGATTTCTTTTTCTAAAGAACATCTAAGAACAATCATATCTTCTCTTACTTTGTGGATGATAGTACTGTATAAAGACATCCGGTACCATCTCTTAAAGTAGATCCTAGACAAATTGATTGAATGTCACATTTACTGAGTTAGGCATGCACACTCACCACACATGAAATGTGTATATACATATTTGTGTATGTTTTGTATTGCTATGATCACAGATTGTAGAAAGGCTGTCCTTGTTGCTGTTGTAAAGAAACATCATTGTCTGTAATGACTTTTCATTGGAGGTGCTTGTTGGCACACCTGTATGTTATAATCAGTATAAAGTGTTGATATTCAAGATGTATCTGTTAAGTGAGATTTGTGCAGGTGAATATCTTTATGTGAAATGTTAACAGTGGGGTGTTTCTGTCTACGAAATGTTTTGTGTCCTTGTCAGATATTGGCATGTGAAATGTTTCTTTTGGTATCAACATTAAATATTGATAAATGGGCCCTTCATCACACTCTATGGTTGTTGCTGTTTTAAATCTACCTGCATGCTTGTGCTTTCATTACTGCTAGACTTGACTAGGCTTCCCTTGTTGTCGAAATAGGAATGCATGGTGTGTGTGTCTGAGAGAGAGAGAGAGTGTGCATGTTCAGCACTTCAAGCTTGTGATTTGCTTATAGTAGCTTTTGCAGAAATGAATCCAACACCATGAATGTGGCTGTCTGGTTCACACTATCCAGTCTTCCTAAGAAAGAAACCTCAAGCGTATACAGAAGATGTAAGAAAATTGTGGAGTGAAGATGATTGTTATTATATGGCCAGTCAAAGACTTGTGAAATAAAACTGAACATTGGTCTATGGTTAGCCAAATACTCCGAAACAAAGGTGAACACATGGCATTGTGTGTCACTTTGGATACAGTGGCCATAGTAGCCCCAGGACTACAAAGACGTACAGTATTGTGTTCATGGTGGATGGCAGCATTGCGCCTTACTGCAGGCTTGTATGTGGATGATCATTCATGTCTTTATGTCTCATTACTGTTTTCTTTTACTTGAAACTGTCACGTCACAGAATATAGACAGAGGGTGGACAAACAAGAATTAGAAGACATGCTGCATATCAGTGTATCCCATTCTTAATACATCACGCATCTGGAGACATTATGCATGCAGCACATAAGCTGCCAGCTCTCCTTTATTCACGTGTCCATCCAAGGATCTGGGACTGTTCATAATGTTGCAACAGTGTGTGTTGGGAATGTACCATGACAGCATGGATCTTTGCGACAAGGTGCACCCACATGTTCCTTTCATCACCAGTCTCTTCTGTGGAACAGTAACAGCCACAGTTAGTTTGCTGATTTTGCCACCCATTTTATGTTTATGTTTAATGTATGACATTATGAAGCTATTTAGTTATTTAGTTGTGTACTTGCATGTGTGTGTGTGTGTGTGTGAGAAAGAGAGAGTGAGTGAGAGGAGGAGTCTTTTTTTTTAAGTAGATATGCCATTGTGATGTTATCTTATTTTCAGATGTCATCATGATGCATAAATATTGTAGTATGATATTTGGTCTTCAGAAAGTTAATATGATGTCATGTGGTTTACTTTATTTTCATCTATTCACCCTACCTCATCAACACTTTTTGGGATGATTTTAAGGTTATTTTGTCTTTTATGCTCGGGTTTTTGTTTGCTTCTGTCGCCTTGTTCTGGCCTGGAATTTCTGAATGTTGTATTTATGAACTTTGCCAAATCATGGCCATCTGCTTTTGTGTATATTTTGGCCAGTCACTGCAGATGTGTTACCTCATATATTTTCTTCCATGAAGTGTGCTGCATATTTCTGTAAGTCTGGGCTATATCAAGGGAGTATGTTTATGTGACAGTTTGGTAGTTTGATCCACTGAAGACACCTTTCATGGTTGCTAAGTAAGTACAATCCAAAAATCTTAGCAAATACTAAGTTCTTAAATTTTTAGAAACAGACCTCTTAAACTGTTGTGGTTTGTCTAAATACCTGTTTTGTCCTTTATTTGTATGCCTGTAGTTTCTGAGGCATGCCTATCTATATCTAGTGCTCAAACAACAGAAAAGTGAAAAATTACAGTAGCTTTGCAATCTGGTGGATATTGATGCATTGCAGTTTGATGGACATTGCAAGAAGAGGCGACAGTGCAATCACATGCTGTCATACCAGTCTTCTGTCTTGCTGACTCTTAATATTCTGCTCTTGTCTGATTGCTCATCTGTCACTGGCTAGTGTTGAGAGAGACAACTCCACTAATATTGGCCAAACTAGAGAGAATAAGTGTTTCTTTCTGTAAACAATTATTTAAAAAGTGGTTAAGGGTCACTTTGACCAAATTTGTGTCACAAAATATTTCTAAATCTGTTTGTGGCATTTTATGCCACCATCAATTTTCTTATTCATTTATACTCTTGATTATTCACTCGTCAGTTTTCTTGGATGGGTACTATTTTCATAAACATATGAACTCGGGAACTAAAGAGAAAGTGGCTGCATTTAAAAAAAAATTTCCTAATCATTCGGCATCAGTAAAACTAGGTGTCTGTGTTTACTATGCAGCATTAGTCCTTTACAGAGAACTTGTACAGTTTGTAGTGCACCTACAAGTCCAGAAGCCAACACCAACTTCAGACGGATTATATCTGTTATATCTGCTTACTTTTTCTGTTTTTGATATTTTTTAGGCTGTAAGTGAATACCATGTAATTATTGTGCCCCTTGTAAGTTTAGTTGTTTTTTTTTACTAATCTTTTGTTGTGCTTTCAACTGATAGAAGATGTAAAACATTCTGTATTATAATTATAAAATTATTTTTGTAAGTCGATTGAGTTTCATTTGTTGCTTTTTATTTGTAACTGAAAGATATTGGCTAATGTCACACAATTTGTACACTGCGAGTGTGGGTGAGCATTTATGTACACTCATGCACACAGCCACACACCAGATATGAAGATGTACCATAACTAACCATCATCGGATCCTGACCATATTCCCTCTACTGAGTGCCTTGGCATAGTTTTGCTGTGTCTATTTTATAAGCAGATGGCTAAAAGTTGATGCTGATTATCCTGTGTTTATGTGTATGATATGATTTTTCACACTGTATAATCTTGACACATAGATTTTTTTTACACTTTTGTTTTCTTTGAGTATAAGTTCTTTGTGAAACTTGCTTTGAAATATGTCATTGTCATACAGGCTGTAATTTGTAGTATTTTCTAAATCAGAGAAGAGTCTTTATGATTATAGTTAAATTTGTCAGTTTTAGATTTTATATTATTTTCTGTGCCTTTCATTCCAGATTTATAACTAATTTTTGTAAAATGGTTTCTTGTCACTGCTGTTAAGTGAGAGAAAGTACATTAAATGTTCCCAATGGGTAGAAGAGTACAGAAGATTTTTGTTAACTCAGACTGTTAGTCACTGCTTACATGTACATGTGACCTAGGACTGGGCGTTACATAATGATTAAGTAGTGTGCAGCAGGCAGAAATAAACAAACAGTCATTACAAGCACATCAGAAAGTATGTGTGTATTTAAAAACATACATTTTCCCCACCTCAAGTAATCATTGGCATAAAGTTCACTTAGGGTAAATATCTTAATAGAACAGAATGAAAGCACTCAAGAAGTACATTGCATTTACAAGACATGAGTGCTATTGTGTTTGTACTACTAACAATGGCTTAGACATGTACAATCATTGTATATCTAGGGGAAAGATTTTCATAAAAGTTTTGTGAAATCCAGCAGGTTGTGGGATTTAAATGATTCCTCTTCCTCACACCAGTCTATGGAAATAAAATATAATGCAAATAAATTGTACCTGGATATTAGTATTGCTCAAGACCCACTCGCTTGCTGTACCTGGCTATAGCAGGTTCCACTGTCATGTACTTAAGTGCAAGTAACAGCTACTAGAGTTAAAGTGTACCAGTAGAGAGAAAGTAGAACCTGTCTCTCACTTCCTGGCTTCTGGCAGGTTATGTAGTGCACACTTTTCTGAATTGTGTCGTAGAAAGCAGGACATGAAAACGCAGTTCTCAAGGCAGAAAGAAAGTTGGCCTATACTGAATGTATTTTGTTTTCCTTGATAGTTTAGGTGACCATTTGAGTTGAGAAGAAAATTTTCCTTTAATACATACCCTTGACTTGATTCTGTCATAAATAAAAAATAAATCTATTTCTGTAAGGCTGCTGTGTTTGTTTTCTGTTATCAGACATTTTGAAGGAATTTTGTAGAATAATTTATATGTAGTACAAGGCACCAATACTTTTGTGTTCACAGCCTCTGCCAATAATGTTAAAGTGAGAGAATGATAATGCTGAGCAAAGAGGCCAGCATACAAAAAGGAAAGCTATTAACAAAACTTTCAGTGGAACCTGCTACATGTGCTGGGCATTTCTTCAACTCTAAGAAATATTCTGTCATGCTTTATTGACTTTCACCATATTTGAGAGATTTGATTTTCTATCTTCTTGACGAGACTTCACATTGATGCATGATTATCTCCCATCTTCTTCTGCAACATTTAGCAGAGGTTTCTCAAAACTGCATTTTATGTGTGCATTTGCCCTGGGCCTTGAGTCAAAAGGAAAGACAGTCCCTGCTATTTGATTACTAGGCCTTCTTCAGGAAATGTTAGTAGCAGTGTCACAGCATACGCCATTCAGATACTCAGCTATGCACCAAGATCAAGATTTCAACAAACACTCATAAAATATAACTTAAACTAAAAGTGTCAGGAGGACAAATCAAAACTATAATTGAAGTTACAACCCTGCAGAAATGAACTGTTTTAGCTCATTCCTTCCTGACAAGGCATTTTACCCTGTCAAAAATAAAATTAGGTGTCTCCTGCAGCTATCTAAGTTTTAATTTTGGACACAGAGTTATACCAAAAGCTTTTCATTTCTTGTATGCTAACAGGTTTTCTTCTGTTCAATTTGGAGTTTGATATTCAGAGTTGTATATCTCATTGCCTCATCTATAGTTTGCTGTGCATAAAGACTTGTTTGACTCTTAATAACTTTTACAGTTTCTTGATCTGTGAAGAGTCAGTAAAATGCTTATATTCCTCTTGTGGTGGTAAATTGAGTAGTCTTTTGTAAATTTGATGAGGTCATGAAATTTATTGGTGATGGAAAGGTATGAAGATTTTTGCACCACTCACTGTTGAAATCAGGTTCTGCAGAGTATGTCATGTCCTTGTTACTGGTACTTAACAATCAGGATTTTTGTGGCTTTCCATGTCACTGTCGCTATCAATTTTTTTCATCAGCTGTGTGCTCACCCACAATTTCTTTGCCGTTTTTGACAGTTTTCATGAAAACCAAATAGTTCAGATAAATCTGAATCACTGTCTTCTGCTTTAGAGCTGCATGCTTTGTTTGGGGCTATAATTGTTTCTATGAGTTCTCATCCTTTCTGACTACTGAGTGACCTGTCTCACATTATTCTGGGATTGGAGGGAAAGAGGGTTTTTTTAAATCTACACATTTCACTGATTATCATCCTGTTTACTAGTTAAGGGAGGGAAGTCAAAAATATTCAAGCAAAGCTATGAGTGTTTCAACCCAATGGTGCACATTGTGCTTATGTGAAATGATTAAAATGTATTGCCTACAGCTTATGTATGTAGTGTAATGAGATGAGATAAGTTGTAGGCTGCATACAGCTTATGTGCAAAGTGCAGTGAGATCAGGCTGTAGGTTGCATACAGCATATGTACACATTGTAGTAAGATAGGTTACATATATCATATCACATAATGTACTAAGAGTACGTTGCATATTTATGTAGTGTACTGTTAGGTTGTAGGTTGCATACAGCACTTTAACCCAATTTGATTTCATCACCATCTAAAGACAGGCTTTCTCTTTCTTAAATTCTAGCATTTTATAAAGTAGTATCATTGCTTCATCACTGGGAAAACTTCTGATAAGTGTAGGTTTAGAACTTCATTAAAACAGGCTTCAGTTGGCACAAGCTGCACATCTGATACATGTGTAGGTTAAGAACGTCTTAAAAAGGCTTTAGTTTGTAAAAGCTGCACATCTGATAAACATCTAAGTTTAAACCTCATTAAAATAGGCTTTAGTTTGCATAAGTTACAGATCTTTAGGAAGGCATGCTATGCTCAACATTTGTAGTTTCCTGCAGAGCCTTTGTCTTAAAAATATGATGCTAGAAAATCTCTTGTTTGAACATTAAGATCGCCAGCCAAGACATGCTTGAAGACATTAACTCTATTGTGACATCAACTAAGAAATAAATTGCAAGATGTTTAATTCTGTAGAACATTTATTCTGCTGGTCAAAGAAGCAGCTTTTCACAGGAACAGTAGATAGTTCTTGAGCAGAAGCTATTCAAAATAACTGCAAGTAGGTTGTTGGTCAGCAGCAAATATTAAAGCCTTTCTGAAATCAGCATTTTGATACATCAGGATTAAACTCCTTAAAAAAAAGAGAAGGTAATGCAAGTTGAAATTCTTGATGTCAGTGAGTTTATCACAGAGGGAAGAAAAGAATTTCTGCAAGTTGTTTTAAATGGTGGAGTAGTAGACTGCTAAGAGGATGGCAGAGCCTGAAGACATTACACTTCAGGAGTAAGTGGCATACAGTTTCGAAGGTCAGATGTATGTAGCATACACTTTCATAAGATGAGGCATCAAGCCAGCAGACAAAGAAAAGCTGATGCAAGTAGAAGACTAACACTTCATTGTTAATTTCTCTTCACTGGCTTCCCATCTCTGGCATGTCTGGGATTCTTCCTTCAGAATTGTAGTTCGTGTCAATGTAATTTATAGATATCCACCACCCGAGAGAACTCCACAACAGTTGGTTGGCATGCAGGAATGGTATGGCACAATTACAGGCATTCGTTGTAATATAAGAAAGCCATTAGAATTCTACCACAACAACAATTACCTGATGCTTTACACCAGTCTGGAAATAGCGGTAGTACAAGAGTTTGCTGACATTTCCCTTTCTTCCCTATCCTGACCTGCAGCTAGAGGTAGCTCACCAACTTCAGTTGCCAGCTGATAGTGTGATGACTGGGAGATAAATAAATGGTAATGATCTGCCAATGACTATTGTGGGGACAGTGGAAGGGAGGTGCTGAATATGGCAGTGATGTGCTAAATAGTAATGTGGGGACAGAATAGTAGTGTTCTTTTGGTGATCATTGTGGGGACAGAATAGTAGTGTTCTGGTGATCATTGTGGGGACAGAATAGTAGTGTTCTGGTGATCATTGTGGGGACAGAATAGTAGTGTTCTGGTGATCATTGTGGGGACAGAATAGTAGTGTTCTTCTGGTGATCATTGTGGGGACAGAATAGTAGTGTTCTTCTGGTGATCATTGTGGGGACAGAATAGTAATGTTCTTCTGGTGATCATTGTGGGGACAGAATAGTAGTGTTCTTCTGGTGATCATTGTGGGGACAGAATAGTAGTGTTCTTCTGGTGATCATTGTGGGGACAGAATAGTAGTGTTCTTCTGGTGATCATTGTGGGGACAGAATAGTAATGTTCTTCTGGTGATCATTGTGGGGACAAATGTTTAGTAATATGATAGTTATGACTGTGTAGACAAAATAGTGGGTGATCTGCTCATGGTAATTGTGGGGACAGACTGATAGCAATGTGTCTGCAGTGATAGTGATAACAGGATGGTGGTAGTGTACATGTGGTGAACTCTATGGGAACTGTGGTAGTGACATGCTGATAATGACGAGGACATGATAGGAAGGTGATTACAAACATCAGCACAATGAATGTTATAGCCTGGTACAACAACTTCATCTGCAAATATTTCAATAACTGATATATTTTGTAAAGGAAACACCTTTTGTGGTATGAAATAAAGCACAGCACAAGCCAGTGCTGTAGCTACAGCCTCATCATCATCATCTTAGTAATCACTTTGTTGTGTTGTCCTGTCCCTGAAGTTTTATTTGAAATGAAAGAATCTTTGACTTAATGTGTACAGTCTACTGTAGAAACCCTGACACTCTGTGATGTTGCTGTCCCTGGCATTAAGAAAGAGCAGTGTGTGAACATCATCGCTGTCCTTGTGCATATACAAAGCCATAGCCATTGTGTGTATCTCATCAACAGATCCTGAATTACTACTGTGTTTGTTGCAAATACAGCCACAGCCATTGTGTTTTTTCTTCTTTCTTTTTTTTTCTTTTAACAGAGCTTGAACAATCTGTGTAGATCATCACAGTCCTTGTGAGTAAACAGAAGTTGAGCAGAGTGTGTCCTCGCTAGGCACCAACATTCCTTTATCCCCAGATGTAGTTCAGAGAGGGCTGGCACATTTTAGTCACAGCTGTAGTTCACAGAGAGTTGACACTTCAGTAACTGAGCATGAGTTATAGTTATAATAATAGCAAAGACTACTGTATCAGTCCCATACCAGTGGAGGCCAAAAGGAATGTTAAAGATACTGCAGATATTTACAGTTCTTTGACAACACTTGAGGTGCAGCAGCCAGACTTACAGAAGATGATGGAGATTGTCATTGATGGTGTCTTTGATTCAGTTGTTGAATCTGGCTGACATACACATGTCTTTGGGTCACCTGCTGAATTTCCACTCCCACTCTTTCCAGGTGCCTGAACTACAGGTGTGAATTGTATGAACTACAAGAGAATTGTATAGTTACTATTAGAGTATTGTAAAAACATGCATGCTGGTGTGCCTGAACTGAAGGTGTGAATTGTATAAAGTTACTAATAGAGTATTGTGAAAACATGCTTGGTGCTGTGTCTGAACTTATGAAAGGTTATTGACTGGTGGTGAAGTCTGCAAAGCTCAAACTTACAAATATTGCTGGGCTGCTTTGACCTCAGATAAATTACATTAGTTCTTTTTTTCAATGAAAAATTGGTGTTTAATAGATATAAATTATTTGGTAATTTTGCAGTGACAGAAATATCAGCTTTGAGTGATAAGAAATGCTCGTGCATGAGAATTAAGACAGTTGTCCTTCCTGCAGCTCTCTGATCATATGCCTGGTTGCCTGGAGTCTTCAGTTAGGTTCATTTAGTGCATACCCCTTGCAATGCATACTCATATCTTTTGTAGAAGCATGCTTAACTCTTGTGCTTGCAGTGATACAAAATTCCCTAGGCCTGTAAATATAAAACATCCTATGATTTTTTATTCGTCATAATTTGACATCATAGAGTCAAACCCATGTTTATTTTTCAGGTTGTGGGCCGCGATCAGGATGCAGGGGACACCACTAGTGGCAGGGCATCCAGAGACCACTCTCCATCTTTGAAAAAGCTTCGGTCAAGACAAAAAGGCAATGAGGAATGGGAATCTGGCAGCACAATCAGCCCATCTCCCGGGCATTCGCGTTGGGATGAAGCTCGACTGACTGAAGACTCCAAAGCAGGCAGCTCACGACATGCTGGTGCTGGTGCTGGTGGGGGTGGTGGAGGAGCAGGAACCAGTGGGGGAGGTGGCGGTGGTGGCATTTCTTCACAAGCTCGTGGGAGCAATGGCAGCAGTCGGGCAGGTACACCAGACAAAACGGGTCAGTTTGCTAGTTTTACAGGATCAGGGAGCAAGTCTCGGGGCCAGGATTGCAACACAGAGCCCACAACAGGCAAAGATCTCAGGGGAATGAAAGAAATATTTGTAGTACGACCCCCTGCATTGTCTCCACCACCAGAACATGTGCTATTGGCAACAGGTAAAGCACATCGCCTGGAACGACAGCACTGGATGAAGGTGTTTACGCACCTGGCACCATCTGATCTGTCTCACTGTCTTCAGGTGTGCAAAGCTTGGAATCGCTGGTGCATTCATCCCACACTGTGGCGGTCCATAGACTTGTCAAGTACACAAATCAAGCAGCAGCATCTTTGTGGCATTGTGCTACGACAGCCCAGCAAGTTGAACCTCAGCAACGCTTCCATCTCCCGCAAGCAGCTGGCCTGGCTCGTGGCTCGTCTGCCACAACTGAAAGAGCTCAACTTGTCTGGCCAACCGTGGGCTTCTGTCAGTGCCCTCTGTTCTCCCTCCACACCCCTGCTACGCAAGCTGATTCTCAGCTGGACCACTGGTCTTCTGCAGCCTTGCTTCCAGGAGCTAGTGGAGCCCCCTGTTGGCGTCAAGCCAGGAATATCACCCAATCTCAGTCGACTTCATCAGCTGCGCCACCTAGACTTAGGTGGAACAGAAATCAATGATGCCTCTCTTGGGTTGATCTCGGCTCACCTGGGATTACTTGAAGTGCTGAACTTAACATGTTGCATGCGCATCACAGACATGGGGCTCGAGGCCCTGGCCTGCAAGGGACGGCCCCTTGTGCTTTCGCTCAAGAATGTGTGTTTGTGCCGCTGTCTGGGCTTGACTGACAAGTGCTTTCTTCCCCTGATGGCTCTGCAGAGATTGCACTCGCTTGACGTAAGCAAGATCCCTCACATCAGCCGTACAGCCTGCGGCCACTTCCTCCACCAGTACTCCTACAGGAAGTTGCAATATTCAGGATCTGGAGTCTTTATGGCAGCAGAATGAAGGAGGTTATCTCCCTGCCAAATCTGTGCACTCCCAGTGTTTGTGTCCATAAGCACCATATATTCGGTTGAAAAAAACGTTAGCTTACACTAGATTTGTTGCTAGAGGGTTGAGCCAGAAAATGCTGCAGTTACATAAAGATACATTTCTGTGCAAGTTGTAAAAAAAAAAATATTATCTCCCTTAACTGTTCTCCACTACATCCTTCAACCTCATGGTGACAGATCAACATGTAAGTCTTTAAATCTGTAATGGCAGAGACCTTCTGCTGATCACTTGGTAATACAAACTCTACATTTTAAAGGTGGCAATACTCTGTCAGTCTTTTAGAAACCAAGGAAATTGTCAAAATACAAATATAATCATGTGGGGACAGAGATTCTCAGTGTATATATATATATATCACTATTTCAGTAGTATATTTTAGAATTGCGCCTTAACCTGCCTCCAGTTGGGTTGGGTTTACCCACCTCACACATTGCTAACTCACTACACTTGAATAAAAAAAAAAGGATCAAAAAGAGCAGACTCAAGTTTATCAACATGATAATTAACATTGTCTTATCAATAAGGCAGAATGCTGCAGGCAGGTAGTGTATATCTGTCGTTCTGAGTCAGACTCCATGAAAATCCACACCTTTTTCTGATCCTAACCAAACTTGGCAAGAACATTCTTTTCATCTCTGAGAAGCCAATTGTGACATACATCTACCACACAGGGAAAACTTGGACTTTGTAATTTGGGAGAAGGTGAAGGATAATGAGAGGGATCAAGAGAGTACAGAATGAGCCACAAGGCGGCAATTTTTATTCCTCCACTTTTCACAAGAATTAGTGAGCAAGTTGTGTGGCAGCAGCTTTTATCTCCCTTTTCACCAGAACCAGTTGGCAGTGTCTCCGACCTATCCAGTTGGTTAGTTCCTCACAAATAGACTTTGCACTGACAGTCTCCCAGGTGTGTCAGGTAACCCATGCAGTACTTAATATACAAACACAGTGTTGACTAGCTTTTGCATTTCAACCTTAATATTATTAACCACTTGAATTGAAACTACTTAAGAACCACCTTTACTCCTCCGAGTAACACATGAACTCCAATGAAAGACTAAATACTTATGTCACTGTCTGTACTTCCTCACCTCACTTCGTTGAGTCCTTATCTTTCCTTCATCACATGGCCAGTTTGTTTGGTCTTGGCCACTATTTTTAATTCATGACGTTTGGTATGTTTGGTCTTATTCAACAGTTCTTCATCATAAGCCCAGTTGGTTTGGGTGTTAGCCAACAGACCTTGTCACATAATCACCTTGTTTGATGTTAATCAGCATATTTCATTCATCTTATAAGCTGGAAGTAAACTTATACTTCCTCTCTTAGCATTTGAGTGATGCATGGTGGAGGTGGAGGGGGGGGAGTGCTGCAGCGCCTGTGTTTTCTAATGGGGAAGGTGTTGCAAATCAAGGAAGTCCAAATCTTTCTATACAAATTTACTTGGCTGTTTTCACAGCTTTGTGCAGACAGTAGCACACTGATGTTTTCCATCACTTCCAGTGAGGTGGAGTTAGCTGCACAGCAGAGGTTGACCTCTGTCACAAGATGGAGTTGCCACAGAGTGTGAGGTGCCAGTTTTTTTTATGTTATGCCAATGCCAGTGTATGGACATAGTACTTGTGCACTTTTTAGGTTAGATCACTTTGTTTACTTAAGACAGACTTCAACAACCTTGCACCACTTCTGTCTTTATTATTTTTTTACTTTTCTGTTGTTTTAGTTTTATTCTTCTCTTCTGTGTTTTTTTTTTTTTTGCTGCGCAGTGAGTATTCTTCTGAATGGATACCTGAGCATTATAAATGGACATCATCATCAACTTCATTAGCTGTTATATTTACTTCAAGACTACAGTGACTGTCCATATCCACACAACATGTCCATATCTACACAACACTCTGCAGCTTTGCTTATTGTCACGAATGACTAAGAATTGTTAGTTATGACTAGAAAAAAATAATCATCATATCACCTGACTTTAAAAGCAAGAAGCTAAAAAAAATGAAGGCTTAATACTATATTGATAATTCTGTTAATATTTCCTGTTATTGAAAAAAAGACAGTATACTTGTTTGCATTGTGTGTGCACATGTGCTTGTGCTGACACCAGATTTTTTATGTAATAATATACCAGTCACTTGCATTTCTAAAGATTGTCTGTTAGATTATAAATTGTTTGCTTACTCTCCTATACAAGGGATGTTCCATTTCCACCCGGACTTGGGAATAAGAATTTTTTTAACACTTTTCTCTTATTCTTCAACTCTTTTTAAACTTTTTCAACATAGTCACCGCCAATTGCAACACGTTCGGCACTACGGATCCATTTTTGAAAACACTCTGCAAATTTTGGCTTCAATTTCAGCTGTTTACTCACTCCAGCAATGACTAAATCATCGACTGGGTCTTGGCTTCAGTGTCCAGATTGTAAAACCAACATTTTTCACATGTGATGATGCACTTAAAACTAGGAGAATGCCCGTGATTGAATGTTTCTGAGAATTCCTTACACCGAATCCACACAGCTTTTCTTTTAGTGGTCCATCAGCAACCTTCACACCTAGCGAGCTGACCTTGTTGAAGACCAAATTGTGATGAATGATCCTGCGAAGACTTGTTGAAGGAATTACCAACTGCAGTTCCATCTCCCTGATGGTCACACGGCCATCACTTGCAGAAATTCACGAACTTTATCAACATTGTCTGGGTCTCTTGACATCTTAGGTCTTGGTTTATGATGTTAATCATCACAGCTGAAATGACCACTGCCAAATCGCCAAAACCAGTCTGTGACAGTCATTTTAGATGGAGCATCATCACCATAAGTTTCTTTCAGCTCCTGCAAACTGTCAACAGCTCAAAAGCCACACCAAATGTGATACAACATGATCACTTGAAAGTCACGCACTGGTGGATCACTTGGTGGAGCATACATCGGCTTGCTTCTCCTCTCCATCCTGGGAAATCTAGAAGGGGAAAATTTATGAAAAAATGTACAAAAAACCCTGAAGAATCACTCTATCAAGTCCACATGGTCTACACTCGCTGAAAGCCCATGAAATACTGGTCAGGGCGGAGGTGGAACATCCCTCGTAGATGTTCTGATTCTTTGTACTTTACCTTCACGTCAACACTGTGTTAATAAAAATCAGTTATGCACCTGTTTTGATGTTCACTTTGTTGTCACAATGGTCACAGTATATTATTTAGTAATTAAACATCGTTGTTGGTCATGTTCTATTGTTCAGTCATTTATTGATAAATGGGTAGGACCTGATCTGTTTTTCAATCACATTAACCAAAATACAGCTAGGAATACAATCCATTCTAATTTTTGATATGATACCCTACAAAGTGTTCATGTCACTATTGTCAAGTGGACATGTTTAATGTTTTTTCACCAGTTGATATTACATAACCTTACAAAACAAAACAACATTAACACCTAAGCGGAAAGCGGATGGCCGAATGGTTAGACTTCATAGAAGGTTGGGGAAGGTAAGGCAGCGAGGGAGAGGAGATGGGCACCACCCTCATGTAAAAGCTGGCCCCGAGAAAAGTGGGATCTCTAACACCTCACTCCCCAACGACCTGAACAGGTTATGGGATGACCTTTACCTTTTTACCTTAACACCTATTGCTTCATAGGAACGAGGACAATGTTTTCATTATTCTCTCTCTCTCTCACACACTAATCAGATTTAGGACACTTTGTTTTTTTCCATTCACCTCTTATCCACAATATAAGGGTGCAGTCAGTTTGTATGCTATCGTTTAAACTCCATTGTTTGGTAGTTATAGTGTTCTCAAGTTGGGAGCAGAAAGTCGTTGCGGCTTGACTTCGGTCTTTAGACGAAATGGACATATCTGGGACAAATTGACTTCAGCTGTGGGGCGAAATGACCACTCCCATCGCCCCCCCCCCCCGCCTCTACCGGATGACAGTAGTGTAGGTGCACTAGTAAGATGTGCTTCAGGCTAAATGAATACCCAAACTCTGCAAAAAATAATAATGATAATAATAAAAAATATATTTATTTAGTACATTTCTCAACAGCATAGTAGCAGCAGGCTCAAAGTGCACCACACAGTCAAAATAAACATTATGCAAACTGACCAAACAAACCATAACAGTTACACTGAGACATAGCAACAGAAATGAAAGGCAAAAATTATTAATACTTTAAGACGATCAAACCTTCAAACTAGAGAATAAGTGATGACACAAACGTAAAGAGAAAGGGGGTTTAAAGAGATAATCGCGTTTATGCGCCGTTGTGGTATGTTCTCTGGATGTGTATTATCAACTAGTTATTTTTGTTTAGTAAAACGTACCATTTTAATTTTTTTTGGAACCATCTGGGGCCAGTTGCACAACACATTTCTAATTTTAAACACTTTTAGGCATTAACTCTATTTAGATACTTAAAGTGCACACCACAATTTTAGAATTTTTAAAACTAAAACTGCTTTAAGTAAGATCAATTAGTTGTTAAGTGGTTAAGAAGCGATTTTGCTTCTTTAGAACAGTTTTAAGGTTTAGAAACGTGTTGTGCAACTGGCTCAAGGTCTAATTTGGGACCATCTCATCACGGACGTGTATAGGTGGATTGCTGTCTGTCTGCCGAGACCAACGCTGAGCCTCTTGAGCGAAGTTCTACGCTGTTAGTCTCGGCGAGCCTTAACCGGAAGCTATATCGTCCCAAACCTCGTTCTAGTAGTTAAACTGAAACGTGACTAAACCGTAAACAATTTAGTAAACAGCCTCGTTCTATGAAGTCACTAAAAAAAATCGGCTGCAAGCAGTTCAGTAATACAAGTCCGTGATCTCATGGCTGGGACCATTTGACTCGGGTGGTGGGCGAGATGGGTTTGGGGCGAAATGACCGGACAAGGGAGTGACTTCCCTTAGCTGACCCACTGGACCAGTCTTTGTACTTTGTACCTTTCATCACTCAGGTCGCTTCCTGGTTGCCAAGTGGAAACATTACCAGCAAGAACCTCGAGGAGCAGGCAGTATTTGCTTCCTAAGACAAAAAAGAAGAAATAGATTTGCATCAAATGTAACTACTATTTCGTCGGCATTCTTACTCCCTTTGTGTCCTACACATGAGAAGAAATAATATAGCTTGCTGTGTCGTATTGCTCTTACCGTCCTAAACCGAAAGTTCAAGAAGAAGAATTCGCTTATTTGCGAAGTGACATTACACGAGGAACATGTCTTAAAAGAAATCTTTACTTCATCTGGGTGCAATAACAGGACAAACATCTAACTGAAAATTGGAAGGAAATGGCTGTGAAGTGGTTCATTGACTATTTGGCTGAGAATCCTAGATGGATAGCTGTTGGTCTTGCTGGCTACACTGCCCTGTACCTTATAAGTCGCATGTTGAGTGGCCCACGCGCTGGACGCAATCCCTTCGCCGCAGACAACAGGAATCCCAGAGAGCCGATGGTCACCGATCCTCATGCCAGGGACGCAGTTCTAAAGCAGAGTAAGGGCTACTGGAGTGTGCATGTCTTATCAGAATAAGTTAGTGGTGACTAGCAACAGATTTCAAACAGCTTAGGTCTCGCGGCTACCAGTGCTACTAGACTGTATACTGTGAATGCCGCCATTATTTAAACAAAGTACTACCAGTGTGTTAAGTGTATGTATAGTGTAAGTGCTACATATGTGAGTACTATCAGGATGTACTACAATAAACGCTGTCTTCGTATCCTTAACAGTGTGTTAACTGTAGCCATAGTAAATGCTACCAGAATGTGTAAGTGCCGCCATAGTACGTTCTACCTGAATGTAAGTGCTACCAATTGTGTAAAGTGCTGTCATAATAAGTGCTGGCAGAGTATAGACATAGACATAGCTGTGCAACATGACAGAACTTATCCAATCAGATAGTCACTTGAGATTTGGAAGAATTACTTATTTAGGGCTGACGGCAGTGTTTAGGGTTAGAATTTAGTTTTAGGATGAGGTTTAGGATTAGAGTATGGACTGTGTGAAGCAGACAATGGGATGTTCAGCTTCCATAGCTACACTGCCATCAGCTCACCATTTCTGTAATGGCCGGCAATGTTAGGGCCATAGGACATTTCTAATAAGTGTGCAGCATCTGTAACCTACACTTGGAGTTTGCAAATGTCAACGGATTTCACTATTCTTTTATAATATTCATATTTACTAACAGTTTCCTTATCTGACACTTGATTCTGTGTCAGCACTGACAGCAGGGCAGTCTAGAGGACTTGGACATTTCTATCATCTAGAGTCGGGACTTTGTATAATGCAGGTATATGTGAAAGTTGTGATCACCACCACCACCACTATGCTACCACTGCATCACCGCCACCATGGTGGTCCCCAGCTTTACAAGACAGGAAGTCCATCCTTGCTGTCATCATCATGATCATAACCATCCTTACCTGCTGACATAGCACAATGCTGTTTGCACCATTTGTATCATGGGTCATTATGAAACTTAATTTGATACCAGGTGAAGTAAATAACTTATTACATGCTTTTTTTTAATTTCTCCACAGGGTTCAAACAAAATAAAGTGCCTGATAATCTGGATGCCATTGTAATTGGCAGTGGTGCAGGGGGCCTAACAGCTGCTGTTCTCCTGGCAAAGGCTGGCAAAAGAGTTGTGGTTGTTGAACAGCATGATCAGGCTGGAGGATGCTGTCACACCTTTGAGGAAAAAGGATTTGAATTTGATACAGGTTTGCATCTGCTAGAGAATTCCACCTAACTGGGTATAGATGTAAATAGATTGTACCAAAGGTATGAGTGTTTGTTTGCTGACAGATGCCATTGGATAGCTGCAGTCTGTGTGTGTTTACTAGTTCTAGTCTGATTGTTTTGAAGGATGTTAGTATGTTTTCTGCTGGAAGTTGTACAGGTCTTTGCAATACTCAATCCTTTGGTTGAGTACAGCAATGCTTTCTGCTGTCTTCAATGATGGCAGTCTTGTGTTGACCTCAGTGAGGGTCGATCTTTAGCAGTTGGTAGACCTTTTTGCTGTCACCCATTGCCATTCCCTCCTCTATAGTCCAACATTTGCCCTTGATCCAGTTCTCCCTAATTGCCTTCATTCCTTTCCTGATGACACAGTTCACTTTTTCATACTTGGAAGGTGCTTGTGGTTTGCTGTTCCTTTCTCTAATCAAAGCCTTCCTTTGGTCACAGAGATCTAGAATGTCCTTCATGACCCAGGATTTCTTCTTCTTCCTTCACACCTTAGCCCTTCCTGGGCTATTAAAAGTAACTCATCTTTGATCTTTTCTAGTGAGGGTGTCTACATGTGATAGTTGACGCCAACTTGAGTAGTTATCATATCATAAAGTCACCTCCGTCCCTTGATTTTTAAAGATTGAAGGTAGTAGGGATCGACAGGCTGAAAAGAATGGCTCATAGCACATCCAATGTGTGTTTCATCATATATTTTAAGCCCTGAAATGCAAGTGACCAGAACAAAATTTTTGTTCTTATTTTCTGGTGATAATCTCTGGGATGTTGTGATGTAAACTGCCTGGATCTCCACCCTAGGTATACACTACATTGGTGACATGGAGAACTCCATTTCACGCCAGCTATTGGACCAGATAACAGATGGACAGCTGGGCTGGATATGCACAGACCAGACCTTTGACACCGTAAGTTATATCTTTAGTCCAGTTTGAAGTCACAGCTCTTCTGTTTATCTTTGAATTACAAGCTCAGTGTGCTTGACAAGAGACAAGGGGCAGAAGGTATTGATGCTGTATGACAGAGAAAGGCATCACAATCAGGCAAACATACAAACACACATGCACAGTGAACATTGCCAGGAACATGAAGAAATGTATAAAGGAGAAGGAGGAGAAAGTAACTGTCGGGGTAAATAATAATAATAAAGTTAACTTATATATTGCCATATCTCCACCCTTTCATTAGAAAAACTATAATCCAGGCTGCAAATTCTCCTTTCCATGCCACAGTTCCAGTCATAGAACAGATAGGTAGAAGTCTCTTTTTTTTTTAACTCTGCCCATAGGTTGCCTGCAGAATGAATAATGATGCAGCAGTGCAGGGTAGTAATATGGTCACCAGTGCAATGTAGTAATATGGTCAGCCTTTTTATTGTTGATGCAATATGTGGCCATGTTGAACAAATATTTGAGATGGGAGAGAGAAAACAACACATGCAATAATAATACCAACTCTTACATGTATACAAAGAAAATAATTCAGTGACCACCACTTACTGTTCATTTTTATTTTGGGCATTTTATGAATGCAAAAAAAATGAAAAATTCTTGCTACCAGTGCAAGATCATTGCACAATAATCATTGACAATACCCTGTTGTATCAATTACTTCATGCAATTTAAAAAGAGAACAAAACTGGTTCTTAAGTTTTTCATATACTTTTTCTGTTGATGTGGTGAAATATGTAAATGTGTTAGTGTGTGTGTGCAGACATGCATGCATATATGTGGTGGTGCACATGCATGTGCAGATATATAGTACACTGCAGCGTCCAGCTATTCAATTTTATTTATTTATTGGTAGGTGGCCATTGGTGATCCAGAGAGTGTGAAGCTGTTTCCAATGATGACGGGCAAAGATGACTACTTTCTTCAGCTGATCAAGTTTTTCCCTGAAGAGAAAGAAGCCATTATGAAGTACAAACAGCTGATTTCAGTAAGTTGCAGCTGTGCAGATTAACTGAAGGTTTTCAGCAGTGAAAATAGCTAAAAAAATTTACATATTTGGACTAAACTTGAGATCCATTTTTTTTCAAAACAGTGACTTCACTGTGACCGTCCTGACGATTAGCGTGCAGAACCTGTGTCTGTATTTATTTTGTGTAACAAGTAGGTGTGTTTGTTGTAGAAGTGAGCATGTCTGCTATATGTGAATATGGGTGCATATAGTGATTCAGTTTACCTGGATTAGTCTTACGTCATTTCTTTAAAGGGCTATGAGCAAATCATTGGAAAAGTGCTATATAATGTTTAAGGTAGATGAGTTGTCCCAGTATTTGGGTGACCAGCATAGTGTTGGATGATGCACTAATGTATGTGGCTGACTGGCATTGCATTGTATGCATTGAACTAATGTATGCAAATGTTTAACAGTGTGCTGTATGTGCACAAATGCATGTGGATAACTGGCATAGTGTTGGGTGCACCATGCCAATGTGTGTGCTGTTTACTGCACCACACCGATGTAGGTGGCAGGGGGAGCTTGAGGGGGGTGGATGTGTTGAGGACTAGACACCTCCAGTTCTCTCACAGTTGATACCTTGGCATTCTTGACTAAAACATGAACAGAAGTGGTGTATTTTTTTCAGGATGCAAGCAAAAGCTTCTTTGGTTTGGTTGCCTTAAAGATGATGCCTCTACGGCTTGCATGGCTGCTGATGAAGACAGGCCTTGCACGTCTGTTCTTTTCTTTCTCCAAGTACACCAGTGTCACTTTGCAAGAGACTTTGGACTCTTTGACACCCAACAAAGAACTACAGATTGTTCTTTCTTACATTGGTGGGGACTATGGTGAGTAACTTAGCATAGTGGTAGTTAGACGTCAGAACTTCTAAAGACAACAAACATGAGCATAGTGAGAATTATGATAGAATGTTCATACATTCCCAAGTATTATTGAGAAAGAATATCTGTGACTTTTCACTTTCTGTTTTTACATCACAGTGTCTCAGATGTGCTGCTTGCATAATTTTGCTCATCCCAGTCTCTCATATTTTTATATTTAAAGGTGCACCTCCAAAGGATACATCGTTCATTCTCCATGCACTTCTTGTTCAGCACTATTTGAATGGGTCTTATTATCCCATTGGTGGACCATCAGAAATTTCCTTCCAGATGATCCAGGCCATTGAGCGCCTGGGAGGGAAAGTTCTTGTACAGGCACCTGTCACTGAGATCATCATCAATCCACAGGGAAGGGCCGTTGGTGAGTGGAACTCAGTTAATGAAGAAAACAAACAGATTTTGTGTATGTGGTGTGTGTGGGTGTGTGAAATGTAAATGTCTTTTTTAGTCAAAATAAAATATACTAATATAACATAACACTAATATAACATATTCATACTAATAACACTGATAAAACATGTTCATACAAATATAACATTCATACTGATATAACATGTAGGGGAGGTTTTGTGGCCTAATGTGCCTGGCAAGAGCGAGTTTTGAGGCCCACTCAGGCCTATGATCGAAAATTTCTCTGCCAGCAGTTAGAAATAATAATAATAATAGTGAAGATTTTTATGGCGCATATTCACACTCATAGAGAGCATGCTCTTAGCGCTTAAAACAGGGAAGAGACGTGGACTAAGTAGATACAGAACACAGGGGACGAAAGAAAACGACAGTACTGATGAAACAGAAAACAAAAGGCATCAAGTAGCAGGAACAGAGAAATATAGTGATTCTGCCGAGAAAAATGGGTAAAGTAGCAAGAGGGAAGGGGGGAGGGTAAGAAGGACTAGCATTGTGTGGACTGTGTTAGGAGTAATGCTCAAGGAAGAGGTGCGTTTTCAGTGCAGATTTGAAAGATTCAATTGTAGGAAGAAATAGCTGATATATTAATGAAGGTAAAAGTGGGCTTGCTCTACATTCTGCATCTTGTGCCTTAGACATGGGGAACCACTTATTTTTCGCTGCCTCTAGGTTATGAGGTAGGACTTTGTGTTTCTTTTTAACATGTTCAAATGGCGACAAATATCTCTTTAGTGATTGAAAGACTGCAAAAATAAATAGTTGCAGTGTTACAATCCACCACTATGATGTAATGCTATGCATGCAATGCTCTGATGTAATGTTACGACTAGTGTAATGCTTTGAATACTTACACATTTTCTAGTAATGACATGTATTTACCTGATGCTGGTTTTAACAGGTGTTAAGATAGGAAAGAGCTCAGGCAGTGTGGCTGTATATGCACAGACTATTATCTCTAATGCTGGAGTGATCAACACATTTAAACATCTGCTGCCCAGGGAGGTGGCCAAAAAGTCATGTAAGTGCAACAAGGGGTTGTCAGAAATTTGATTCAGTTTAATGCACTCCAACGTTTGGCCCAAAGTGCAAATGGTGTTAGCCTAGCCCTTTATAATTTATAACATAAACAGTTGAGGCTATTTGTGTCAAATGTATAATATACACAGTGGATGCCTTTGGACCAACCTGTCTGCCATAATGTGAAGTGTACATGTTATTATAATTTTTTTTTAATATTTAACCTAGGTTAATTTGATTGAAATTTAATTTATCAAATATGACTTAGCGTTACAAATTGGCAGTCTGCAATATTCTAACACAAAGTACAAAAACAACAAATAATGGAACTGACATGTCTGATGGAGCTGTGAGAGAGCATTGGCAGCAGCTGTCTTCAAAGGAAAGGCTGGCAGCAACATGCTGCACATCATGACAGATGATTTTGTTTCAAAATCATTTCAAAATCGTCTCGTCACTTTTTACCGGAGCTGTGATAGTGTAGGAACACAAATGTGTCATCAGTAGAGATCAGACACCTTAATGAAGCCTTGTGGGCTCAACATGTTTAGGGACCCTGGCAAACAATCCAATCCTAATCATATTTTTGGTCATTCAGTGTCTACTTGTGCAAAAGATTGCAATTTTTATGCAGGAGGTTAGTACCATATTACTTCAATGTGATGGGTGACAGGAAAAAGAGAAAGGTCGATAGGGAGTGTTGAAAATTCTTCAATGAGTGGATAACAGGGTATTTTTTTCATTTATGTCGGGGATAGAGCTGCATGCTTTCTTTTCTGAGAAAAGTTTGTACTTTTCAAAGAGCATAATTTAAAGCAGCATTTTGACACAGAACATACAAGGCATTGCATTGAATTTTACAAAGAAGCAAGGATGAAAAAAATTCACACCATAGGTGGGACAGTTGAAGGAGCAGCAAAATGACAAATGTTGAGTACCTTGAATCCAACTTGCTCCAGACTAAGTTTGTTATAACCAACCAAAAATAATGATTAACATTAATTAGCAAAACTGTAAACACTTTACCAAAGTAACTAAGAATAGTAATCTCTCAATCTCTTAGCTGTTCACAGAGAGAGAGAACCCTTTTGCTTAAATATCAGAATTATTTCACCAGTGCATCATTGTGTTGGAACTTCTCCAGTTTGTGGTATGACACTAAAAGATTAACAAACGTTTTTAACATCTTGTTACCTGCTTAGGCGGGTTGGTGGCGCAACGGTTAGCGCCTGTCACCAATACAGTGAAGGTTGGCTTCCTGGGTTCAGTTCTCGTCTCGGACACGCTGTTCTTTCTCTGCATGTGGCATCTGTTTACATGACTAGCTGCCTTGCCGTGATATAGCCTGAGTTGCTTGCTCGGCGTAAAACACCAATTAAAAAAAAAATTGTTACCAGCTTTCAGAATTTTATTTGTAATGTTTTCTAGGCCACATGATTTATTTCCTTTTAATTTCTTTCAACAGTTACTTTCTCCTCTGTGAATGGTGCATTAAGAATTGAATAGATCATACTTAAATAAGTATCATGCTTGTTATTATCAAACTGTAGCTCAGTGTCATCACATTCATGTAATCTATTGAAGCGGTCATAGACATTTTTTTGTTATCAGATGGGGATGTGCTGATAAATGCTGTGCTGAAGGTGTGGACATGTTAACAATCAGTATTACCAGATGTGGGTTTTGAAAGTATACATCCTCATGAAGTTATTATATATGTTCAATGGCTGTATTTATTTACTTTGGTCAAATGTCTGAAGCATTTTGCTAGTTGAGCATACAGCAATGCAGATTGTGCAGCAAGTAAGGTATGTTTTTAGGCATCTATCCTGTCATTGATACTGTTGGACCCAGTATCTCTTGCTTATCAACATTTATTGGAGTTGATGGCAGCCAGTCTGAGCTGCAGCTTCCCTCTGGCAACACCTGGTACTACAAGCAGTAAGCCTGACTCTTGTGTTCTCATCATAGCCAGCACCCTGGTTTTAAATAGCTTTAAGCATGACCACTTTGTCATTAACAAACTATTTAACAGAAACCATTTGATGAAATTTGTATCTCCTAATCAAAGTAAGCATCTGCAGTAACTATCTGCTTTGGGCTGGCAACTGCTTTATAGTGTGTATAGCTTATTAATCTACTAAACTGAAGACTGTTTCTTCTTTGTACTGTACCACATGACATGACTTTGTGATGTTTACTAGCTACCTGCAATTGACCACTGCTTCATTTTGGTCAAAGTTGACTAATGAACAGGGAGCACACACACACACACACAGACACAACTCACCCTCCCATCCCACCAAGTCTTATGTGCTCTGAAGTGAAGTTTACCACTTTGTGCCCTAGTGAATTCCTGATCAAAGTTCATCTTCCACGTTGGAGGTTCCAGCAGAAGGATTAAACTTGTTCACTTCTTTTCCTTTTACCTGTGAAGAGTTGGACCCCAGTCCACACTCTGTCCTCTTATCGACATCTATACCTGGATGATCAGCACCTCAATGTCGGAAACTGACAGATCCAGTGGTGCATCACCTTGCTCATGTCCATTCATTCATGTCACTGATTACGGAGGCTGCGGTTATTTTGTCTGCCAAGGGTTACCTTCCCTTAGGGTGGATGATCAGACAGACTTGGCCTCATTAGCCAGGATGCTTAATAGAGCCACTTTGGGTGCATTCTTTGTACTGTAGTAGGTGACATGACTATATGGAGAAAACAACAGCAGGCATGTGTGGCAGTCTGCACAAGAAAGGAAGCTACTGCTTCAGAAGCAGAATTTCAGATGTACCTCAATTCCAGCCAGGTTGCAGATTGGGGGGGCTGCTTCGAACTGACCTGTGAAGACAGGGTAGTCATGTCACCTACTACAGTACAAAGAATACTATTTATAGTAGTACAGTTTCTTTTTTCAAGTGCTTGCCAGATGACATGACCATTAGCTCCCCTTCACCTTCCCTACTGTGGGTCTCTTCACAGTTCCGACAAAAAAACTGAAGAGACGAACTCATTGGCTTGACAGGGTACATGAGGGGTGAGTTCAGTTTGAGTTTATGTGCTCTCTGTTGGTAAACTTTCACCAATCAGAAGTGGGAATTAAGATAGCTAGTAGGGTGATTTCCACATAGTCTTGTCATCTGGTAAGTACTCAAAGATTTTACTACCCAAAAATGGTATTTTCTTTCCTAACATTAAATGTTTATAGGCTCATGAAACAAAGTATTTTCAAGTAATATTAGTAATGATAGCACAAATGATGTGTTTTAACCAACACATGATAAGACAATGCAGTTAAATCAGAATTATAAAAAAAAACAGTTTTAACAGAATGTTTTGAACTAATCAGTTCCCAACTCTGTTCACTCTTAACATATATTTTGCTGACATTTGCACTGTTTAGCAGTGACATCAACAAAAGTTTGGATGAATATTTCTCACTGGGTGTGGATGACATGACCACAACCTATGCACCTTTCTACTTCATCTCCTTTCCCTCTGCCAAAGACCCTACTTGGGAACAAAGACACTCAGGTCAATATTTTATTTGCTATTACATGTATAGTAGTTTTGTTTATATCTGATTTAACATCTCATGTATTGTGCAAGTTTTGATGCAAACCTTCACAAAACAATTTTTTTATGTTTAATCACTAGGAAATGCTTTTGTAAGATTTACCACACAAATTTAAAAAACTGTCTTTATTGCAAAATTGAAATCATCATCATCATGTGCCATATTTCAAACTCTGATAACATTTTCAATACTAATTTTTTAAGCTGACGAACTATATTTTTGCTGCAGGTAAGAGTGCTGTGCTTGTTATTGCCTTAGCAAGATGGGAATGGTTTGAGCAATGGCAGAATGAGCGTCTCCGGCACCGTGGTCAGGAGTATGAAGATATTAAAGAAGCTTTGGGTCAGCAGATGTGGCGACTTTGCTGTCATCTCTTTCCTCAGCTTGATGGAAAAGTGAGTTATCTGTGATACCAAAAACATATCACACTTCACTGAAACTAAAGTTGGCCATTGTCTGCTGCAAATTTTCATGTCCACATTAGTCTGTTGTCTGGTTTATTTCAGTGAGAAACAAGGTCAGGTATTTTTTAAACTAACTGCACATAGCACATCATGTGTTCATAATTCTTCAAAATTATCAATAGCAATCTGATACTCATGTACAGAGTCCAGTACTTCTTCAAACACTTAGACAGGAAGTCCAGAGGTCTTTACAAAGTCTGCTGTGTGCTTAAACACCACAGGGAACTACTGCTGTGTGCTTAGACACCACAGGGAACCAAAGATCTTTCTTTCTTCATTACTGCTTGAGCAGGCCATGTCTCTGCTGTTAGGTTGTGGTGGTTTGGATAGTCCTGCAGAGGAGGTGAGCCACTGTTAGGTTGTGGTGGTTTGGATAGTCCCGCAGAGGTGAGCCACTGTTGGATAGTCATGTAGAGGGGAGTCCCTGTTAGGTTGATGTGGGTTGTGGTGATTTGGATAGTCCTGTGGAGGAGGTGGGCCAATGTCACTGGAGCATGCCATAGGCCACAGTGAGGTCTCTTGAATGCTGAATGCAAGGCTTAGTGTGCAGCCTAGTCCAGGGAAAAATTTCAGTGAAAAAAAAACATGTATAGTTCATTTGGAATTAAATTCCATGTTTCTCTCTCAAAACTTACATTGCTTTCCAGAAAGAGTATTTGGAGGTTGGCACACCTATAACTAACAAGTACTACCTAGCGGCTTCATCTGGGGCAATTTATGGCTTGGACCATGGTAGAAAGCGCTTTTCCCCAGAAAACTTTGCTGCCCTGCGAACTGATACTGGCATTCCTGGGCTCTTCATGACTGGTTTGTATACACTGTTTCATATCCCACACATTATATCTTATTAGAATGAAAACTTCAATTAACAGAAAACAAAAAGATCTAAATAAAAATTACCATAGTCTTCAATTTCCTGTTGTAATATGGAGCAGCCACAAGATTCTCTATGCAGGTGTCAGGGCCGTACATGTATTTCCCCAGACATGGGAATGAAAGTAAGATCAATGAAAATGATAGTTACTTTTCTGGTTTTATTTTTAAGCCATGACATCCCCTTTTTATGTCACCTCGCTCTTGTTTATTAGTATTATTCCTTATTATGGCAGTTCTGGTAAGGATATTATTATGGGGTTTCTTAGTTTATAACCATTTAACATCACTTTCTCTTGCCATGATATGGCCTGAATTGATGGCACAGTGTTATACCACAATAACCAACCATCCCCTACACCGACATTTTTCAGTATAACATGGCTTCTGTTAAACTTTTCAGTGTGCTGTATGCAATGTGAAAAAGAAGGGACTCTTTCGTAATAAATAACTTCTTTTTACTTGATACAAACAAAAATATAGAGACATGGACCTGTTCGCTGCTTGATAATAATGCTGTATGGAGGAAGAATCTGTATCTCATCTAAGTAACTATAACTGGATGTGTTTCAGGTCAAGACATTCTCTCGTGTGGATTCACTTCAGTTTTATATACAGGGCTTTTCTGTGCATCTAGCATACTTCACCGCAATCTCATGAATGACTTGAATGCATTGGATAAATCTCTCAAGAAATCACAGTGATTGTGTGGATTTAAAATTCCCAAGCTTCCTTGCCCTGAATAATTTTCATGAGTCGGTTTGTGGGTGACAAATCATAAGTGAACTGGACTTTTTTTTCTAAATGATCATACGATCAAATCTTTTGCTGTCACTTTTGAATATATTGTGGATTTAAATTTGACTGCTCAAAATGGATGCAGTGTATAAATAATTCTTGTCTAAAACTGATGTCAGTAACAAAGTGGAAACAATGCATGAAAATGCAAATGGCAAAGAAAAGTTGCTTTGTCTATACCTTAGCAGTGGACACACCTAACCCCTCCCATAACCTCCTCTCACAGTGCAAAATCACCACTAAGAGGAGACACTTCCTTTTCTACCCCCTCAAGAAATCTTGAGTGAAAAATTAACAGTTGCTGACCTACTTTTCCACTTTGCCTGCTGCCCCCTCCCCACCCCCGATAATCCGTTCTGGATCAGCCAAATGAAAACATCTGCTTTTGCTTGGGTCTTTTTGTTTGTGTGTGTGTATGTGTGTGTGTGTTTTGGGGGGGTGGGGAACGAGGGGCGTTCCACAGACTTGCAGCCACGATGGCAAGTTGGGGCTTGATCTCAATGGTGTTTATACAAAATGGTGTCTGTCATTAACAAACTGTTAACATGGATGACATCCTTTGTGCTGTTTTTTGTGGGTGATTCTTCCAGCAGAGAAATGTCAAGAATCAAACATGGGCTTACGTGCTTCCTAAATAAATGATTAACTTACTTAATGTTATTCATTAGAGTCTGCAACTTGAGTTTGTTGCTAAAGTACAATACAAATAAAAGTATTGAAGTACAGAAACCGTGGTTGAGATGTATTTTGTCATGCAAATTTTAGTTAGGAGGGTATGGTTATATGCATTATGCACTGCAGTTACCAATTTTTATTTAATATTAACAATTCATATGTAATCACATTCACAAGCATGTGTACACACATGCATCAATATTTATGATTAAAATTATATTATTACTTAAATGATTAAAATATTATGCTTGATCTTTTGTAGTCACTATGTTACCAGTATGCATGATCACAATTCATTTCTACATCTTTATTTATATACATATTTTTTCACTTCAAGTCACACTCTATCATTACCTGTATATTCTTTCACCTGTGGCTCAGCGGCTAAATGTGGTGTCAGTATGTTGCTGTTATCCAGCGTTTTCAGTGTCATTTTGTTATTATTGTTGGTCAACGCAGAGAGTGAGACCAGCTTTGGTTGTGATGCTGCACACTGAACTCACATATTCTGTTCACTTTAATTAACATGATCTGTCTTCAATACAAACTCATTGTGTTGCCAAAAAAAGCATTTTGTATTCATAAGCACATTCCATGCATTTTGATAAATGTACATCGCACCTGAGTAGCATGGAGTTATGAATATAACATTTAATCAATCACCTCTAGCATAACAGTTAAGCATTTCTGTTCACCAATCATAGAATGTTCCAGCATCCAACATTCTGTTTAAAACTGATGTAGTTTTATTTGGTACTATCTGAACTACCCAACCTCAGGGAAACCTTCAACTTTGATACGCAAAGTTTGCGAAGTCAGTTCTGTGCCTACCCTCGTCTAGTTTGTGACAATTTTCTTCGGCAACAGTCATCTGAAAGTTCCGATCATGATGTTCACTGGGCCTGTTGAGATCAAATGTGACCCGCCACTACGAAATGAGTAAGCAGTTTCTTAGTAGAGGCCCAGAAAGGTGATTAGGGTGACTTTGTGCCATTGGACTTTCACACTTTCAACCTTTATAACTCACTTGATTTCAGGACTAGGAGAACAACTGTACATTTTAAAAATATATAATTTGCAAAATCTCAAATTTCCGATCTAAGACTCATTCTGTGGTGGCGGGTCACAAATACTAACAGCCTGTTCAGGCCACCAGTTATAAAACCTCTGAATACTGAGGAAGATGTGAAGTGTCACTGCAATCACCCCCTTATTATAGGTACACAATGGATTATGTAGCTACGGACTTCCGAAGTGACCTGAACGTTTTCACCATTCCAGCCAACAACTTCGATCACACCTGGTCATAAGGCACAGCTAGACAGATGTTGTAATTGTAGCCCTGAGGTTCATCATATGTGGACAGACAGATGTCTGGAACCCCTTTAGTAGTCTGGTCCGCCAGGAAATCATACACATGAAAAGAGCCTCGATGCCTGCAGAGAGAATAGCCATATGTCAAAAAATGGATATGTTGTACTGCATGAATTTTTGTTGTCAATAAACATTTAAAACACCTGTAAGTAGGATGAGCACAACCAGCTTATGGCAAACCCAGTCAAAGAAAGACTTAGACATGGGAATGTGGTAGGTCAAAAACACTTTGAATATTGCCCTTGATACTGCTATATGTATGTTCAACGGACAACTTAAATTTTAGTCATGTAGTAGGCTGCTGAACGTATGAATACAGGTGCATCTTCTGTCCTCAAAAACATTGCAACTAAGAGGTCCACAATATCGCACAAGAAGAAAAAAGTCAAAAGTGGGATTTATGATAAAAGCACCTCTCTCCAGGGCTATTTGCAAAATGTAACCACTAGAAGATTTGCTTTCAAAGCTATTTCTTTCTTCACTGGCTGCCTACTGACAGATCACTTACAAACTTGACAATCTTTGCTATGTCTCTATCACTTACTGTCTGGAATGTCACTGACCATATCATGTACTGTATGGACTGTCAATGACTGTAAACATCTCCTTCACTATACTCCAGATTACTTTTTTTCCTTCCTCACCCTCCAGACTCCATCCTACCCACTTCGTTCAGCACCTGACTCCACATTCCCAGCACTATGTTCTGCAGGCCAGCAAGCCTTTGAATACACTTGCTGGTCCCTCTGGTTGAAGCACTCTCCCCTTGCAGCTTCACAAGGCTGCCTCTTAAGTGGTTTCAAGTAACTACTTAAAACTCACCTCTTAAAAATATCTTGTAAACTCTCCCCAATGCCTTGAACCATATTCATGAGATCAGTGCACTTTTATGTCTCATAAACTTAAAATACATCTTTGATGAACTTAAATTTTTATCATGTAGTTTTAAGTCAGCTGAAAGCAAGTCAATAATGGTTCAATAATTCTTGGCAATCAAATACTAGGGATGGCATGATTCACATTTTTAAGAACATGTTAATGAGCTGCAGCATTCACCATCTGTTCTTGATTTTCTTTATTTAGCGTGTCTGCTCCTCTTCCCTTCAGTTCACAGAACATTTCTTCCCTCCCACTTTTACTGCATTTGCTAATTCTTTCTGAGATGCACCAGGTAACGTCAAAGACAGTGAGGCAATCATTTCAAGCACAGAAATTGAAGAACTTCTTCTTACCTCTGATGTAGTCCGGTGTCGTAATCATACTTTGACTTCTGCTGTTTAACCACTGGCTCATGGGCCACCACCAACAGCCGCTCATCAAAGTGACAGTAGCTGACTGGATGCCTGTTAGTGACACAGAATTCTCTTTATTGACATGGTTATGTTTTGATGCCTAACATCCACACTTTCATAACAACAGGAAATAGTATGCAAAAGACATGTTTATAGCACTTGCAAGAAGCACTCACTCCTACATATACATGCACACAAAATCATGCACAGATACGTCAACTATCCATGAGACAGCCTAACTGTTACTGCCAGCATCATATTATTCACAAACTAATCTGTCACAGATTCCGTTTGTACTAACCTGTCATGCATTTCCCACAGCTTGCTGGCCATGCGCTGGTCCCAGACACACACAAAGCCACCTTCATCACCAGACACTACCTTAACATTGTCCATCTGGACACAGGTCACAGCCGATGAATGGCCAATCAGCGTCATCACAGCAGACTGATCTATACGTGTATCGTACACTCGAACCCTGGAAGGTAAAATCAGAAATTTGAATGATGCTGAAAATATCAAAGTATGAGAGAGGTGGGGAAAGAGAGACTACGAAAATTAAACTGTCAAAATATGAGGGAGGTGTGGAGAGAGAGCAGTTATTAAGAACATTAGAATGTCGAAGTTGATGGGAGGAAGTAAGGCATAGGGTCTGGGTTAGGATTGTTTTTAGAAGGTTCTGTTGTGCTGGGGTTATTTTTAGGGATGACTTAAAACTTTAAAAATGACAAATGTTGGGTCAGGATGAACCATGGATATGTGCTTATTTTCAGCTTTTGGCACTTTTTGGAATTTGATGGGAGGAAAGTGGTGATGTATGCAAAGCAGATACTGTTTTATGCACATAAAAAATTATATTTTTGTGACTTACCAAACCAGGATGTAAAAACCAGGCACACCCCAGTTTGCCAATCCAAACTGTGTTCCTGGTTTCCAGAAATGTGTGTGTGTGTATATATATATATATATACACACACACGTATATGATAAAAGAAATATGAACTTGTTAAAATAAGAAGACTCTCACTTTCTGTCTCTGCTCCCAGACACCAACTGGTTGGGGGGACTGTCAGCCACATTAATACATGACAAAACTGAAGTATGACCCCTTAAAGTTGTCACCAGCTGATGTGTTGTCACATCATAAACATTAACCTACACAGATGAAAGATCAGCTACATCAACAGACAGAAATACTTACTCATTCAAATCTTCCCAAATAATCTTCATATTTACGTTAGTTTTTATGGATCACCACACACACTTGATTCACACCCATTCTACCCCCTAATTATTTAAAAGGCCACTCACTTCAACCCAAAAACAACACTGACCCAGACATATTGGTCTTGAACCAAAGTCAGACTGACTCCTACCTAGAACAAATTGACCCAAAGTAAAATTAAATCATCCCAGCTTTGAAAGTCATATCAAGCTATGCCTGCAAAATCAATTGATTATTGATGAATCTTTCTTCTGGTTTTAATGGTTGAGAAAAGCATTAGCATCGAATTGTTCAGTGCATTTTGATTGGCTCTTTTCTCTTTCCAGACTGAAACAAATGAAGTGTGCATGCAAAGTAGAAGCAGCTTGGAGTGCATGTAGGTAGACCTTTTTTGTATGCACGACAAAGGTGCCTTCCTCGAAACTGGTTAAAGGGCCACTGTCAAGTGGTTTTGCCTCTAATGGGCTAGTGTAATCACATTCTACAGCACAAAAAGTTTTGCCTTATGCATATAGAGCTTAAGCAACATATGGTTCTGTTGGCAATATTTGAAGTAAATAGCTGCTTGTGCCACTGACAGCTGATTCATCATCTGGGCACAGGTCAATTCAACTTTCAATGTTGAAACAATACAAGCACTTACAAAAAAAATGAAGACAATGTAATGACGTACCTTGATGAGTTCAGATGGGTAGCTATAGACAGAAAAGCCCACAGCCACATGCGAGGGGTCAAGGCGAGCATCCAGGCAGGTCACTGGGGCATCAACAATGTTGTGGATTTCAAACCAGTCTGCTAAACCTTTTGTGTCAGTGGAAAATTTGCCAATGCTGACTGTGTTGACTGTAGCCACAGCAATGATTGGTGTCAAAGATGGAGAGGCTGAATGAGACTGCAGCCAGACGAGATCCTTAACCTGCCCACAATACAAGCTGAAATATTTCTCACTGGTCTATCCCGACAAACAACTTACATTTTACCTTGTCAGTGCAGTCACTCACAAATCCCTTTTAACTCAAAGCTACCATGTTTACTCACAGATGTCCATTCATAGAATTTGCAATTCAGCAAGTATTTAAAAACTTACATTGAGCTCAAAGTCCATGTGTTCCTTGAGGTGGCCATGATTGTGCTCCACCACGTGTACCTGAAGTGTTGAGCCACATGCCACAGCTGTAAACACACTGCAACTGTTCTCCCACAGTTTGAGAGCAGACACTAGCCCTGTCCCAAACTGGGACACAGTGTATATAGGACTGGTGCCTTCTTCGTTGCTCCAAACATCCACAAAATCTGCAAAAATTTCAGAGATGGTAAACCCGAAGCTCATGTGTTCCCAAAAAACCCCTACCTTTTATAAAATTTAACAGCATGTTAAAAAACAAAATGTCAAACAGACCTTGTGCCACTGATGGCACCTTTAATTTTTTGAACTTCCATTGGACTGCGCTGTACCTGCTTTCTATGCATGAAGTGTACATAACAGTCATTCATTTTGTGTGTGAGAGAGAGATATCTAAGATATCTACAAAATAGAAAACAAAAGAGAATCTCCTCACTGTGACTATAGGATGCTGCAGTCACTTTTCTGCATGCTGCAACATGCTGAACTTCATTAGTGATGGTTCCTTCCTCAGTATTTTCATCAATGATGAGGGCTATGCTACTAGGCTGAAAGATACAGGTCTCTCCAGAATACGCATCCCATAGTTTGGTCTGACAGTTACTGTACCTGCACACCATGAAAAAATCCTGCTGGTCTACACACACACTGAGCACCAAAATGACGATCTAAAATTTATAATGTAACACAGTCTCCAAACATGTAGTATTGCTCTTAATAAATAGAACTGAAGTAAACTGTTTTAAACAAACAGAGTAAATATAACTAATATATAACTATAAATATACAGGACTATAAATATACAGATATAAAATAGGTTCCTTGTAATGAATTACATTCACAAATAGTAAATATATCACTGTAAAAGTTTGTATCCACGTCTCAACCTTTAACGATTTTGTGATTAAGAAAGTGGATTATTTTATTAGAAGATTGTTGAAGAGAAAAAGGATGCATCAACTCTAGTACACCTGGTAGCACAAAAGGTAACAAACCAACAACGTAACTAGCAAACTGCACCCAGCAACACCACAGCAAGCAAAATCTTAAGACCTCTTAACTGGACAAATAAAGCTGAACATTTGACCAGTTTTTTTTAACCAACTATACCAAAGTTTTTACATGATGGTAATATAAAATCTTGGTCAAATTCCTCCATATTTTCCCACTAAGAATGCATTTTACCGACACCAATGCTAGCAAAACTTACCCAGCAACAAGAAAGGACTTGAAAGATGTGGCTGCACACAGTACTCCACCCTTGGCATGTTGCAAACTGTGGAGTTTTCCAGTTCGATTCTAATCACATTATATCAAAATCTTTAAGAACTAACCAAATATTTGATTAATTTTAAGCTATATATGATATTCTAAACTAAGGTTCAATAGGATTGCTCTAGTGTAATGAACCTGTTCATGGAATGGAATGCTTTACAGATATTACAACACGCTAACACAATCTCTCACATCCACAGTCAAGAAATGCACCATAAAATATAAGAAAATATAATTAAGATAAAATATGCAATAGTATTAATAAAACATATAGCACAATTTAACCCTTTTTTTTTTTTAAATTGCACTGCCAATTTATCTTGGGTGGCTTCCTGTGCCCTGGCTAATGTAACCTCTGTCCCCAAACTAACACAGTTCACAGTTCACAGAGTGCTCCCAGTTCAATGGCGTTTTTTTTTGGGTGGAGATATTTTATTCACAGTTTACAATCCTTACACTTGCTCAGCACCTCCATGAGCTCACTACCATCTATACACGCACTCGAGTTCTTCGCTTATCTTCTGACACCGAGCTTCTTTGAGTCCCACTAGCTAAGACAAAAACAGGTGGACAGAGATCTTTCTCCTACCGAGCCCTTTCAACATGGAACAGATTACACATCAGCCTTCATCACTCTAATTCTGAATCCACCTTTATGCCTAAACTTAAGACACATCTTTTCAGAACGGTGACTTCACTGTGACCCTGTCCTGACCATGAGCATGCATAACATGTCTGTAATTTACTTTGTATATGAGCAGATGCCTCTTGTACAAACAAGCGTGTCTCTTATATGTGAATATGGGTGCATGGTATCATTTCTGTAAAGTATTCTGAGCAAATTATTGGAAAAGCACTATATTAATCTTCATCATCATTATTATTAGTTAAGACAAGTAGCACATATTTCCCTGTACAGCTCGATCGTCAACAATTGCTACTTGTCCCATTGCAGCACGAGTTTGCCAGGGCAATATCTCAAAGTGCACCAAGTAACAGAAATCAAATGAGGTTTACATCCCGCCACTGGACAGGCCCTTGCCAGCTCTGCAGGTGGTGATGGAAGTGAAGTTTCTGGACTGTTCTAAAGTTTTTAAGTTAAAATCTGCCCTTTTCCTGTCCACTAAACTATGCACTGGGTTGTATGCTGACCCTTTCATATTGCAGATGCAGCTATAAATCAGCGTCGCACTGGTCAACCCACAGACTGATAGCCCCAGTATACAATTTCAGCTAACCACATTATGTGTGTGGTCAAGCATTTACTGCTTTCAAACAAAATGAGTTTTCTACATCCAGGTAAACATTTCTGATGGCATTATTACGGCACTCTACGCTGATAAATTATATGGTTGGGGGGATTATAGGTTCACAGTATTTCCAGTATACCTTCCAGTTATGGTCCAAGGTGCGGTTAAGGATGGTGTAGCGCTGGACTCGGCGTTTCCAATCAGTACCCTCCACAGTTACTTTGTCCTGCTCAAACCCAAGCCGGTGACAGAGCCGGCACCACAACAGCTCATCCTCAGCAAGACTTCTCCAACTTTTGCTCACCTACACAGACAGTCTAACACGTATGATTGCTGTAAATTGCCATTAATTAGATTAATGCAATTCCATCCCAGCAAGTTTGTCTGCTAAAGCAGAACTTATAGCAAATGGCTTAAATGAAGAACTATTGGTACAAACTTTAAAGCAGGTAATAGCTGTGCAACAGAAGTGACTGTTTATCATAAACATTGTTCTATACATGTCTGGTTATTAAATACCATTACACTGTAAGTTACAGCTATTTGGTCAGTTGCAGTGGCGTAGGAACAGGGGGGGGGGCAAGGGGGGCAGCCGCCCCCCCAAAAAAAGATGCTGGGAAGGCAAGAATGTGAACGTTATTCATTGTCAGCATGGAGCTTGCCCCCCCCAAAGCCGAGCATCTTCCTACGCCACTGAGTTGACATCACAGACACTGCCTCTTTACATTCAACCCAACAGGAGCACTCACCTGTGCACAACGACACAGGTCAGTAGCATCCAGGTGCCAGAAAATCTTGATGGCCAATTCTCTGGGAATACTGATGTCAAAGAACGGGATTTCATTGATCTCATTCTGCACAAAGACAGGACAGTTTCTGTTCTTTTTGTTTCAATCATATTCACTTAAAATGACCTTAATCTGATTAAAGCATACATAAAAGGTCAACAAAACATGTGTTTCTATCAAACTATTGTCAAAAATGCTTCATTCTCACCCATTAAATATTTTGTATGTTCAAAAGGGGAGCTGCATTCTGCTCTGAACAGCATAGGTCAGCTATTCCCCAGAACCTGACATTCGAGGAGGGGATGAGGAAAGTACTTATAGACCAGATTTGTTCTCAAGTTCTAGGTAGAGCAAGTTCTAGGCCTGCAAGAGGAGTTGTGGCTTTGAGTCCTTAAAATAACTTTGCTAAGAGTAAGTGGGCTTAATGAGTGTGTACATATTTAATGTTATAGCCAAAGACATTCTAGGGAGGCAGAAGAAAAAACAACCCTGGGTCACTGGTCCTTTATCTCTGTGACAAATGGAGGTCCTTGAAGAAGTGAAGGAAAAGCAGCCCCAAAGCAGCTTCCAAGTACAAAGCAGTGAATTGCAATATCAGGAAGAGGGTGAAGGTAGTTAAAGAGAACTGGACCAAGGACCTGTGCTGGATCATAAAGGAGGGCCTATCAACTACTTAACACCATCAAGACAGGTCAACAAATGTGCTTGGTGTAGGTGGGTTCAATAGATGCAACTTGATCAATACCCAATTATGTTATTGTTACTGTCAGACATGTGTAAGGCCGAAGAATTCATGTATGTCGTGCCTGGGTACTATAGTATGTGACTGCAGAGTGCATGGAAAACATAAATGCATGTATGAATATTTTCATGCACAAGAAAGAGTCAAGTGCAGAGTACAAAATTAAGATCATTAGTTTACGTCCATTAGTATATTTAAAAAGTTATCTACGTGCATTATTTTCAACCAATAAATCAAATATTACCAGGTCTGCAATAAAGAGATCCAGATATCGTTCTTTATGCACAAGTAGTGATATCGCCTCTTTTTTCTGATTAGCTGATGCGAAGTAGTGATTGCTTACACTATTTCTTTGCTGAGCAGGAGTATGATTTGATTCGGCAAAATAATTTCCTTTCTTCACTGACGTGACAGCACTGCCTTTATCTGAAGCAGTTCTCTTTCTGACTCTCTGAACTTCTTCCCAGCTTTCGTGGTTTAATACTTTACTCAACACACGAAATGGAAAATATTGTGGTGTTGCGTCTGGAACTGTGGAACCCGTTTCACAATAATTACCATGAAGCAGAGGAACCCGAGGGTTCTCTATTAGTTGACAGTTCTCGTGAGGCTTGCTTATAACATCTTCCTTGCAGCTGTCTACAGATTCTGACTCGTCCTCTTTCGCACCGTCTTCTAATTCTCCAGAAGCCGAGAGTTGCTCAACCACAGGAATTTGATATTTCAGCTCTTCTAGCCACCTGTTTCGAAAATCGTCAAGATCACTTTGGTTGTTCATGGCGATCTGTCAACGGTTTAAGTTATAAAGAAAAACAAGAGCATCTTTCCTTCGATCTGCGACTAACAGAACCCATCACTGCAGGGACGCAACTCTCACGTCGTTGATGAGAGTAGTCCCGCCTGGTTGATGTCCACAGCGAGTACCCGATGTACATGACGACAAGTACCCGATGTACTAAAATCCTGCGAAACAGACTGTAGTAGACAGTATGGCATTATCATCATTTGTAAGCGGAAAGCAGCTGAAGTCAATAGCTTTGTTACACAGGTCTGTTTGAAGGACGTTTCGGTTTTATTTGTAGCTCCATAGTCCATTCAACCTTATGTGGAAGAAGTTGCCGAAGGGCGTCATTGCAGCGCACTCACTTGCTGTTCCCCATAAAATACTGGTGTACTCTAGTGTGCGCAAGATGGTCCATCGCTGTTTTTGTAGGTTTTGGATAAGCCTGGTTTCTTTTCATGTGCCTTCATCCCAGTGGGGCGGTCCGGTGGCGCAACGGTTAGCGCCTGTCACCGTTACAGTGAAGGTTGGCTGTCCTGGGTTCAGCTCTCGTCCCGTGGCATCTGTTTACAGGGCTGGCCTCCTTGCCGTGATATAGTCTTAGTGACTGGCTCCGCGTAAAACACCAATTTCCCGCCCCCCTCCAACCCAGTGCCCTGACTACCTTGTTTACTATCATCTTTGATACTTTGTATTATGCTTTGTTTATTTATAATCAGCAATAGTCAAATTCAGAATGAAAGACTTGAAACTAAAACTATGAAATATGGCTTGTTCTTTCACAGTTTATGTTGTAAAATCAGCAGACATAACAAGCAAATTGAGTGGCTAGAACATCAATGTCTGACGTCTGGCCCACACACTGGTTCAATTCCTGTGTGGTGCAATGTACTTACCCCAGCTTACCCAGCTGTTGAATGGGCATCTGACCAATTAAAAATTGAGAAAGGAAAAGAAGCAAGCAGTATCCTCATGGAAAAGCTGACCCCAAGATAAGTCAGTCTCCAGCATTTTGATCCCCAAAGACCAAAAGGCACAGGACTACCTTTATATCTCTCTTTTTTTTAATGATTCCATTAGACTGGGGCACTAATATCACATGAGGAAAAGGTAATGGATTCTATTATGCTGGGGCACTGATATCTCAAGGTGAAGGTAATGGATTCCATTAGACTGTGGCACTGATATCACACAAGGTAAAGGTAATGGGTCAGCAAGGAGCCCTCACTTATCTCTGGGCCAGGTTTTTATGAAGGTGTTGAACATCTCTCCCTTCCTGCCTTACCTCTCTAGGCTTTTAAGAAATCAGGCCACCTTTGCACACTGGTTCTTTCTCCATAAATTCAATTATTATTATTAAAAAGTCACACAATCTTTATCTTACCAGAGATGTGTTGGTTAATGTTCCATCTGCAGTCCAGCTGCTCAATCTTAGATGAGCTGACAATGGTGTGTGTGTGTGTGTGTGATGTAGGTGCATACATGATTATTCTTGATGTATGTTTTATATATATATATAATATGATTGTTATTGCCACTTCGTTTTTCATTTTCTTTTTTTATCACTGTTGAACTAGAGCACATTCCCATATTCAAATTGCCCACTGGGACAAATAAAGTTGGTCATTGTCATTCATCATGTCATCCATCAGTCCTCATTGTGCTGTCTGGCATGTGAGGCAACAGCTAGGGACCTCCATCTGGTTCTGTCTGCTGCTGTTCTGGGGGCTGTTTCGAGTGATAGGCCTCTGTTCTTGAGGTCCTTTTTGATGGATCGCCTCCATGTCTCTTTGGGCCTCCCTCTGTTCCTCTTTCCCTGTGGTGTCCATCACAGGGCTGTTCTGGGGATTGAGTCTGGAGGCATGCAGCACACGTGACCTAACCATCGCCAGCGCCGCAGTTGGATCGCTTCTGCCAAGGTGCACATCCCCACCCTTTCGTGCAGTTCTTTATTTGAGATGGTGTTGGGCCACAAGATCTTTTGTATGCGCTGCAGACACTTGGTGTGAAACACTTCTAGCTTTTTCTCGATGGAGGCTGTGGTCTTCCAGCACTCTGACCCATATAGGAGGACACTGAGGACGTTGCTCTTGAAGATCCTGATCTTTGTATGGCTGCTGAGGCCAGTGGATCTCCAGATGGGCTTAAGCATTGCAAAAGCTTGGTTGGCTTTGCTGATCCTGGTGTTGACCTCCTGTTCACAGTCACCATCTGCTGTCACCTTGCTGTCTAGGTACACAAATTCTTTTATGTCCACTAGTGCACTCCCGCTGATTGTGATATGGTTATTGTTTGTCCTGTTGTTCCTTAGGACTTGTGTTTTTCGAGTGTTGACTCCTATGAGTCCTATGATGCTGGCAGTCTTACTAAGGGTTTCAGTCTTATCTTGAAGGTCTTGGTGCCTATGGGATAGCAGACCTAGGTCGTCGGCGTAGTCTAGATCTTCCAAGACTGTGGTTAGGGTCCACTGTAGACCCTGTCGACTTCCCTGAGTGACACAACGCATGAGCCAGTTAATGGCCAGTGTGAACAGTTGTCATTGTCAAATTCTGCCCTGTTAACAGTACCAGATTATGGTTACAGTTTCTGAGTGACAACAGGATGTACAATATCAAACTATGACACATCATGCATGCGGAAATCTCTCCATGTGCATGAGCACACACTTTTACATTTTCGTTGTTCTTTGTACAGTGTACATTTTGAAATGCAGCAGCAGCATTTGCTCACAGTTTAGACCAAAATGTCGACAAAGTGGAAGCTGTTCTCTCTAGAAGTAATGTATGATTTTTGGTCATGAAGTCTATATTTTTTTAGGTTTAGAGTTTTACAGAAATGTAGAATCACTGTTTTCACAAGTTGGTCCTAGATGTTTTCTGTAAGGTGCAATCATTATAGACTTAGTAAATAATGATACAGATCCTGCTGCACAATGTATGGATTATGTAGCCTCTTATACTTTGCTTCCTGTAACATATTTATGGTGGCAAGATAAAGAAGAAGGACATACTACTGTCATTTCTAGAACATTTTGTTTTCAATGCTTTTAAATGTGAACAAAAGGCACATTCGGTGTATGAATAAATGACAGATTAAAGACCTGTTCTGCTTATGCTAGGTATGGAGCAGCAGCCTTCCAGGGTTTTTCTCAGCAGACATCCACTGCAGGTAGGAAATTATGGTTACATTTCTCATGTGTTACTACTATTCTTTAGTAGCTGTGTCAAAAATGACCAAATGTTTCAAATGGTTTTCACTAAAACAAAATAGAAATAGTGAGTAATGTGATCAGAGCAAAGTATCAAAGTTTATATGAAGCTGCCCTGTCATCTAAGCTTATGAGTTGTAAATATTTGTCTGTGTTTTCAAGATCTGAACACATGATAGACTGTTTCCTGATTTGTAGAACAATTTATATGAACAAGACTTTTCTGTTGAAAAAGAAAAATATTCGCAGTAATGATCACTTGCATCATCTCCCGCAGCTGTACCTATGGCAATTGACAAAGTGCTTATTGCCAATCGTGGAGAAATAGCTTGCCGTGTCATGCGCTCAGCCAAGAAGATGGGCATCCGCACAGTGGCTGTGTACAGTGATGCAGATAAGGATGCTTTACATGTGGCTATGGTAAGCAGAAATTAAGTGGGGTACCAGTTATCAAATGATGATTCCACAGTTGTTACTTTTAATTCATGTCATAGATGTTAAGAAGCTGATGGAGTTTTATACAGACAGCTGTCATTTACAGTTGCCTGTACTTCTTTTTGGGATGAAGTAACAAATTTTTATGAACTTATATTTGCAGGCAGATGAAGCATACCACATTGGCCCCCCTGCTGCTAACCAGAGTTACCTCCAGCAGAATGTCATCATTAATGTGGCCAAGAAAAGTGGGGCACAGGTTAGCTTGATTGAATTGCTTTTTTCATTTTTGCATACTCCACAGTAAGCTTGGGTAAAATTTACTGTGGGTCACCTGGCATAAATCCATTTGCAACACGCTAGTATATTATGCAGCCTCTTAACAAACTTAAAAGGCTTGTTTAGTCAGAGGCACAAAAGATTTTATCACAAAAAATATTCTTGCAACTCAAAGTAATTTAAAACTATTCGTCCCCTTCTTTCCACATAATCTTCTTCAGTCATTGAGGGGAGTGAATCCAAAGCAGCGTTTCAACAACAGAAAAGAGACAAGTTTTCTGGTGTTGGATTCAAGCTGACATTACACACAGCTCATGGCTTTTGATGTTATGCATAGCTCAGCATATGGAATGTCAGCATAAAAATTTCACTAGAATCCTCTTACATTTAAAATTATTATTATATCAAGCATATCATGCAAATTAAAACTTTCTTTTTTTTGCTTTAAGGCTATACATCCAGGCTATGGGTTTCTATCAGAAAACACAGAATTTGCAGAGCTGTGTCAGAAAGAGGGTATAATCTTTATAGGCCCACCAGCATCTGCCATCAGAGATATGGGAATCAAAAGGTCTGAAGAAATTCTTGTCTTGTGCTGATACCTTGATTATATTTATTTATTCACTTACGTAGCGACTAGCATCAGTACACAGAGGATTAAGGCTAAGCATAGAGACCTGATAGAAGAAAAACTAAACTAAACCTTAACATTGAAGAAAAAAAACAGCCCTTGTCAAGATTTTGGCATGTATCCTCATGCCTTCTTCAGGTAAATGACTAAAAACTAACCATTAAGATATTTTTTTGTGAAGCAATTCTCTTTTCCCTTCGTGGGTTTTTTAAGATACTTTTTTCTTTATGATAGCATATGAATGAACAAATCAGGTAGAGGAAAACAGCCTTTCAGCAGTCTTACCTGTCATCAGAGCCACATAGAAGCTTTCAGCTGTCTTACAGGACTTATCATTAGTGCTACAAAGAGGCTTTCTATTCATCCAAAGAGAAAAACAGTCTGTGACTATCTTTTGTCAACAGCACTTCAAAAGCCATCATGTCTGCAGCTGGAGTGCCTGTAATTCAAGGTTACCATGGTGATGACCAATCATTGCACAGACTGAAGCAAGAGGCAGCTCGGATTGGCTATCCTGTCATGATTAAGGCTGTGAGGGGAGGTGGTGGAAAGGTGAGGTTGTAAGAATGGAGTGTAAGAAAGAGGTTTCTAAATTCTGAAGGTGGATATTTTCTCAGGTACCTGCATGCACAGTGCACTAACCTTTGCTATCCCTCTCTCTTACAAATAAGCACGAGCATGCACACATACAGAAGTCTGCAGGCACCCCTGCACCCACACGGCGCCCACACACACACACACTCTCACACAGTTTCTCTCATACTTCTCCTCTTCCTCAACTAAGTCTTGTTTATTTTTTTCCTGATTCTGTGATGTCCATTCTTTAATAAAGGGCATGAGGATTGCGATGAAAGAGTCGGAATTTGAAGCTCAGCTAGAATCTGCCAAGACGGAGGCCATGAAGTCCTTTGGAGATGATGTGATGCTGCTGGAAAAATTTGTTGAGAGGCCACGGTAAGATAATGAAGTACCTTTCATATGTAGGGATACTGTAGTAATATTGCAAACATCTTTCTATAAATAATCTTTGATGAAACACGTTAAATATATATAACTTATGCAATATACCATACATTGAAAAGAGATGCTAAATTAAAAGCATTAACATTTAAATTATTTTTGTCTCATTTTTCAAGGCAAAATTAAAATTGAAAACCACACATTCATACTTTCTGTATGTTAGTCACCATTTAGCTTTTAGCTTGTAGAATTAGTCACTAGACAGTTGCTAGCTAGCAATGTTAGACAGCTGCTGAGCTATGATAAATAACAAAATGAGGTACATGTACTAAAGAAAATGGTGCATTTCAACTACTACAAGGAAACTTTGAATTGGTTTGTCACAGTGTCTATCTTAATAAGGTCACATCTGCACATTTAACTTTCAGACATGTTGAAGTTCAAGTGTTTGGTGATCGCCATGGTAACTGTGTATATCTGTTTGAGAGAGACTGCAGTGTACAGAGAAGGCATCAGAAGATTATTGAAGAAGCTCCTGCAGTATGTTTTTAAATATTTTTCTCTTCTAGGTAAGATTCTTATTATGTTTGTTAGCTTTGCGATATGGGCTGATACATGGCCTTTTAACTGTACCAACTTCTCTTTAAAAAACTAGAATAGTTTCAGGATTAGGAATAGTTTCACGGTGTCAGTTCCTGTCATTTGGCAACTTGCATGTGTGTGGGTTCTAGAGAATCTGTAAAGGTGACTTTGTAGATTGATAAATCATGGAACAGAGCAAGGGGGAAAAAAGTAGGAACATGCTGAGAAAGAGTTTGGCTTTGTATTTCCTATTTCTCAGAATGAATGCATATATTTGTGTCTGTTTGTATAGCCGGGCTTGAGCGAATCAGTGCGCAGGTCCATTGGAGAAGCTGCGGTACTAGCTGCCAAGGCTGTGAACTATGTTGGTGCAGGTGACCCTGGTTTATCTCCCCTTCTGTTTCATTTGAGGCAATTCGTGATTTTTTGTAAGGCAAGACTGTTTACCTTTAAACTTTAGAGTATTTTTGGAAGAATTTATAAATATATGGCATAGTTGTGTAAATGTATACATCTCCAGTTTCAATTGCCTACATTTTTACTTGTTATAGGGACAGTAGAGTTTATCATGGATGCCCAGCAACAGTTCTACTTTATGGAGATGAACACACGTCTGCAGGTGGAACATCCAGTCACTGAAATGATCACAGGCACCGACTTAGTTGAGTGGCAGATCCGGGTGGGTGACATTTTGTTTATAGATGACTCTTCCATTGTGTGAGAGAGTGGATAACGCTGACATTCGAACTGAGAGGCATGCATGTAATGTAGTTTATTTCCTCCGGTCGACCCAGCTGGCAGAAATGGGTACCTGACTCCAAAGAGGTTTGGGGAAGGTAAGGCAGCAAGGGAGAGGAGATGGGTTCTCACCTAAAGCGAGAAAAGTGAGGTCTCTAACACCTCATTCCCTAAAAACATGAAAAGGTTGTGGGATGACCTTTACCTGTGTGTGCATGCATGCATGTTCTGGCACTATGTTGGTCCTGGTGCTTCCCTTGAGACTAGAGATGCCAGTGCCTGTATCAACTGTTAGCTATGCAAGTGTCTGTATCGACTCTTTAACACTAGACACTAGATATTCAAGTGTCTGTATCGACTGATTAGCCACTATGAAGACATACCGCTCATTTAAACCACAGTTTTGGTCAAGGTAAGGTGATTTGTCCATCCAGATAGCAAGTGGAGAGTCTTTGCCTGTGCGCCAGGAAGAAATCAAATTACGGGGCCATGCATTTGAGGCTAGAATTTATGCTGAGGACCCTAACAATAGTTTTATGCCAGGAGCTGGTCCTTTGCTCCACCTGACCACTCCGACTCCGACTCCCGACCACAGCCTACGTATTGAGACAGGTGTTCGGCAAGGTATGTTTTAATTTTACCACTTTTTAGGAATCATTATTATCTCCCTTTCAATAGCAAAGATATAGAACTTGTCAGGTTCAACGCACTTTTTGTTAAAAACAAAAGCCAAACAAACAAACAACCCTCCCCCCCACTTTACTATGGTCTGCTAAAGATTTAAATATGTTTATTGTGATAGCTGTTTGTACCTGTAATAAATGTTCATCTGACTTGAAACAAATGTCACATTACACAGATTGTGTGCTGTAGTTATGAAATGTCTCTCGATATCTTTTTATTGTAATGTGATGCTAGCTTGACTGCTGTCATGTTAGATGAGGTGTGATAATGAACATGTTTATCTGTTGCAAGGTGATGAAGTATCTGTCCATTATGATCCAATGATTGCCAAACTGGTGGTCTGGGCTGAAGATAGAAGAACTGCATTACGTCGAACAGTGTCTGCTCTCAAAGACTATAAGGTTGGGTATATCAATTAGTTTAAGTGTTTAGGTCTAATGAAGCATTGTATGATTTGAACTTTACTTTTTTAAACATGTAATCATACATTTCTCTGCACTAAAACCCACACCCAGAAGATCTTGGTAGGTTTGATTATATGTAATGTTTTCAGTATGTACTACAGTCCACATGGCTTGTGCATGTAGTGCTCAGGTCTAAGATCTGGTGTCAAATATAATTTAATGCTCATGAGTAGAGCATATACTTCCTCAGATGTAGCTCAGCATTCGATCAGAACATTATGCAGTGTTTTGGATTTGTTTGACAAATATATAGGTTATTGGACTAAACACAAACCTGTCATTTTTGATCGACCTTGCTTCTCACCCTGAGTTTGTTGCGGCTAACGTGCACACAGACTTCATCCCTCAGCATTCCAAAGAGTTATTTCACCTCAGAAAACTCTCTGATGCAGCAGTGTGTCAGGCTGCACTGGCCATGTTGTTCTGGCAGACTGAAAAGTCTCAAGAAAGGGCTCTTGATACTAAAGGTAGGTTGACTGCATGCTTTTTAAAAAAAAAAAAAACTCTTTAAATAGTGCGCTTACACTGTCCTAAAAGTGTTGGTGTCTCATTGTTGCGTACTGTTGAACACAAAGTGTAATAATAAAATAATTGCTGTAAAGTCATAGGAAACATTGATACAACAGCACTAAAAACATATGTGAGACACATGCAATACGGAAAGGGTATTGGAATATTTATCCATGAAACTTCAATAAAAGGAAGGCAACTAGAAAAGCATTGTTAGTTATCTCCCTTAAACTGTTTGGCTGAGTATGTTTGCCTGGTGGGTTGCTAAACATTAACATTTTAAGACATTAGTCACTGTATTCTTTACTTGCATCAGACTACAGTATCCCTTTGGCGTGGAGTTATGTGTAAAAGTATATCTATCAGTTCTTGCCACGTGGCTACAGGGACAGTGAACTCAAGTGGTTCAAGGTGTCTAGGGCACAGCTTGTGAATGTGAACCCTATCCCTCTCCTTTATTTGCCTTGATATAATCAGGGCAGATGTTTATCCCTGAAGAGAGCCTTCCTCCCTTTGCTACCCCCAAGGAACTGCACTGTGCCATCATGTTCTGAGTTTTGTGGACAACTTTGAGGGAACTGTCAAGACCAAGAAAAACAGCTCTCATTGCTATGCTCATTTGTGGAGAAAGTTTTCTTGCTGGTGTACATTCCTCAGAGGGCAGTCGCCCAGCGATGGTGTAAAGCTAGAAAGATGCATTGTACCAGTTAAATTAGATAGTATGTAATATGACGTCACTAATGTCAGTCCATAATGATCATGATAATGAATAAACAATTAAAAAAGGTAAAGGTAAAGGTCATCCCATAACCTGTTCAGGTGGTTGGGGAGTGAGGTGTTAGAGACCCCACTTTTCTCGGGGCCAGCTTTTCCATGAGGGCGGTGCCAATCTCCTCTCCCTCGCTGCCTTACCTTCCCCAACCCTCTAAGGAGTCAGGTACCCATTCCCGTCAGCTGGGTCGACTGGGGAAAGTTTGCTGCGCTTATCGGGAATTGAACCAGCGCGCTCTCGGTTCGGACGCCAGCGCTCTAACCACTCGGCCACCCGCTCTCCCAATAAACAATTGTCATTCAGTCAAAATCTTTCGCTGTTATTTTGATCCAGATCCATATTCTCCGTTCATCTGGTGTGAGTCTGCTCGCATTAACGAGGTTCCTTCCCAGCATGTTGTTTTTCTTGATGGAGACAAAAGTGAGTTGGCCTTTTTAGTAATTGTCTTTTAAAATATCTTTAATAATTAGATATTTTGAACAGGTACATCAAGGGATGTGTTTTTGTAAAGATGGTATTTATCATTCAAATACAGCATTCATTGCAGCTATATTTAAAAGTAGAAAACCATTCAAAAGTGCAGAAATGGTGTCAGCATTTCAGTACTGTGGTTGATGAGCACAAATCTGAAACAGACTGATGCACTTGCTAATAAACTGATGTTAATGCTTGCTTGTTTAGATGGCATGCAGTCAAATGCTAATAGAATATTTATTAGTTTCTGCTTTTGGTATTTAGATCTGAAGGCTACTGTATTTTAGACAAGAAGAATTCATAAATATCGACACTTTTTATCTTGTATATGTTACATTAACTTTTTATTTTGCTGAAATGTATTTGCTGTTATATGTAATTTGGTATCAAGGCCCTTGTGTTTGAATCTATATGTTCTAGAGATATCAGTAGACATTCAGTTATGTGAGGATGGACTCAAGCAAGTTCGAATCAACGGAGGCCCACAGATGATTGTTCAAAGTCATCTGAGTTCAGAAAATAACACCATCACCATTCGATGTACTGTTGATGGCATAGTTTCATCAGCATCTATCATTTTACAAGACAACACTCTCCACCTCTTCACAGTGGCAAGTTTCCTTGTGATGGCATAGAACAGCTACTAGAGTTGCTTGCCTAAAGCATTTTAAGCATCTAGCCCTGTTTTATTGAAAATAACAAGCAAAAACAGTGCCAGCCAAGAAGGTTAGAAAAACCTAGCATGAAACATTTTCTTGAGAATGATAGGCCAGAACAATATATGGAGGCAGAGGACCAGGTGTTGACTATTGTCAACAAATTGCAGACTTTTCTATCCTAGTAACAGATCTCCTCCTCCCCTCTCCTTACAGAAAACTGAGGGAAGTTAGCAAGGCTTTAAATTTAACAATAAAAATAAATTTTAAGTGCTAGATATGAAATTACAAGAATTTTTTTTATTGACTTTGGGGATTAAAAGACTAGTGGGATGCAAAACTTTCAAATGATTGAATAAACTTTAGTGCAAGATACTATTTCCAAAAATCTGGGTAAAAGTTTCCTCTTCTGTTCTCAAGATACATGCTTACAAACATCACCATGCACAGAAAGAGGTCAAACTTGTGACTAATTAACATATATTCCCATTCATTGGCAGAGACCTTCACAGCATATAAATACCCATGCACTAACATATCCTGATGTCTGAACTGTTGACCCCCTTCTTTGCTACTAGTCCTTTATGGTCAGATGTTATAAAGCTTCATGAATCTGTCACCGAGATGTTTACTGACCCCCCCTTTGTCCCTTAACAGGAAGGCAGCCACATGCTGAATATACCAATCCCAGAGTTCTTGAAGTCAACAGGAAGTTCTGCTGCTCTTGATGACCCAGTTGCACCTATGCCAGGTGTGGTTGAGCGAATCTTGACAAAAGAAGGGGCCACTGTTGTACAGGGGGAACCTCTTGTGGTGATGATAGCAATGAAGATGGAGGTAATATCGTTCATCACCATCTTCTCTTCATAAATGTGACATGGTGGTTGTCTGGTGATAGTAGTGTCTATGGTGTACAGCTGCAGTGTTTGTCTCAGCAGGAAAACAACTGGTGTGGAATTGGCAGTCAGTTCGAAAAAAGACACCAATCCCAGTGCAGTTGGTCTTACCACATCATATACTTGTTAACAAGTTGTTTCCACACCTTAGAAATAGGGATTATAACAGCTGCATAGTGTTAGATCTTTGGAGACAATGTTGGATATACAGGACTTAGATTGTGAAGATATGTATTTAAATGTTGAAGGTGTTTCAGACAGTGTTGATAGATTTTATTTTGATGCGGACGTAAGTGATGCTGGTGTATAGCGTTAATGATTTTGCCAGTGGTTTGTACATGTACACAGGATGCATTACATTAGGTACTAAATCTCTGGTTTTGTTTAACAGTATGTGATCCGGGCTCCAAGGTCAGGAGTGGTGGAGAAGATTCTCTTCAAGGTTGGTGACACGGTGTCCAAAGGCACAGCCCTTGTTCACTTCACAGAGTCAGAGAGCAATTCTAGTGCAAGTTCTGAAGAAAGTTAACTCTGATGTTGCTGTAAAAGAACTTTATGCAGACCTGGACATTTTGTCCTCAAGATTATTTAACAGCACCTGTGAAGGTACATCAGCCCTTCCATCTACTACTAATATAAGGTCTGCAGCGGAAACATACCTCAGCCCTTACAATGACGATTGCTGTCACAGAAGCTACTCTGACATTAGCCCCACTGCAAAAATAAATATGTATCAGTGTAGCCCAGGTTTGCTGTCACCAAGTTTTGCATTTAGGTGACTTTCATACAGTGGTATAAGAATAAAAACAAAATAAACATTAATTTTATAACAAATTTTGTTCACCATTTTTGCCTTGTCCTTAAAATTCATCTCATTTTTAAAGCAGTCTTTTGTTGTTTTTTGTTTTTGTTTAAATAGAAGGAATGGGTAAGAGTCTATCTCTTGATATACCTTTATAAGCCATTTTTGCAGTAAATTTGTGACAATATCTTGATGTATCTCACCTTGGTACACACTGTTGATTTAACTTCATAAAAATATTGATAAAAACTGATAATTAACTGCAAGGAATACAATAGAGTCTCTAAAGTTCTGTAAGGGAAGAGTGCACAGCTAATATAAAATGTTCTGGCTCTAAATACCAACATAAAGCAGTAGAAAGAAAGAAACTAAGAAAATGAACTGAAATTTAGTGTTGACATTCCTTCTTGCAGAAATGATAGGGTCCTTATCACACCAACATGTAAGCATACCCCACAGGCATTTCAAAACTCAATGCTTCAAACATTTGGCATATGACCATGCTGGCTATTTCATTTCACAACTTCCTCAACATTTTAATTCCAATAAACAATGTCACACTTGACAAGTAGAAGCATTCATGATGTAAACATACAAATACAAACCTGTCCTAGTACTCTAAGTACACATAATATGCCAAGTGTTTTCTTAAATTAGCTCTTGTATTCATAACCCAAACGCCAAATTCCTAAAACTTAGAAGGGATGGAGTTGGAGGACAGGGGAAGAAAAAGAATATGTGTAGCATCGTCAGACTGTAGCAGCTGTTAAAGTTTCTCTGTCTCCAGGCCATAATCAGGGGTGCCCAAAGTAGGTCACAAGACACATCTGGCCTGCAATAGCTTGGGGGGATGGGGTGGAACCAACATAAAGTCAAAACCAACAGAAATTACACTGAGTGACAGATGAGAAAAGAATACAATGTCATTTTCTTTTAATCTATGTCATATTTCACAGAAATGTACAGCTCTACCATGGCCTGCATTACAACCATTCAAAACAGAATATTAACCTTGTCCTGGCTGTCTGGCAGTTTGCAATTAGAAAATTCAGAACAGACTCATTCACAAACACCTCTGGCATTGTGGAATACACCTGGTGCTGCAGCCGCCTAGCACAAAATCTTTGGGCACCCCTGTCTTTGACAAATCAACAGCTGTTCCAAATGCTTACACTGAGACAGGAATACATGTCATGCATACTTCTTTGTGCTAGATACAGCAAATTCTGAGGTTTTTTTAAAAACAGTTTTACTGCTGGGATCTGAAAGCCACTGTGCTAATGGTTAAAAGGTAAAATGCTCTCCAACATACCTTCACACCAAATACAAAGCCTAACCATAAGAGTTTTACTAGACCAAGAGAAAAAGTGGACTTTAAAAAAAGATGAGAGAATCTCACAAGATTCATTCTTCATCCATACTCAGCACACAGATGGTGACATACACTATTGAACACTATGCTCTATGATGGGTGAGTGAACAAACAAATGAATCAACAAAGACAACCAAGTCAACTCTGGCTCCAGACAGAAAACCCAAAATAATGCACCTTGACAAATAAGCACTACACAAAATGATACCCCTTAATCACTGCATGGCAATGGTCTCTCCGTCAAAGAGAGAATCCTGAAATAAGCAGCCAAGCCACCAATCAGATTGGCACAACAAGAAAAATGTTCAAGTTGTCTCTTTGCCAGACAGTGTGGTGGTGTACACAGGACAAAGGTTAAGGATAAACTTGCCACAGGTTTAGCTGCACCCAAAATTAGACTGCAAAAAAAAAAAAACAAATAAAAAATGAAGATGTAAAAAATGCCATGATAAGAATGCTAGCCCAAAGTCTGAAGCAGCTTGTTTGTAATATTGTGGCAGTTATACTTTAAAAATTGCTTTAAAATTACAGTCAGTGTAAAACTAATTCACTAAATTTCAACCCATTTCTATACTTTCTCAAATAGTCAAGTTTAGTTTCTCCCCATAAATGCATATGCAGAGAACCAAGAAAAGGGATGATACCATGATACACTTGTAGATCTTTCCCATGGTGACTCAGTGTTGACTACTCTCACTGGCATTTCGACTGCGATTGATTGAACCTTCCCCTTTGGCTTCATCTCGGGGTCTCCCTGTGCCAAATATGCTTGCATTGCGTTCTGTATCTACGGGTGCATTTAAGGGTTTGTCAACAGAACGAGGCAAAAGCTTCAACTTTGGGCGTCTAGCAGCAGACTCTGGAGACAGACAACAAAAACTTCAACATTTGAACTCTAAAATAATAGGGTAACAACTAAGGTTATGAAAACTGAAAAAGACACATTTCAGTGATTGTCTATGAAATTTAACCCAGCATCAAAAAGACACACTTCAGTAATTGTCTATAACATCAAAAAGACAACTTTATTAACATTTCAGTGATTGTCTAGGACATTTACTTCAGCATTAAAAAGAGCCATGTTGATCATTAATATCAAGAACCTCTCATCCACAAATGAGTGATGACTAATTCTCAACATCAGCAGATACTGATAAAGCAGAGAAACAGCATCAGAAGAGTAAAGCTTTCTCACCAGGAGATGGTTCACGGAATTCGTTGGCACCACCTCCACCGCTATCTCTCCGAGACCGTCTGTCGAAGGATCCACGACCTTCTCGTCCCCCATATCCACCTGCACCTCTCTCTGAACGCTCATACCCACGGTCACCACCACGGAATCCACCACGAGCACCACGTGATCCTCGGTCACTATAACCACCATAGTCATTGCTGCCTCCACGGAAATCTCCCCCCTGACCACTCCAACCCCCACGCCCACCACCTCGGCCTCCTGCAAGATACAGCTAATAAAAATAAGCAGTCCAAAAATGAAAGACAACAGAACTGGTTACTTCTAAACTACAGTGCCAACAGCTTAACTTACACATAATCCTCTTTCTGCAAACAGCAAGTCATACAAAAGATGATGGCCTTTTAACATAGGCCGCAACAAGGAAACTAAGATCTTAAAGGGTGGGGGGAGTTGATAGCAGTTTTTTATAGAGGTTTTCTTCTTCTAAGTTAGATTTTCTCTTTTTAACCTATTTATGCCGAAGGTTGAAATTTTTGAGTTTGTGCATGAAATTCACATATGTTGCATAAAAAAATATAAGGAATACGAATTTGAAGAGAAAAAAATATTATTACTTTCCATTGTTGAGTTATGTGGTGTTCCAAAATTGGAACACTAGGTAAATCCACTACTTACATTATACATGAGGTATAAAATCTCAGGAGATGGTAAATACCTGCTATTCAGTGTGATATCCATCAGAGCATTTGACACGTAAAGCAACTTCACGTTTTTCAGATCAAAATGTGGTGTTCTTATGACATTGAGCACACCGAGTTTGCTTTCCCTGTTTGACTATAACATGATTCAGGCCATCGTAACGTGAATCAATGTTGCATTTCTGAGAAGGTCTTCCTGTTCGGCCAGGGTCTGCAGGATGACCGTGGGTCTCCAAATAATGGCATGCGATATGTTGCCGTAACTCCAGAAGATCCATTGGCTTCTTATCATATGTTATCATGCATCTATCATTAAGTTTGCTTATGAGAGGTCGCAACTTGGAAAACCTGTCCATTGGTTCCAAATTGGCATTGTCAGCAACATGCAAATTAGAAAATGTGGTATCAAAGCGATCATGTCTCATGGCAGCACTAACGAGTATGCCCATCTGTTCTTCGTTCCCAGACTATGCGTCTTCTAGGAACTGACACGTAACCACTCAGAAAAATAATTCAGAGAAAACATTTGAAGTTGGAACTAGTCGATCCCAAATTTACATCTTTCTGGAGTATCTGACTATGAGTTCAACGATGTCTTCATCAAGACAAAGTTCAAATATTTCTGTGGGAATTCCGGTTTCGGTGAAGAAATCGATTGGTGGTTCTGTAATTCTACTTGCTACGGGTTGTGCAGTTAGGTCAGCCTTTTTCCATTTCCGGACAATTTTTGTCACTTTCTTCTTCTTAGACGGGGGAGGTTGCTGAGCAGTAGAGGTTGACAGAACTTCATCGTCATGGGAGTTATCTTCAGGTACGCATGTGAGATCACTTGTGTTCTGACTCTTCATCACTGCCATCTTGAATAAGATATGCAGGTGCGTGTGACAAAGAACCTGGCAGATTATTTATTGATCCACCTTCTTCATCTCCAGAGTCCTCATCAGAAACAGGCAATGTAGCATTTTCAGGTGGTTGTATCACTATAGCACTTGCTTCAGTGGTAACATCTGTCTCTAACAGGTCAGTTATTTCATGTAAAGATAGAGCTCGAGGCATTTTCAGAGAGATCGTCGACCGTAAATGGAAAAATATACTATCAGTCCAACAGGTAGGGGTTTTGCCTGGTGTTCCAAAAATGGAACACACCCGATTTGAAGTCCATAACTAATACAACAATGATAACTTTGGTAGTTTCTTTATACAGCACGACAACATAACCAGTAGAGAAGTAATAGAAAAAAACAGCATTAGTATATGATGTAGTGCAGCAAAGTTATAGCTATCTGTTTTTGGATGGCTCTTCAAAAAATGTGCAGAAAATTCACACCATTTTTTGAGGAGATCCCAACACACCAATATCTGCATTAAATTGACTAACTCAGTGTACAACGGAATAAGGTGTACCCCCAGGAAGCAGACGTGCATGAAAAGTAAGAACCCCGCGATGACCTTGAGCAGTAGGACATAAATAACTCACGCGTGACTGCTGTTCCAATAATGGAACACTAGGCATAAATGGGTTAAAGGCCAAACTTTCTGCTTTTGGAAGGCAAGAATGGTTCAAGGGAGGTTATTCATTATTTATCAAATGGCAAAAGAATTTTTTTTTAAATCTTGTGCCTTGTGAACTCTAGCCTGTTTTATGTAGATATACTACCATAAAACTATTAAAAAAAATTTCCGAGAAATGCTTAATGATCTTTTTAAGTTTTTTTAAATTGTTAAAATATCTGTCTGTCTGTAAAGCAGTTTTTTTTAAAACTAAATTTCAAATACATCTGGTGGAAACATGAAATATTTATGTTTGCAAAATCCATCAAGGGGCACCATCTAGCATGAACAATCAATTAAAACAACAAAGTTTGGTTGCACACTCCTAGCAAGTACATACTGTTTCAGTACTTGCCTAAGGTGAGATTCAGGGTGTAAGCCACAATAATCTTTTGCCGCATTAACATTTATGAAGTCTGTGTTTGAACAAAAACCTGAGTCCATGTAGAGGTATCTAACAAATCAAAAAGGTCACCTGACTGTATCTGATGTAAGTTACCATTTAAAAATTGACTTGTGAAGGCAAAGAAAAAAAATTATTTCTGTGCTGTCATCCAACAAATAAAAAAATCACAGGACACCCTTCAGCAGTTCAAACAGGAAAGACAAAACCAAAGCCCCAGAAAAACCATGCTTACCCCAACATTCTCAGCACACAAAATACAAACTGTAGGACTCACCCCTGTCTCCACCTCTTCCACGTCCACCGCGCTCATTTTTCCTCCCTTCAGCAATATCTACCCGTAAGTTTCTGTCTTCAAAAAGCTAAAAACCAAAAGGCAATGTCCACACTTCCATTATCTTTGTCCCAAACGAAAACAGTACCAACATTTTATTTCAAGTAAAAGGGGTCTATACTGCTCCAGAAAACCAATGTGAAATTTTCTAATATTTTTTTAAATAAAATATCATGTTCGGTTCTACAGCAATGTGGCAAAACCTCAATGTTGCATTTCTGAATCCTTTCAGCTGGGACTAATCTCAGAATACATTGTTCATGCAAACATGATTCTAGACAATTATACAGCAACACACCAACGCCTGTTAAGGTACTTACAGCACCATCATATGTCAGAGCTTCTCGCAATGAGTCTGTATCATCGAACTCCACATATGCAAAACCTTAACAAATCACAAACAAGAGGCCCTGTGAAAAACTGACTCCAAACAAATATACTCACAAAGAAGGTTTAAAAGTACTTTTTTTACTAGAACCCTAGTTAAAAATACGTCCCCCCCATGATTATCTCCCTTTAATAAAATTTAGGTCATTGACTAACCATTTTTCAGTGAATAAATGTAGGCAAACAGATATCCCAGAAATGAAATGTTCTGTAGACTCTGTAACGCTAAGGATATAGGGGATGAATTCCATTATCTAACTGTAAAAAATAAAAAGACCCATAGCAGATAAGATCGATTCATGAAGAGATTACTAAGGATGGTTAACTAAATGAATTGATAAAATGTTATGCATGTGTGTGTGTGTGTAGGTGAGATATTGTATATATTGGAATGGATGGAAGTGTTTTAACATATACAGTACCCCTTGGAGGTAAAGAACGCAGAATGTATGTGAAGGACAGTGAGAGAGAGAAAAAGAATGTGTTTATCCTTTGTTTCCGTGTGGTCATATGCTATAATTTACTTGACTACATATGCAGGTACACATGAAGCCGAAAGAAAGAATAAGTTGGTGATACAAAGAATTTGTTGGGAGGGGGGTGGTCTTTTTGTTTGCGTTTTTTAATAATCAGCTGTTATAAACTGACCAGTGAGCGTGTGTATGTGAATGAGATACTATACATAAAGACAGGAACATGTGTGAATATGAATGGATATGTTTTCAGTATCTCAATACCCCTCAGAGGGTGAAAGAATAAAGAATTTTGAATCTTTTAAATAAACAAAAAGCTGAGATTCCACAGCAAAAAGAATTAGATAAAGATAGTCTTACTTCTTTACTTCTCAAAGGGTCTGATAGACTGACTTGGGAGCTATTATGTTTGAATGGTGGCGATGGAGGTGAAATGAACTTTACTAATGTAATCTGACAGCTGTATTATGCAAGAAAGCATGATAGTATCACCTTTGAATTTGTCAGTTTCCTTGTCTCGCACTAATCTGACACTTTTGACCTGAAAGGAAAAAAGAATTGAGTCTCTTTAACTTGGCTCAACAACAATAAGGCAAAATTAAGTGTAGGACAGTTCAATGCAGTCTTTGGCTAGTCGGGGTCAGAGACATCTGAACATGACACATGGATGTCTAACGCACATCTAACATTAAAATACATCTGCCTTTTGGGAAGAAATATTCACCAAGATGTATGTAAACATCATCTCAACATTCAAAAAAGAAAAATGAAAAACAGAGACAATCAACGAAAATGTTAAAACTTGTGAAAAGGTCACCTTGAGGTCCTTGAAGATAAGCTCCAGATCTCCCTGAACAATACCTTGGGGCAAGTTACCCACATACACAGTGTATGGGCCATCTGAAGGGATTAACTTGCTTCCTCTTCCTCCACGGCCACCTCCTCCTCCTCCTCCACCCCCTCCAAAGCTACTGCTACCAAAGCCACTGCTTCCACCCCCAAAGCCACCTCCGCCCCGCCTACTTCCCTCGAATGATCCATAGCCTCGATCATCAAAATCCCTGCACACAGATGGGAATATTACAAACAAAAATCATTTTAAGCTTTATTCTTCTACGTTTATATGTTCAATGCAAATAAGTGAAGTAGAATTGTCATAAAGTAGCCATGATAAGGCCTCTCTCTCTTTCACACACATACACTCACTCAAATCATGATCAAAATGTATGAAAAAGTAATTTTTCAAGAACACAAGATATCAGTAAACAAACTACAAAAATGGAGTCAGTTAAGAAAAGCTTTTTTCTGGCAGCATGACACTAGTCACAGACATGTAATCACCTGCATAATTTAGTTCAGTACCAATCAAAAAAGAAATAAATCTATATCACCAAAACCAATATTTCGAATTATGATGCAGTTAGTGAGAAACAAACTGTTAGAAAAAGCATGGACTTTAAAATATAGAATGGTAAGCCATATATATTTACTCCTTGTTCTATCTAGAAAAACAAATGTGGAAAAAAGTGACACAATCTCTCTTTACGTCAAGCACTAATAAAGTGATAAGGAAAAAGAGGTGATACTCTTGGGATACCAATGATGTTCATGTCTCTGTTAAAAAAAAACGTCTTAAAATCAAAAGGGATTTGTTTATGAAAGTCCCCCCTTCCAGCATCACGTTAAGTTTATTTATCCGTTACACTTATTCATGTTCCATTATTTGGTGAAAAATGGGGGAGGATATATTTTTAAACTGCTCAGGCCTCTCTTTGTCGGGCAAGCAATGTCTGAACCATCTGATCACAAAAAGATCAGCTGTGAACACTACAGGCTTCAACAGAACATGTGGATATTCACTGGCTTGTACAGATTTGTGCTTTAGCAAAGGTAAATTTTATTGCAGTTTACTGCCACTGCTGCAAGATAGAAAATGTTACGACATTCACTATATAGTCACATCTTGTCACTTACGATTTATGGTCTTGCCGAACATTTGGCAAGAGGCAGAGGGGCTATTTAATGAAAATTCAGTCTGTGATACGCAAGTTATATACGCTTTATGTTCTATATTTTTATATAAATTATAAGGACATCTTTTTGTACCTTGTCTAAAATAATTAAATGTAAATAACTATCATTGTGTGTCTGTGTATGGATAAATAAAATGCTCGCACTTTAGATTGTCTTTATAATGATGATCAACAGCTGCCATAAACTGGGTACATTCCTCTTACACCCGCCTGACCAGTAGCAGCAGTACTACTATGGTGACTAGATGACAAAAGCTGGGATTTATAAAAGAACTCACAACCCAAACTTGGCCACGGCAATGTAATGCAGTGCTCAGGATGAAACTGAATTGGCCAATCCCTTGAAAGTTGAGATATGGGCAAGATTTGCAACCTTATATAAAGTGGATGCTTTAAAAAACATTCTTAATAATGCTACCTGTAGGAACAAGTGTGCACTTTGTGCTGTATTCCCACATTCATAAACTTCAGAGATGGACATGGTTCAGTGGTTTGTTTCCATTGTCAATGATGTAACTCAAAAGGAACCTAGTGGAAGGTGCAAATGTAGACCAAGCTGACGTCTCAATATACCACATTTGTGTTCTAACTAGCAAACCGGTCTCCTTTTACATGGCTTTGCTTCATCACTAGTTTTTCAGGCTAATAAACAGCTTGACATATAATGTCTTCACCAATCACAATTTTGAAGAAAGTTTTAATTAGAAACTATCTACTTTAAGAAAGTAGGTAACAGAAAAATGTTGAAACTCATGTAGAATTTTAGGACCTTTAACTTTCTAGGATAATACTGAGGGTTAATTCATTGTGAGATAAAAGGTACATAATGGCTTTCCAAGACATTAATTTGCAAAATTTGGACAAACATTTTCCAACATTTACAACAAAAGCCTTTAAACATCATGCACAGACAGATGTCAGATCAGTGATATTAAGTTGGCACATTGGCTACATCAAATGGGAAAACTGGAAGAATATTGCATTTTTTTTTCTTTCTAACATGTTATAATTCTCACCTCTGCATGCGCAGAAGTGACTAAGGCTTTTATCTCTCATTGGATCTTATATTGATATATAAATAGTATTTGATTTGCTTATCATATTTTTAACCAACCTTGAGTTACTTCTTAAAATGGAAGCATCACAAATACCAAGATAATTTCATGGATATCAAAGAATTATTAAAAACTTAAGAAGAGTTGGTACAATTAAATAACGTGCAACTACTAGTACACTAATAGTGTTTATAATACTATTGTTTAAATTGAAATCTGATCTAGATAACAAATTGATCGAAATCTATACATATATATATATAATGTTAAAATGTTCATAAATTCTTATGCTTGATAACTATATATATATATCTTACTTATTACTTTTACATTCCATTAATAACCTGTGACAATCTGCTCATGAGAAATTAAGCGTTTAGTACACATATCCGAACGAAAATTCGCTTGTAACAATGATTCAATGCTATAGAACAATAAAACATTATTGAAATGACAGGAGGAACTCAACCTGCACATACAGTCTGAAAAATTCTTGGTCGTTAGGGGGCATTACCAGCACAGTGAAAACCCATGTGCACAGTGCGATCAAAGTTGTGATTTTGAGGTATCCAGACGCGATCATATAATGACATTATTTTGTTTCAATCAAAGCTTGATTAGAGAAATTTAAAACATGCATTTACTTGTTTCACACCAATGCTGCATACAATCCGATTTCGTATCATACCCATCAAAGCTACCCCTATATCGATCCCTTCCATACCCGCGGTTATCGTAGTCAGCCATGTTGAAGTCAAACTTCAGTCTCTTTCCGGTTGCGCATGCGCACCTCTTGAAGGCCGATACCGGTCATCATGGCTGCTCCCACAGTCTTACAGAAATCATAGAAGTCTGTGGCTGCTCGGTCTAATCACGGACCTTTATCTAGGTCTTATTGAGTACATGTTGTTCCCATGCAAGGCGCGTCTTTCGTATAGTTTTTGACGATTAGAGGGAAATCCTTGATTTTTTGCAGAGTGCCACCGCATATTGCTTAGTAGCGACTTCAAGAGGAGAAAAAGACCACGTAAAGCAATGTATCCCGAGCATCCAGGCAGGATCATAATGGCAAAGGAATAGTATTGCTCACCAGAACACCACAAAATTTGAGACCAGATACGTGTTCTCAGAAAAATCAAACAATACTGGCGAGGTTCTCGATTTTGCGTCAGCTGAAAAAGTTCGGCCTGAGGAGGGCAATTCTACCGGGCGGTGGTTGAGAGTGTATTGTCATTCTCTATTACTGTCTGGTATGGCAGCGCCACCCAGAAACAGAAGGACCTACTTGATCGGGTAGTACGTGCAGCTAACCGCATTGTAGGCTATAGGCTACCATCGGTGGGCACAGTCTACGCCCAGCGCTGCTTAGGCAGGGCGCGTAAGATTGAGGCGGACATTTCCCACCCGGCAAATGGCCTTTTCTGCCGCATGCCCTCTGGAATTAGATATCGTCAGTTTCAGGCCAGAACATCTCGCTTGAGAAACAGCTTCTTTGCCAAGGCTGTTTCCTCACTTAACTCCGTTGTGGCCCGAGCCAGACCCGATTGATCAACATGCCCCCTGGGGCCTTGGGGATCAGTGTGTAGGGTTGGGGTGTTCCAAGTATATATTCTCACTCTTGCAAGAGACTGTGGGACTGCTCGATCGCAACCACTGGCATACCTAGTGAACGCAAGAGAGTGATTGTGCGAATGGGAGTGGGTCTACTGTGCGTATATCTGTGTGTATGGGAGAGTTATTGTTGGTCAAATGTGGCCATTATCAAGTCAAGTTCCTTGGCGAATAAAAGGAATTATTATTATTATTAGGTTGCGTTTGCATTGTTTAGCATGCTGGCTGTACAAAGAACTCTTGTAAACACACATTTAGCAAACACAAACGTACCAGCCAAATTTAAGCTACCTCTTTGAACTTGGTGTCATATAAGTGATACTGATGCGTTTGGTATTTTAAATTGATTTTGATTTCTGCAAGGAGCAGTTCCTATAGTCTCTGCGTGGGTAAGCATAAACAAGTTATAACTCAAATCGGAGAACAGATTTCAAGTGAAATTAATGCTCATAATTGTAGGACCAATATAATCACTGAGCTGAGAGAAAGCAGGAGGTTGATAGGATCTTCAGCTTCTTTCCATCTTAATTATTTCTCCCTCTTAGTTGTCAAATGATTCTCAGTTGCAAACGTACGTGGGACTGGCAGAGGTCAATGGGGAGACAGGATCTGATGAGGGCCATAAGTTCAGGTATAATAGGGAAGACGCCAAAAACGAGCTTGACGTGGGCTTCCTCGTACATTGGGAAGTGGTGGGAGCTGCCATCAGGTGTACACCCACATCCAGCAGCAGTAGGCTAATCTCAATTCGCCTCTCCGCGAGGCCTCACGATGTCACCATTGTCCAAGTATATGCTTCCACTTTCACGCATGGAGACAATGAAATAGAGTTTTACTAACAGCTAGACCATTGTTATAAAGGCAGTACCCCAAAAAAGGACATACCCTCGTCATACTCTGTAACTGGAATGCCAAGGTTGGCCCAGCAATGGGTAGGAGCGGTGGATAAATTTGACTTTGGTGAAACCAGTGCCGGAGATCTCCATAATCCTAGACTCTGCGCAGAGCCATTGGCTCACCCAAGCCAACACCTTACATCCTACAAGAAATCAATGAAGGCATCTTGGCAGTCGCCAGATGGATTAGTCCAGCGTTTCTCAACCTTTTACTTGTGACGCCCCCCCAGACGAATAAAGGTACGTCCGCGCGCCCCCCTTAGCCACTAATACCTATATGAGATATGAGAAAATGACCGCCTTTGCGGCCCCCTTTTCAGCAGCTTGCGCCCCCCTTGGGGGGCGTGCCCCCCAGGTTGAGAACCGCGGGATTAGTCCATAACCAAATTGACTTCATCATTCCACCTATAGATGCTTCAAATCCAACATCAAGGCTAAGACGAGGCGATGACATAGGCAGCAACCATGTCTTAATTGCCTGAAGCTAAGTCTGAGGATAATCGCCACCCAAACATCCCCTGAATTCGCTTTCATTTGGAGAAGATGCAAAGCCCAAATGTTGCATAAGTCTTGAAGGCCACAGTTGGAAGTATATTTGCCGCACTGAACTTAGTGGACTGTGATTAGACACCCTCGCTGGAAACATCATAGAGGTACTATCACAATACAACTTTATTAATCCACAAGGGGCAGCTCTATACGGAAGCACAACAACAAAAGATGACAAAATGGGTGTAGGAAGTGCTAGGACATCAAAAGAAAAAGAAACAAATCTGGGTCACGAGCGACATCGTAGATCTCTGTGACCAAAGGAAGGCTGTAATGAGAGAAAGGAAAATCAAACCTGAAGCAATGTCGAGATACAAAGATGTGAATTGTACTGTCAGGAAATGGGGGAAAGCAACTAGAAAGAACAGATTCAAGGGCCAATGCTGGACCATAGAGGAGGAAATGGCATGGTATGGCAGGGAAAAGGCCTACCACTTGCTAAGGACCTTCGCAATGACATCAGGTTTACTATGAAGTACAGTCTGTCAAAGTTTCTCATAGTACTGATCCTTTACGGGTGTGAAACGTGGACTCGTGAGTAGCGGGCCATGTCAGCTGCCATTTCTATGTGCTTCCTCCAATGACCAGTTCCAGTCAAGAGACGAATGACTGACTGACAGTTACGAATGTAGGAGGTGATTATGGCCACCAAACTCCTTTTCTTCATCAAACCACTGACATGAAAAGGGATGGCATCTAGTTACCATCTTGTATACTTCTGATAATCTCCAAAGTACTGTGTCACTAATTGACAACACTTGTCATGTTGAGTATTAAATAATAAAAATTTTCTTTTGATTTTTAACTAAAGATATTCAAAATTTTCTTTTTTTTTATAAAAAATCACAATTAAAATCTTGAAGTATATTAAGATCTGAACTTTCAAATATCAGTAAAGAATCCTGCTGTAAAATCTACAGGTGGTCAATTCTGGGGAAAAAAAAACATTCGTGTTTGAATTTTATTTTAATGGCAACACTGATATCAGCATTACTTTTAGTCTTTACTTGCCATTTATATATTTTTTTCAGAAGGTGAGGGGGTGGAACGTTTTGTACTACTCACCATTCCCTCAGTGCTGAGGACAGCATACACACTGATTGCAAACCCCTCAGTAAAAATAACCTTGGATCAGAGCTAACATAATGTGAGTGAGATGAGAACCAGAGAACATAAAATGTAATGCTGAGAGAACAAGCTGGTGCTTGGTAATTGATGGCCAAATCTGAAAACGCATAAAGGACACTGCTGCTAGCAGCCTGATAGTCACGGAATACCCACGAACTATGCACATCCATGGAATACCATTGTGACAAAGGCCAGTCGTAGTTCACTCCAAGGGCAGCTTAGAAGACTGGCTTATAAAAAAGTCTGATAAAACTAGGCTACCTTCATGCTTTAAAAATCTGTCATCTTTTTCATCGCTCGCTCAGCCAGGTCCATATGCTTGAAACACTTCATGGATCTAAAGATATTTGTTTTCTTCCATTAGTAGGAATGCTAGGTCTCTGCTCTTAGGTTTTTGTGGGTTGGGCAGTCCTGCTCTCTGAACCCCAGCAATATAAACATTGTAAGGACTCTTTGCCAATGTCACCAACTGCTGTTTTCATGGCCTTGTCCGAGCATATATCAGTACTGACAACCCCCCTCCCGTCACCAATTAAGTCGGTGTCCCACAGACTTACATATAGGCGTCTCTGCTCTGGTTGTGCTGATTTCCTGTCTGTGGATGCACCAGACTAGAGGCACCCATTTCCTGCTCTGGCCCTATTGTTTGGAATTTTCTGCTTTTCTTTTCGAACTGTGTCTACATTAAACACTTTCAAGTCCGTCCTCAAAACCCAGAAACACCCCAGCCTACAAAAAGTTCATGGGCCCCAACTCAGGCTTAGAATGGGCCATAAAAGGTGAAGCCACTCATCTGCCCATGGTGGATTTTGTAGGTGAAGGCCACATGGGCCCAAGTGGGCATCCCACCAAAAGCCTACCAGAATACTCCCCTTCTCCACCACTTTAATACCACCAGCAGGTGGGCTGACTATCACTACACCACTTTCTAACCATCAAAAACTCACCCCTTCACATGGGCAAACCTTTCCTAATACAGCTCTTGTTTCCTCTTCAGTTCTTGGTTCCTGTTTTGACTATCTCTTTCGCATAAGCTCAGACCTCTTGCATTGGCTGTTGCCTCAATGGTTTGAGAAGTTAGAAATTATACAACTTTAAATTGTGTGGTTTGTGTATGCATGCCTGTGAGAAAGGGCAACGAAGGAGAACTTTTTTTAATACTCTGAAAAGCATAAGAGCCTTGAAATGTTATTATATATACTGCATGCTTGCAGCTGGCATGAAACTGATTTCTCAGAAAAAGTTGTTAAATTACCATGATTCTATCAAAGGACACAAAAATTATGTGTGCACACACATAAAAGCAGACAATCTTAAGATCTAAGAGATACAAGAACATACACATTCTGTAACACTTTCAAGCCAAGAGCACCACCTGACGCACAGAAAACATTTATTTATAAAAACACTTTATTTCTTCATTATAAAAAAGTGTGCCCGGGTAGTATAGATCTTCTCCTCCAACAAGCATCTAAACTGCAAACCAAAATCTCTCAAGGTGGGGTATCTGCTGTAATTCATGTATGTCTTTTATCATAAGCAGTCATGCCGTATGTGCGATATGAAATCATAAGACCTAAATGGTAGAAAATGAAGTAGAAAAGTAAAAGAATAAAGTATAAAGAACTGGAGCATGTAAAAGATAAAAAGCATATATACTGAAGGAAAAGGAGGCAAGAAATATCTTCCTAACAAAGAAAGAGGACAACAGACTGTGCTAATTCTCTATATGTGCCAGGGTAAGAACATCCATGCAATTTTTAGAAAATGGTGGAAAAAATACCTCCTAGAGCAGGCAGAACTGAACGTGTTAAAAAAGCATGACGGCCAATTTTTTTTTAAATCAGTACCAGATTCGTTGATTAATAGTGACATGCATAATGTATTTGAGTGTTTTTAGATGTCTTTTAGCTTGATTATGGTGATCTGATAGCGTGCTGAGTCGTCAACAAATTAAGAACATTACCCTATGCAATTACTTCATTTTAAAAAATGTTGATTCACTGATGGTTTTTTAAATGGTTAGCAAAATGTAAGTTAAGGAAGTACTTGCATGGAACTTTATTGTAGGGGGTGTTATGATCTGAACAGCTGAAATGAACACATTTGAAAGATGATATGATTTCTTGAAGAACTAATTTTTAAGGGAATAAAAACTGTTCATGCACACATAAATAACTTTTTGAGTATACATGTAAAGATACATTAAGAAAAGTGAAAACTGCAAAAGAAAAACTTATGCTTTACTAAGCAACTTTGTCAAAGAAAAGACAATGGATGAACAAAATGAAAAAAAAGCTCACAACAGGTACGAAAAGCATTCTACTGTCGTTTTGTTTTCTTCCCCTCCTTGTAAACTGAGCTGAAGCAAGCATCACACAGGTTTAAAAATGGTATAATAAAGTAGGGGGAATAAATGCTTATAAGTGTCAGGCGTTCTTTCATTGTTGTTGGCCCTGGGTACTTTGAACTGGTGAAATCAAAGGTCAGCATATGATAGAATATAGCTATAAGAGTTGTAACCACATGACTTGAATAAATAATCACGGGAATGCGAATCCATGTAGATTTTGCAGCACCTGTAGTTAAAAAAAAACAACAACTGTAAAATCTTGCATGATATGAACATAGAATAGAAAAAACAATACTGACCTGGGAAAACATGTATAATAAACAGAAACGCATGCTTCATTATTCCTCCATATGATGCCACCTTACTAACTGGCTGCAGCAATCGGCAATAATCAATTTGCAAAGTTGTATTAGTGCTTCTAGATATAACTGTGGTCAGAATTATTTTATTTTGGTTTGTTTTACAAATGTTCTTTTTAACACACAGCAGATAATCCAACACCTTTCTCTCTGAATAAAACTCGAATAAAACAAGATTTGTAATTGAATAAACAATATTCAAAATCTTCTGCACTTTGTGGTTGCATATCAATCAGACTAGCAGTCTTTTTTGCAAAGCTATCCCGATTTTCCATACATATTGTTGTTTGCTTTCGTGAGGTTTGTTTTATTGCAAGCATTGTGCATGCTTGTGTAAACTATTGTGTATAGCTGAACTCATTCTCATTAATAAGGTTTAACATAAGAAAGTTCATGTACTTTTCTTCTAGAAACTTTGCAGCTATAAGAATCCAAGATGACCGTATACATTGTGGAAAATGTCAACTGCTGTTTGGGATAAATACCTCTGAAGTAGGCATATGTTGCCACAAAGAAAAATGGAAACTGGAGTACAACCTCACAAAGAACAAAAGCAAGGAACCAAGAAGGTGGATCAATCATCAGAGAGTCCTTGAATTCTCGGCAGTACCACTGCTTTACATCAACAAGCTGCAAATAGAGCATGTGTACAAATATAGTCCAACATATAAATGTCCACACTACTGCTGGGGGTTTTAGTGTGTGCATGTGTGTTCATTTATGTGTCGTTGTCCATTTATATGTATTATTTGTCACAGCCCCCAGTTTCCTCACATTGTCAAATATTCAGTTGTTATCATGATAGTCTTGCAACATGTATGGCTGTATTTTCTGCTATACTTGTTAACAAACATTTTAACTCTGGATTGTACACAAGGGTTTGTTGTTGCTGTTGGATAAAAGAGTCACCTGAGCAAAGCACATTTTCTTAAAAAACATAAAATCATATATTTTATCATCCTTATATTTCAAATGCAATCATGTGACATGCATCACAGAAAGTCAGTTTTGAATTCAGCCAATGTTCCAATGGTCAAGAGGTCTTTGCACAACAAAGATAGTGTTTATCAGAGTCATCTGGATAGGAAAGAGAAATTCAGACATCTATTAGCTTATTTCTAATGTTCTTTTGTGCTGAATAAATCCACCAAACTGTTAAAGACATTATGGTACTATTTTCATAGCATTTGAATTCTTTGCCTCACCGAGTGGTCTTCTTTTGCAACTACCTACTGCTGTGGGACGTACTTATGCTCTGCTTACTATCTGGCTCCAGGTGTAACCCATCTTTTTCATGCCCGATCTTTCTGTATAAGTGTTCTTGGCTTTTCATTTTCTTTTTTTCCTTGAGGGTTTAACCTGTCTTGTGCTGGATGTGAGTTTTCAGAGGATGTGGCCGATCCAGTCTCATTTGTCATTTCCATTTTTGTGCTCCTTCTAATGTCTCACCATCAAGTACACCAAGATCTTGATTAGTGTTTTCTCTTATTGTATGCAAAAGCCAACTTATGTTGACATGTATGCCACGATAGTGCTATTATCTTGTGTCTGATGATGTGTGTTAATAGTGCTAAGTCATCAGTGATATCCAGGTTGAGCTGTGCCTATAGGGTCCACGGGATCCCATTTCACTACTCTGCTGTGTATGTTTTCAGAATCCAGTCTGTCCATAGGAATAGGATTGGTGACAAAAAACATATTGTTATACAAGAGTTTTCATTGCGAATGCTTCAGTGACGTCCTCTGTGAACTATTATTCAGGTCATTGGATGAATTTTTAATGAAGCTGGCTGCCAGGGAGATTGGTGAGCAGTGTTCCAGTAATTCTGCTGGGATATCTCAAAAGCAGTAACAAAGACTGACAGGGTCAGATGTGACTGACCCTGCAAAGGTGGACTTACAGATTGCATTGAGACAATTCATGAGACAATGATGCCTTGATGATGACAATAAGATTCCTAACAGTTTGGGAAAGAGATGTTTACTTCAGAGAAAGCAAAAGTAGAGGATGGCACACATTTCTGTTTTATATGTTGAGGCTGTTGAAATGACGTCAATTTTGTCATCACTCGTTTTCAGGTGGCTGGGGGACATTTTAGTTTTTAATCTACTGTCTGCTGTGTGATGGGGAAGCGGATGGCCGAGTGGTTAGAGCGCTAACGTCCGAACCGAGAGCGCGCTGGTTCAATTCCCGATAAGCGCAGCAAACTTCCCCCAGTCGACCCAGCTGACGGGAATGGGTACCTGACTCCATAGAGGGTTGGGGAAGGTAAGGCAGCAAGGGAGAGGAGATTGGCACCACCCTCATGTAAAAGCTGGCCCCGAGAAAAGTGGGGTCTCTAACACCTCACTCCCCCACGACCTGAAAAGGTTATGGGATGACCTTTACCTTTACCTTTACTGCTGTGTGATAATGCAGACCTACTGGAGTTGAGAAACGAGGCTAGATACTAATTGCCGTTTATCATCAACATGCACGTGACACTGCAGGCCCAAGTGGCTGGACATATGCTGAGAAGTAAAGTAATATGAGAACAGAGCCTTAAAGCACCCCACACTTCAAAGTCGATGATTATGTTGTTCATTATTTTTGTAGATGATTATGTTGTTTAGAGACCACATCTGCAAATCACTATTTTCATTCATGTGCCCTAAGCCATGACAATCGCCAGTGTTGTCTATACCAATCTTGTTTGCATACTGTTTCACAATTGTTTGCACTCTATTATAAGCTGTTCTTTACTTGCATTTTCACCACTGATTTTTATTGAGTAGCACTGGATGACATTCAGATTTTCATACTTTGAGTTAGGAAGGATGCTGTAATGATTCTTGGCCAATGGGCTTCCTATCCAATGAGTGCTCTCTGTGCAATTTGGGATTGCAAAACTGTGAGGCATTTTCCTTCTCAAGCAATTCATCAATTCATCTGTTGTGAATTGTCCAGATTAAGGCCATCTGGTTTCAGTGATCCTAAACAAGGCTAGCTTGCAGTTTTTGGATTCTGCAGTACCAATGCCGCTATTGTCCTGATTTGTAGTTTCCCCCAAGACGACAAGCTTTTGCCAGAGCTTTATACATCTTTTGTGGTGAAGGCGCTGCTTTCCCCCGAGTTTTCTTGTCTGCTTTTATGCCTTTCTTGGTGTTGTTCATATTATGAACAATGCCTTCCTCCAATCACATATTACTCCAAACAATGCCACTAGTAATAATACGGACGTTCTTCTACTGAATAAGACTCATCCAGTTTTGCTGTTACATGACTTCAAAAAATGTGCAGTGCGTTCTGAATTTTTTAATTGGTGCTATTTTCTTTAACTGCTAGCAACATTAACAGCACAGAACTGAAACGAACAAGTGGGCGTGCAAAGTTTGTTTAAGGTGCATGCGAACTTTGTACGCAAAAAAATGATGATCTCCCGTAAGTGGGTAAATGCAATTATTAGCACAAAATCTAAATAGACTAGAAAAAAGACGTACAACTTTGGGGTAATACTGTTCATGAAATACCGCCTGAGAATCAAACAGCAAGGCGATTGGAATATGCGTCAGAAAATAAATAAAGAAAACGACGTCCAAGAAACGCATTTTCGCAGGTCGTGCCACCACCGAACCTAAATTCTCATTCTGCGCGAAAAACTGTCAGCAAAACATTATAAGAATAGAGCCGTATTCAGTTTAACGACGAGTGAGAGTAATTGAAAACGTCGAGTGCAATTATATTTACTACCGTATACTAATTGTTTCAGGTCATATTTTTAAAAATTGGGTTTTAGAATGAATCGAGAGGCGTGTTCTCTACTGGCAGAAACCATAGGCATTATCCTTGGAGAGTTTGCAGACGATCCCGACAGTAACACCCACAGGAATCAAGTATACAAAGAGGCTGAGTACCTTGCAAAGAAATCGTGGATACGGTCGTCAGTCGTCGGACACATAGCGATTAAATACGGAGCTCTTGTGAATCGCCGAGCAGTAAGTAAAGGCGGCGGCAAATCTGCCAGAAAACGCAAAGTCGCTGAACTTGACGAAAATGGGTTGGTATTTAAGTACTGATGTTTACAATCTCCAGAAAAGGAGTAGGCCTAATCTGAGCATGCAAGCAATTTGGAATTTATTTTCTTTTGGATCATGTGCATTAAAAGTAGAACATCATGTCAGCAATGGACGTACTGCTACTTAGTGACATTGTCCTGTTTTTCAATTGTGAACGGATATCATCTGTCTTTGATACTGAGAAATTAGTATATGTCTTTACAAATGAAGTGTAACCGTTTTCATTGAATGAATGTTTGGTATCTTACACTTACAGACAACCAGTTCAAAAGTCACGTAAGAAAAAAAGTTCAGTGGAGAGACCAAAAAAACCAAAAGCACTGCCAAAGCCAAAGTCCAAAGTGTGGAGGCGATCTAAAAATCCACGCAAGTTAAAGCAACTCAAGAAGAAAACAGGAGAGCTTGAAGAAGGTTATTTTGAGCTTGGAGATTTAGCACAAGAAGACCATGATTCTGATGATGCAGGCCTTACAGATGCACAGATTATGCAGAAGGAGCTGGAGAAGATACCATACTTCAGAGACCCATCTTTTAAGAGCTCATTTCACATGGAACGAAGTACATTTCAGGTTTGCTCATTTTTGCGATGTTTATCGTATTTAAAACAATTTAATATGAAAATAAAGATTTGTTTTTATTTTAAAAACATGGTTCAGCTGCTTGATGTGAGAGAATTTAAATTTTGTGTCACAGTGTCACAAAGAACCAAATGACAAATTACCAACTTTATTAATCCCTATGGGCAATTATATCTTGGAAAGTGTGCTCAATTATGAAAGCTATGGAAAAAATAGACAAAAACAGGACAAGAAAGTTACAAGATAAGGATAAAGCAAGATGCATTATAGCAGAACATAAAAACGTGCAATCTTACATCTAAAACCCCCTGCAACATCACACACCCACTAGCACGCACAGTTTTATATGTATATTTATCTCAGAACATCAAGGAAAAGGTACTGTACAATAAATGAAAGTGCAATAAATGAAACTATTCTCATTCCTTATGTCATAGCATGGTGTGAGATTCAGATATTTTTATGCGACCTCCACACTTTAGGCTTTGGCTGTGCTTTTGTTTTGTTTTTTTTTTCGGTCTCAACTGAGAATTTTTTTTTGTATATGACTTTTGAACTGACTGTATGTTTAAGATAGAAAACATTCATTCCATGAAAACAGCTACATTTTATTTGCTAATTTGAATTTAGCAAATAAAATGGAACTGTTTTCATATAATGAATGCTTAACAGTTAAGACTTAGTAAGCCATCAGGGTCAACGATTTATTTGTTCCTTTTGATCCAGGAGCTCTGCGAGGTGGTGGGTTTCAAAGTAGCAGGGAGGACAGTTAGCCCCTACTCCAAGCTGATGGGAGTGTTATGGTGGTTGGCAGGACGAGAAAGTATGAAGCAGTTGGTAAAGCGCTTTGACTGGAGCATTGGTACCTTTCACGGTGCCGTGCACCTGTTCAGTACTGCCATTGTGGAGCACTTAATGCCTCAGACAATTCATTGGCCATCCACAGAGGAGGAAGTTAAACGATGCCTTGCATCATTTGAAACAAATTATAATTTTCAAGGTAACAAAGCAGAGAATATTCATGTGTGTGTTTTTAAACTTTATGGATTCCACTTTCCCCTTCTCCCCAGATTTTCATGAATTGTTAAATTGTAGAAAAATTGTCATGAAGTACTACAGTGCTGGCTCTGCTTATTATTCTCTCTTTAGTTTCAGATATATTTTATTGAGCATGGTCTATAGAGCATCTGTGCCAGATAAAGACTGGCTTGAAAGTACAGCATTGAAGAAACTTTTTATCATATATAATTTAGACTTACTTTTTGACTCAGAACTATGCAACTATATGATCACATGCATATGCATTAATGGATGAATGGCTATAAAAAGTAAGCAAGGAGTTAATGAGGTGTTTGCTGTTGTCAAAACAAAATAAACTTTATTAGTTGTACACCATTTTCACATGGAAGCTTGCAGAACTTTACACTTTTGCTAATTTTTGCATGCCATTGTCAAGGGGTCATGGGGTGTCTTGGAGCTTGTCGTCTGCCTTTGCGATTGCGCTCAGCTAAAAGGGGTGCACCCTACAGGGACCCCAATGGACGACCATCTATTCTTCTGCAAGCAGTCTGTGATGGTACACGTCGTTTTTTACATGTTAGTGCTGGATGGCCAGGTACAACTGCTGAACATGCTGCTTTCCATGAGAGTGATCTTCCAGGATTACTAGACAAACTTCCGGATTATGCTCAGGTTTGTACTTATCAATGTTAGTTATTGCTCTATTAGAAATTTAAAATCATGCACAGAACTTCCTTTGCCTGCACTGAGCAAAATCTGAGTTTTTATTTTTATCTGAGCCATCTCCCACTGGCACCCATTGGTTGTTTTCCCATGTGTCATGTGTGTTAGAAACTTAATTCAGCTCTATACTTACCCTGCCTATTATCACATATTCTCAGACTAAATCCAGCTCTGAAGGAAACCTGAATACTGTGATGTCTTATGTTAAAGGTAACTTGCAGAACAGTATGTATCATGTTAGAGATGGCTAGTGAGAGTGTATAATTGTCAAGACAATTGACGGTGGAGATTATAGCTGGGGCATTTCATTAAGAAAATATTTCAGTATCGCAGATAAGAAAAATCATGTTTCTGCATTCTGTATATTTTCTTCCTTTATCATAAACAGGTTTTGGCAAGCCGGGACTATCCAGTCAGAAACCATGTTTGGATTCCATTTTCTCAGAGTGCGCCCATGTCTGACGAAATGTTTTACTTCAACCGTCTGCATGCTGCTAGCATGGTGGCACTAGATCGTACCACCACTTTGCTTAAAAACACATTTCAGCGCCTGGAATTATTGGAAATGTTGCCAGACAAAATTCCTTCCGTTGTCCTAGCTGCATGTGCTCTAATGAACTTTATCCTAGAACGAGAAGAAGTGATTGGTGAAGAAAGATTTCCGGTGCTTAGTGGCAGTGGTTTTGATGGCATTCCAGGAAGTGGTGCCAGTGCAGGATCTGCTAAAAAAAAGAAACTGGTTTTATAGTACTGTGGCTAGTGTGTCAAAATAGGGTTGCCTGTCTTTACTTGTCCATTGCTTGTTGTGGCAAGGCTGCTAAAGGTATAGCTAAATAAATAAATAAATAAAATAAATCGCTAAATAAAGCAAGGCAGCTGTAGGTGGTACCAAATTTTATACGTGAAGAGCATGTTGCGGTCAGTTACTGAATAGACCATCAGACCATTGTTAGTCTTCAGCTGCCACTATAGTACCGGTTAGTAAGCAGCTGTAGGAACATCTGCAGTCAAGCATAAAATAAAAACAGCTATGATGGGTGAGAAAAACACTACGGATAGTGGCATAATAGATGACACATCTTCACATACTAAAGGACTACATCTGTCAGTATCACTGGGTTGTTGCCCTCCTGCAGTTATAAAGACAAAATTAGTGTTTTCTTCTTCTCTGCAGATAAGCAGCATTTTCAGTGATCTCTTACAACGGTGAAGCTGGACAATGGTAAATGTGAGCTGAGACAAAGATATAGTGGGAAGACATGACTATACATGTACTTTTGGTTTTGTGACTTGATTAATGTGTTGTGCAACATTTTACATTCCGAATTATGCTAGCATAGAGGTGTTCACCTGTGAGGTGGAAGGTGTTCATTAGGGAGGAGAGGTTGGCACCTGTGCACATCTGGCAGGGTTGGTGGTAGTTTGGCTATTCAGATTAGTGAGACTATTGAATCCAAACTGGGATGGCCATTAGGCTATTAAGGCTACTGACCATGTTGGTTAGGCTATTGAGGCTAGAAGCTTCAGTGAATTAGGGTTGTTAGGCTATTGAGACTCATGACTGTTCAGTTTGGGAGGCTAAGGGCATTAAGGCGATGACTGGTGTTTTACACAAAGTCAACAACTAAGACTTCATCATGCTAATTGTGTGCAGACTTAAACCTGAAGAAAAAACATGCCTTCTCATAAAGTATATTTTCTTTCTGCATTGTATTTTGTATCTAATTGTGAAAGTTTAAAAAATAAATTCATGACAAAATAATTAAAATTAAATCATCATAAAATAGCACAGAATTGGTGACAAAATGGCAGTTTATGTAAATTGTGAAAGAAATGTAACACATGAGAATGATAATATGGCACAGCATGAAAGACAGTTAAGCCACAAAACAGTAAAGAAGCTAAAGTGACAGAATGGCAGTATTTGTGTATGAACAAAAATGTGACAAAATGGCAGTATGGAACAAGAATATGACAGAATAGTAAAGCACAAGTCAAAAATATCCAAGTAATTAATCACAAAATGACCAATGAGAATGGTAAAATGTAACTGGAAGAGTCTGAATAGATTTAAATGTTTCAGGTGCCAGTTTCATTCTATCCTTGCACAAAGCTTTATTTTGCAGAGGGCAATAGTACATGCTGACAACACTATGGATGCAAATGAACATGCCTTCAGCTGTGCACCATACACACCCTTTTCTCTCTGCTTATTTACAAGTTGCTCTGGATTTTTCCTTCTTTTAATGCTTCAAAGAAAAATATTTGTGTTTGAGATGTCTGCAGATAGAGTGTAAGTGTCTGACAACAATTGTGACAACTACATTGTGGCATCAATTAGCTCTGTAAAAGAAAACTTCACTGAGCAGCTCTCTTGTAACTTGTATTGCTAATTGCTCAAGTTGTGCCATGCTTAAGGTTTTCAGTGGATACATGTGCACGCACCTACACACACACACATATTTAAAACCAAACATTAACAATGCTTTGTGATTTAAATATTCTACATTGCATATATTCATGGCTATGAAATAACGGTTCCTGGTCGATTCGACTAAGGTTAGTTTGGTCGGTTCAATTAGGGTCAGTTCGACTAAATCGTTTCGTCTTGCGGTCAAGTCGTCTATAGGACGCATGAAATGGAAAAACATTGAAGTGATGTGAATTTTAATAAACGATTTAAAATGTATCCTGTAAATAGTGCTAATTGTCGTGTTAAGCAATCGGGCTCCACACGTTCCACTCTCGCATGCACGCTCTCAACAAGCACTCAAACGCCCGATGCTGGCGACGCATCCATGCAACCATCCCTCAGTGTAAACATTGATGCGCACACGTGGGAACAGTAAAAAAACACACGTTTATTAAAGATGAAAGAAAATTGTAAGACAGAAGAAGAAAGGACGAACACAGTCAAAAATAACGTCAAGATAACACATACAAATAAATGTCCCTGCAGAATGAACAATAAATTAATGGAAACCCGCGCAGCCCAGCACCGTACAGGGGTGAAACCACACGTAAGGCAGGTACAACATAAGACAACCCTCCTCCCCGATCACTGGGCCAACACGCCGCGGCAAATAATAATAATAATAACTAACTAGACACGAAGAAATTCTCCCCCCTCCAATTACCTCCTTCCGCGCCCATTTCTAAAGACGACACGCGACACTGATGATTTAATGCGTCCTATAGACGAACTGACCCTAGTCGAATTGACCGGTTACCGAAAGAACATACAAAGTGACGTATTTTACTGCCAACATTTTAATTTGTAATTTTACTAAGAAACATGAGTATGTATCTAAACAAAGGGCTTAGTTGCATGAATGTTTCTCCATTTCATACCTGGGTATGAAAATGAACTACAAGCATTAAATTTTAGGTACCCAAGATCAAGAGGGTAAAAACTTGAGGCTCTTTTTGTTTTCACAAAACACTCCTTTTAGTTTTAGTATGGCACACTGTTGCCTGCAAATAATAAAGACACACTTATAAAAAGCTGTGAAAGTTAAGAGATAGTATTCCCCAGTCACACTTGTTCAATGTTAATGCATAATTTTATACAGTAGTTATGCATAATTCAAATGGTCAGGATTATCAAAGAAAGGAGAAAAAACTTGTTTCTGTGTTTAAAATATGGTTCAAAGAACTTACTCTCATCAAGAATTGCATTACCTTCTCGTGTCAGCAGTCACTCTAAAATGCTGAATATTGCTGAAAGTACCCTTCCAGTCCAGCTGCTTCACAGTGGAAATGCTATCTAAAGCCTGCTTCAGATGCAATTAGACAATCAGTATTAGTCCCTTGATGTAAATAAAAAGATCTAGCATAATCTAAATACACTTTCACAGTCAATTTAGGATATGAAAATTCATCAGTTTATACACAGCATGTGCAAAAGTCTGAACATCAGATGTTTTGCACGCTGGCCACAAAGCTATAGAAACGGAGAATTGATGTTTTATGTTGAGCCACCAAGGTTAAATCACACCAAAGCACCCAGCCCTGTTAACAGATGCTGCATGCAGAGAGAGAGAGAAAAAAAAAAACAGTGTGCCTAAAATGAGATCTGAACCTAGGACAGCTGATCCTCACTGTACTGGTGACAGGCACTAACCGTTGTGCCAATGGACCACCCAGTAAGCGAGAATGACCCTCTCCCACAACAAGTGGCCTACAAGGACTGACGCAGGTACTTTACAGTTTTTAACGGAACCTTTCAGCTGTTAATAAAACTGTAAAGACATGCAACGCTACCGATTGTGCGTGCAACGTACAGCCATGTACCACTGTGTCAACCATGTAGCAATTCTCTGGGGATTTTTTTTTTTTAATAACAACCACTTAGCTTCTAGTTTTATTTTATTGAAAAGACAAAAATTCATTTAAAATCATAGTTTCTTGTAACAGAATCTTTCTAGCACAAGCAAAGACCAGCATGGCCTGGAAGCGACAATGTACAATATTCTGCTATGCCAAAAAATAACCACATATTAAAATACACATTTTCTACATCAAATCATGATATTTCAGCAGTAACAGCAAGCCATGGCACATATGACGGGTGATGTGAGAATGAGTTTGTGCAAGGAAGCATCAACCTATGTTAATTCTGTAATTATTGCTAAAATATTAACCACAAATGAAGATATAAACAGCATGAACCAGTCTGCAACTGCCCTGATTTTTATTGTCAGCAATTTTTGCTCATAGGTCTATAAGCTAGCTGTTAACGATTCAGTGAGTACAGCAGCTTCTAAAACAAAATTTATAGATCATATCTTTACTTCCTGAGAAGAAATCTTTTTAACTGTTATTTTGACCATTCATTTCTTCAACTTCTCTCGCATTCCTCACAAAGTACTCTCTTGCTCAGAACTTCTACTACCTTGACGCTACCATTAACACAGTATTGAGACTTTTATGGTATATCCAACAACTCCCGCTCTCAACATTACCACTTTCTCAGTGCATGTATGCTCTTGTTGAGTGCCTAAAAATACCAGTATAAATTCTGCTACAGTCAAGCCCTTTCACTGATCACGTGATCATCATATGGCTATAAAACAGACAATGCTGTAATGTTTGTTGCAACCCCTGCCCTTTCAAAGAACCATATATCCATGTATTTCCTCACAAGACAAAAGCCATTTTTCTTGATTTGCATTTTCTGTTGCCATCAATATACGTACACTACAGGCTAGCCAGCACTCGCACACATCACTGTGCACACAACAAGTTTATTACTGTCTCATCTCTGAAGAAGTGATTTGAACTCTGCCAAAGATTCTGTCAGATTTTTCAGCAGTTCATTTTTCTGCCTTTGTATTTCCAGACTTTGTCGCTGCAACTCCAAACTCTCCTGATGCATTTCTTTCAGCTCTTCCAAACGACGATTATTTTCAGCACGTGTTCTTTTTTCATACATCTTGAACCACTGAGGCATAGAAACTGTTTGTCGAGCAGGTGTGGCTTGACTGCTACCAAGGCGACCATTCTCATCTACAAAGAGACCAGTTGGAGCTGAGGTTGTCTGCACTACTTGACCATCATCAGCCACAACCAGCTGAGTCTGCGGCAAGCACAAGCTCTTACCTAATGCCTGCAGACCACTCAAGGGTCCCAGTGGCCCGAGTGGTCGTTTAGTCTTAGCCTTAACACTTTCACCATTGAAATTTTTGCCAACGACAATCTCTGATTCCTGATCAGATTCTTTTCCTTTTTTGCCTGCAGGTCCATTAGAATCTGACAGTGTTCTCTTTCTGTTCAAATCCTCAAGGTCTGAGTCGCCAAAATCACCTTCTCCGTTATCATCATTCCGTGAGGTACATGGCTGTTGGTTGTTGGTGAATGCAATGTTTTGGGCCCTTATCTCATTTTCACATGTGATGGTTCCTTTTGGTGGTTTGTTGGCTGGCTCTTGTTCAAGAATCATTTTTTCCATTTTCATAATTTCTTTCATGAGTGGATAGTACTGCCAGGTATGTGCCCGTCCACCAGTAGTAGTCCTCCTGTAACTGCAACACACATATACTAAATTGATGTAGTTTGTTGTTTTCTACAATATTCAATATTCATTTTTAATTGAAGTGAGATAATTTGTATCATGTCTACTAAAAACAAGTTTTCAATAACTTCAACTAAAATTCCATTCTCAAAATTTACACATGCTGCAAGGAGCCTCTTTTGCCACATTCTTCTTTGATTCATTGGTGTCATGTGATGAATGAAAAAAGTGCCCACAATTTATTAAAACAGTAAAAGTCAAAAGCTAAAAGTTCTTTCCACTGCTCTAGGGTAAGGCTTTAAGGTGTACAATAATGTGCTGTAAATTAAAACTTCAGAAGCATCGTCAAAGACAAAACAATTACCTGTCCCGCAGACTACGGAACTTTGCACTGCATTCAGCCCATGAGAAGTTTCCATAACCTTTCGCAACAAGTTCTTCTGTCACACGCTGCCAGACATTCATTTTCCTTTGGCCAAACTTGTGAAACTCAGGTAAGTACTTTTTATAGAGTTGAATCAGCTCCACAATTTCCTCATGATTCCAATATTTCAGTCGTGAAGGATCCACTACTGCTGGGATTAAAAAAGAAAAAAAATCCATTTTCTTCAACAATTCAGGATTTGTTGAAAAGTTTTTATGTTTTAAACATGCTCATTTATATGTAAAATAAGTCATTTAAGATTTAATGTGTAATCATCTGCTATGTGTGTATGACAGATCAGGCTACTTAAAACATATCTCCCGTGATGCTTAAATGAAAGTGTTTCAGAACGTAAAGCATTCCATCACCTGTCTCATTGGTGCCGTCAGCAGAAGCCCCTGGTGTCTTGCTGTTCTGCTGATTACTTGAAATCAGTTGCACTGGTTCAGATGGTGGAGCAGTCGTGGTAGAAATGTGGGTGTTGTGAAGACCTCGGGCTGCAGGCACAGGCAGTTTGTTAATGTGAGGGTTGTCTGGGGCATGCATAAAGCCTGGATTTGGATAGACTGGCATTGGCATCATGGGAATGTCTGGCCTGCCGGTGGGAATGGCTGCCATCATGTCAATTGAGTACCACGAAGAGGTCGCCGTCAGGGTGAGAGTGGTGCAAATACTGGAAGGTATACCGACTCAGAACTGAATATTAAAAAAAAAACGATAATAATAAAAAGCACCAGTCCATACAGTATCTTCTCATGGTACTTTTTACTTTGACAAGCCATTCTTGCACATGATTTGAATCAAACAGAAATCTCCATAGTTACTGACAGATCCCATATTTTACTTGGTTGGTTATAGTAAATTGCATTTCTTAATTTATCATTTACCACAGTGAGTTGTTCATCTTAGTTTTGTAGGATACATGAAAATAATTACATCAATCCAGCTGAAATGCATGAGCTAAAACTAGGATACATAGTCCTTCATTGTAGGTCATATAGGTTGCATCAAATGATATGTGATTATTGCATCACCTGCATAGTGTTTAATATTGTTCCAAAAGTTGCAAACTTGGACTAAATCATGAACACGTTTATAAAGTTACGTATTACACATTATCTTTTTTTTAAAATAATTACATAGTAAACAACACATGAGCCAGGTGTTAACCTAATTAGTTAACAAAAAGCAACTTTTGAGAGATGACTACAAATTTTTTTTTAATGTAACTGTCACAATGATGGTGCTTGCTACTGATTATAAGCTACTTAAAAATTGGCAGTATAAGCTGATGATTTTAATTTGACTTAAAAAATCTAAAATGGGAAATTATCAGCATGAACGTCTGCTACATATACGCCAAACGGCATCTTCCACCGCGAGCATCACTTGACTGTCAGTCACAATCAGTAAAACCTATAGTTATCACAGCAACGAATTTTCTTGGATGCGCTTATAGTTAACTGTAAACAACACCCATCTAAAGGGGAAGTAATCAGAAGTCGGGCTGTCTACGCGAGGTTAAAACATAGACTCATACACTCAACACACAAGACTGAACTCACTCAACACACAACACACAAGACTGAACTCAGTCTTCGCCAGTGAGCTACGTACTAATGATTAGCTTGTCATATTACTGTTTATCCACACACAAATGTTGCAGACAACACCGGTAGGAAATATCTATTCAGAAATATTCTTATCATAATATAAAAGAAATGGTTCTGGGTTAACATAAATGCATGAAATTATCTTTTTCTTTTCATCTCTGATTCTTAGTTTTCATACTGGACAATGAATTATCATGTTCAAGATGGCGACCTCGCCAACGCCTGAACTCGCACGAAGTGTCGCCTTACAAAAACTTACCTCTCTTTATGAGAGAAATGCATTGATGAAAATGCTGTTGAATATTAATAAAACTCAAGAAGAGCAGCATAAAGTTTTCCCATTGTTAATTTATCGGTATGCTCCATTCAAACTTACCACAGGAGTGTTCAATAGCGACACAAAAATCTGCCCGCGCGAATATGCAAATGAGTTCATCGCGTGCCCCTTGGGCGAAAATGAGCTCGGCTGCGGGTCTTTGTTGGGACTTTGGCGCTGACCGACCTACCGAACTGTGATGCGACGTAAACTAACCAACCACTGGGGGGGTTAGTGTAAGATTATGAAAACTTGTGGAATCTGTTGTTTTATATTTAATTTCAGAATTACGAAGAATACGTTTATGAAGAACATGCCCCCCTGTACGTCATGTAAACGTGTCGAGCGAGCGATTCTGTAATACGTAAAACGGTATTTAACAGACAGGAAGAGTGAGGATAAACATTGTCGACATGGTAGGATCAGCAACTGCAGAAAGACAATGCAGGATATATTGTACGATTTCAAATGTTGAGCTTGTTTTGTTTATAGGAGCTAAAAGTCCTTTAGTGGTTTACCGGCCCATTGCGTCAATGGATGTGCTACGCAAGAGAAATAATATGATCGTCGAGAACTTCACAACATAATTTCACATGAGGGTGTTGGGGTCGGCTGGATCTTTTTGCATCATTGCACTTTTAAAAAATTCTTTCTTGTAGGTTTGACTGTTGAGAGTTAATTGTTATTGTTGGCTCTTCTGTTTTGTGAGAATACATACAGGGGGGTGGTTATAGACAATAGAGTTTCACATAACTTAGTGGAGCAGATACAAATCCACACTCTATTCCAATTTTCTGTGGTTTAGAGTATTCACTATTGGTTTTTCTCTTGCTCTAGTTACTAACTGTAGGTTAGTGGGTCATCATGCATCATACAGTATTCACATTTAAATTTCACCAACTTTATTTATCCCAGATGGCAGTTTTTTGCAGCTGTATAGGAAGCAACGGTTAAAATCACACATTATAATCAACACTATCATTACACATTCATATCTGCCACACCAGACAGACCCCCATGCCACCAAAAATCACAATTCATTCATTTATGGTAGCGTTTAGAAGTTGCATGGGAACAAAGGACAGCCTTTGTTGTTTTGCATGCAGAATCAGTGGCCTGATGGAAGTTGTTGTAAGAGCCTCCCAACAGGACATGCCTATCATCACATTTAATTGTAGAATTTGAAAATATATCTGCCTATTAGTCTATTACATCGAGCCTGAAGGTCACTGATCTATCCCAACAACATTTGAGCAGGTCTATACAGCATGATTCAACCTCTTCTTGTCCTTAACTGGTAAACTGTTGTAATAACAAATAAAGGAGAGGGACAGTATATAAGATTTTTAGAACAGCTGAAGAAATCTCAGGAACCCTGAGAAAGACTTCAGCTTCCAGAGGAGGAAGAGACATTGTTGACCACTCTTCATGATAGTCTGAGTGTTTGTATCAGCGGAGTGTCCTGTTGAAGGTGGCACCCAGGTACTCTAATGCATAAACAGTGTTCATCTCCTTTGATGGATGACAGTTATGGTGGAGAATTTCGATGGTAATTAAAGACAGTCTCTTTGGTTTTACTGATATTTTTTTCTAAGAATTGTCATCGCGCCAGGCAACAAATGGATCCAAGGCTACGTCATGGGTGTCTATTGGCCTGCTGAGAAGAGAGAGGAGTGCAGTATCACTGGAAAATGTGACAAGATATTGTCCTTCATGGTTACAGCTGTTGGTATGTAGAATAAACAGCAGGGATAAAACACAGCTTGGGATAAGTGTCTGAATATGGCGATAAGTGTCTGAATATGGCGATATGGTTGATAGTATTACAAGCCAATAAGAAATTGCCAAACAACAGTTTTGCATGGGCATGTGGTACCTCAAGGTGTTTGAAGGATTAAGCATCATTAAAACCTCTCATTGTCCAGTATGCAAATTGTAGTGGGTCAAGATATTTTTCAATGACATTTAAAGTTATAGCTTTTAATGATTTTTTCCCCCTAGTGCTTTAATGACCAATGATATTAAGGCCATAGGTCTATAGTTGTTAAGATGCTGAGCTGAAAGTTTCTTCAGAACAGGTATAATGGTACATGATTTCCATACAGAAGGGACTGAGCATGAATCCAGATAGTACTAAAACAGGTGTTGGAAAATGCCTCTTAGCTGATTTGCACAGAAACAGGATGTTCTGCCACAAATACCATCAAGATCTTGAGCCTTGTTTTTCTTCACTCGCTTAAACAGCTCTGCTACTTGTTCCTGACTTATTACAACTCTCTGGAAAGGACTGAGAGAACTGAGCAGTTCTTCAATCTCCATGGAGAAGTCGTCGAACTGAGTAAAGAAAAAATTAAAAGCATTTGGCTGGGCCATACTATCTATGCTTAAGAGGGAGATCTTAAGTGTGCAATGGTGCCTTGAGAAACTTATTTTGCATTTGGCTTTTGAGAGGTGGCCTTGATGGCAGGGAGCTCTGTAAACAACAAATCACATTTTGGAAGTCTTGCAGTGATGTTGATAAAAAATTAACTTCTAGTCCATTTTATGGTACTTATGGCTAATTTCTTCCATATTTCATTTGTGTTGGCACCCAAAGCCATAAATCTTCATCAACTCATGACTGTATTTTTAACTTTCCAGTCTGCTGAGAGCCTTTATTGTGCCTTGAAAAGTGACAGTAGGTGTAAATCTTATGACCCACAGTTTACTATATTATTGATAATTATAGTTGCTTTATGTTCGCTAGACTTGTACAAATTTTCAACTAATAACTATACTCCAGATAACCTTAAAGCATTCCTTCATTGCATGATGACCAGTGACTTTGTGGGAAGGATATTTCTTTTTGCATAAAATTTGGAAACAAAAATTTATTTCTAATGATTTAGTCATTTGTCTTGTCTGGGGGTGGGTGCAGTGGAGGACATGAGGCAGTTAACTCCTATTTTGGGTGATAGTGACCAGTCCAATCTTTGACATTCCTAATCCAGTTCTTCCTCTGGCCACCTCCAAGATACTTTGGAGGACTGTCTTTGACAAGGTGCTGTGCTGGGTCACTTGGCCAAACCAGACCAGCTTACATTGCTTGACTGTTGCAAGTAGAGATTCTGGTGTCCTACAAGTGTGACAACTGTGTTTTGTATAGTCATTATTTTTATTTTCTCAGTATGAGATCCAGAACAGCCTCCTCAGGCACTTGCTCTCAAATGCCTTGATTCTCCCTTCCATGTCAGCGAAACCTTCCACAACCATCTAATGATTAGGTAAAACTCAATACAAAATACTGTTTTGAATATCTCTTTTGTTCTCGAGATATATGCCTACAAATATCACACACAGGTAAAAGCCATGTCAGGTGCCTTATTATATCCCCAGCTTTGCCACTGGCTGAGGTCTCTACCATGTGTTTGTATTCATGTACTATCACCACCTCTTTCAGTGTATGGTGATGTAAGTAGGCATATACCTGAGGAAAAAAGGGGTTTTCACACAGATCTGGGGAAATATTACTTTGTACTGAGCTTTACCTAATCACTGGAAAAAGTTTCACCTCACTAATATTTAAGTGTTATTTTCTGGTGTAAAAGAACATCAACTTGGGTATTCACAAATTGTTTTGATATGCATGCATGAAAGTGTTATTTTGGTTCATTAATTCATCACCTGAACTGAATTTTTTTTTGGTATTACCCACAAACCCTGCCCAACACCAGCTAAGCATGTTACACTACACACATGCACACACAAAGCTGAAGACAAGCTAACAGTTCACTACATGACAGAAATTTCAAAAACATGTTTTATTTTTTTGTTTATGGGTTTTATTTTGTAGATGTAATAGCAAAACTCATTAAAATATTTTGTACAGTCTATGCAAGAGTTTGGTCCAACCTGTGGTGTATGTTTGGAAGGTGTGGCTTCAATGTATGGTTGCAGAACACAATCATATTTGCATAAGGACATCCATATGTCGTTACTTCACTTTGGCTCAAGATAATATGCCCACAACTGCTAGTAAGAATATATTATATGAAAAATTGTGAAAATTTTCACGTTGACACAGCATCATTTATATGCAGAACAGAGAGGCGTCTAATATCCTGGGGCTGACAGACTCTTGTCCATAAACTTTCTCTTGGCAAAGCACAGCCACCACTGAAACACAAGTAAATCGAACTGACCATCTGCAGAAACACACAATGCAGCAGTCAACAAGCCATTCATCCACATTTCTCACGGAGCTGTTCGACGTTTACACAATGGGTTTTATAAAGAAGTATGTTTTTGCAGGTTAAAGAGAAAATTTGAAACAGACAAGAATCCAGTCTTGCATCTGAAAATTTCAATAGCACTTATGAAAAATGCACAAAATTTCCTAGCAACGCTGAAAAGTTGTTGCCTCCCTTTGGAAAAAGAAAGAAAAACTTATTACAACAAAAGTTGTACAATAGGGGAAGTTGTCAATAAGGGAATAATAGGTACAAAAATTTCCTCGAGAATATCAACTTTACAGCTCCCAACAAAATCTTTTTGTAACAAAGCTATCTTGGAAAAAAAAGCAGATCTTATTGTGCACACTCATTTTATGTGCTCATGATAAACCCTCTGATCATAATAAATAATGAGTAAAATAAGAACTTATTTTAAAATATTCTTTGGCTAGTACCTTGCTGGGTTTATCTGTCTGTGGGTCGAAGACTTTGTCCAGCAGCCTCGTGCCAGTCTCCTGTCGTAGTTGCTGAAGGTAAGCACGCATTGCTTCTGTATGCCACAGATAGAAAAGGGGACTATCTTGCATGAGACTAAGCTGAATATCACCATCTCACACAAAACACAGAATACTATCCCACACTGACTAAACAAATGGATTTTTAATAAACTCCTTTTAAGATTCTGCAGGTTGGTGTAACATGCTTTCATGAACACCTTTTTCAGTATTTAATCATAAAAAGAGCATATCCTCTTCTGACTTTAGTCTTCTACTCTTTTGCTCATTAGAAATGTAGAAGATAGAAAATATACTTGCTTTACCTTCATCATTCCTGTTGGTGGGTTTGGTGTACATGGCATTCAAAGGGAAACCACTCTCACCAGGAATTGGAAAATTAGAAATCCCTAGAGTGTACATTTCCTTTTCTCCCTGGTTTCTTGAGGAGCACTAAAACATAAACACACCACCATAGGAATGGTTGTTTTCTTTATTTAGCATGCAACAGATGATCACAATCTGTCAGGGTACCCTCCCCCCCCAAAAAAAAAGTTCCTTGTGCTTGCTGAACAACTGCAGTAAAATGTCTTTAGCTACAATCAGTTCTATTGTTCTACACTTTGCGAAAAATCATGTAACACTGTCATCTCGAGGAAAATGACAAAAAATTTTCCTGAAGAATAAGTCTTTGTAAATAACCATTTCTAGGGAGCCTTTAGAATTTCTTGTCCTATTTCCAAATCATACAAAGTGCAGGAACAATACATTGCCATAGTGACAACATATATAAAAATGGAAGTCACAAGCAAAATGCACTGATACAGATGTAAGGAGAATGATGATGACATGATGGAGACCAAATGATGGAGATGCAGAAAAGAAATTAACTTTATTTGTGCACCAAAACAGAGAAACCTGTTGAAACTGTTAACTCCTTCAGGTATCTAGGAACTATTTTTGATAGCCAGCTCAAATGGAATTTAAACACCGAACACATTGTTAAACATGGTCAACGAAGAATGCACCTTCTGCACAAGCTAAATAGTTTTTCAGTTAGCCAAGCAATCTTAAGTCGTTTTTACCAGTCATTTATTGAGAGTCTTTTATCTTTCTCATTTGTATGCTGGTTTCATGATCTCTCTGTCCAGGATAGGAATAGTCTGAATAGTGTTGTGAACATCTAAGATAATTGGTATCAAATAGAGGGATTTAGCTTCTTTTTGTGACAAACAGATAGTTAGGAAAGCTTCAAGACAAGAACTTTTATCATTACATGAACATGTACTATCAAAAGAATTTGTATTATTAAGCTCAGGTAAACGCTATGCCATGCCTATATATAAAAGTAATAGACATCTGAAATAATTTGTGCCATCTGCAGTCTAGCTGCTCAATCTTAGATGAGCTGTCAATGGTGTGTGTGTGTGTGTGTGTGTGTGTTATCGTAGGTGCATATATGATTATCCTTGTTGTAAGTTTTTTCTTATCTATCTATATATATGTTATACTGTTACTTGCCCACTTCTTTTTTATTTCTCATAGTTTACACTGTTGAACTAGAGCACATTCCCATATTCAAATTGCCCACTGGGACAAATAAAGTTGGTCATTGTCATTGAAAACCTGAGTGATTCAAGACAAGAACTCAAGTAGCATATAAACAAAATAAGTATCTAAAAAAGAACACCTAATATAGACTTTATAACACTCACCTTCTGTAGTTTTTTCAAACATTCACTAATGTACAAAGTAATGTAAATCAGAGTTCTGTCTGCTTCACTCTGTAATTAAACCAAGGAAAAAACAAGCACAAAATATGATGTCAGTAATTTTTAAAGAGAAAACATGCAAAGACTGACAACCAATATTAAATGCTCTCTACAGATTACTGTAATCATTGCTACAAGTTCAACGCTATAGTTATTGTCAATATCAAACACTGAAGCAAACTGCAAATACTTCAACAAACTCTTCCACAAAAGGAGTGTGGTTTAATGTAAGAGAGAGAGAGACTGTGTGTATACCAGCTTCTAATTGTGTTGTTTTATTACAACATGATACAGATCTAAACAGGAAGGAAAAGCATTAGTAAATATAGTCTTACCTTGATCTCATAACTGCGAAAGAAAATATTGGCTTTGAAATAGTAAATTGCTTCATCAATAATATCATCACCATCTGAACCTGCACAAAAACATTTCATATTACAAAAATGCTGCAGATAAATATATAATAAATACAAAGAAAACATAACAAGTATTGATGCGGACCTTGCATTTTGCTACATCATGAACTGAAGTAATGTAGATTAGTCTTCATTTATTGTGATTTATGCTCATAGATGGTAAGCAGGTTATCCCACAAAATGTAGTCCCACATAACAACCAATATATTTAGACTTAACTGGAAAGTCTATAAGAAAAACAAGCAGTTTTTAGGAAAACAGCAATCTTTAAAATATGTTGTGGCAATGGCTCATTTAATCTTAAGAAACAGTAAAAGGCATAAACTGATTTAAGCTGGGTATCTCAGTTTTCAAATACACTGGCTAATTTTTTCTTTTGCGGTTTTTTTATATCTAAAAATACATGCAAAAATATCTTGTTTCTGTAACTTTTAGGCCAATCCCTTGTAAGAGCAGAAAACCCCACAAATATATATCCTTGGTATTAATTCTCATGCATATGACTTTTCTGGAGAAAATACATTAAAAAATAATGTTAGTTTTTTTTTCCTGACCTGTTCTTGGTGCAGGTCCCTTGTATGATGTCTTGAGAGGCAACAGCGCCATGTTGCCAATAAGCTGGGGTGGACTGGTGAACTGGGAGTGGTAGGCCTGTAATACAAGCGCATGTAAAGAATAAACAGGTGGAGAAAGTGGATGACATTACTTGGACTGGGCATGCATGCATGCATGCGCACACACATCCACCTTAATCAGTGGCCAGTGGGTGAGTCAAATCAAGAGTTCAAGTAGTACTAATAGAAAGGACATCTGCGTGTGTGTGTGTGTGCGCGCGCGCGCAGATTACACGATTTAGATTTTAGAATATGTTAGGTGATATGCGCAGATTTCTATATGGTGGGAAATAATGAAGTAACAACGTGATAAACTGCTTCATATGGTGCTGACAATTATGCTGTAAGTGGGTATATCTCGCATCCCTCCACACACACACTCCTGTCCGCTTACTGAGTTTACATGGAACCACGCCTACTTGAACTGAGTTTTACCTTAAAACACGATGTTAACAATAAGTCTAAGAATTAAAATGAACTTGAATCATAATACAACTTCTTCAGTTAAACTATTCACTTTATAAAAGCCAGTGTCTAGGACACACGAAGAAGGAAATTGCTCGTTGAAGGAAATGCAATTTACCCGATGCTCTCTTTGGTCGCTGGCTTATTACTAAGGATAGCAATTAAGCTGACATAACCAAGACTATGAAGTTAACTGAGCAAGAACATGGAAATCAAAAAGCTACAAGAAAATAAGATTTTTCACCAATTCACGAATGAACTCGTTTAAGAGTGGTTAAACACTTACAGGCATCTTGTCTAGCGGTTGTAGCCAGGCTCTGCCTTCGGGTTTCACTTCCGCCGCAACCTTCCTTCCTCGTGTCACCTATATCGTTAAACAACATGTACACCTTAAATTCCATTTAGTCTGATTATTGAAAATTTATAGTGATATTTATTACAGTCATTTATAATATTAAAAAAAAACTATCGTTGTTTTGTCATTGTAAAATTTATGGATTTACATCTTAAGGGGCGGCAAAGAAGTGTAGTAGTTGTCGTTCCTGATAGTTGTTGGATTTCACTACGAACTTGCATATTAGACCTCCGTGATTTCACCGACTTGTGTTCAGACTTCTTTGATCTTCTGTAAGTCTGTGGAATTGTGTATCAGTGAGTCGTACTATTGTACAGTGGGACAAATCATGCCTCGTTATGCACAGCTTGTGATGGGCCCTGCAGGGTGTGGAAAGGTAAAGTGCTGGGACAATGTTACATGTATATATATAAGATATTAAGATATCATAATAACGATTTAATCAAGTGGTGCCCAGCCTTTTCTCGCCTGAGGGCCGAACTCGACATGATATAAAATCTCGTGGGCCAGAACATGGCGGTTTTGTCAGAATCATGCTGACATTAAAAATGAAATTATGCAGCGATATGCCAAAGTGTATTTGATGTAATTTTATTAATGTGACGTCTGCAGTTGTTTTTCAGAAACCAGTTTTGAAATGTTCGGATCAAACTTCTTCACGTTGATTCTCAGTCTAAGTCGAGAGTGAGATCCAGGTTTTGTTCTCTTTAGCACCTTTTTCACCCACTAAGTGTTCGCAAAGTCGTCATCATTCTCTGTCCTTGTTGTCATCTTTCATGTGGTGGAAATCTGCAAACCGTTCTTCAAAATTTTCACTCAACTGCTTGAGAAGTTGAACCATTTTTTGTTTTCAGAAACAAACACTAATCTGTTCCTGCAGCGCATATTGGAAAGTTCTCTTTCAGTTTGTTGTATGAACAGTTTCAAGTTAACTTGAAATGTACTTATGTTCGCATACACATGACAGATTAGCTTGTTTTTGCCTTGCAGCTTGAGATTAAGTTCACCTAAATGGGCCGTCAAATCGCACAAGATTGCTAAATCCCACAGGCATAAGGATTGCTAACCTTGAAAAGCTGTTTTGAATTTTCAGTCATGAAGATATTAATTTTGTGCCTCAAGTGAAAAAAGCGTTTCAACGCTTTACCTGGATTCAGCCAGCATAGTTCACTGTGATAAGCCACGTCACTGTGTTCAGATTCAGTTTCGCTTAGGAATTTTTTGAAAGTCTTGTGATTCATCAATAACTTCCGACACTTCTATGAACCAGTCTTCGCCAGTGGTTGTTACAGTCATGCTTTTCATCATTTTCAGTTCACGCAATTTAGTAATTTTCTGTTCGTGGCACAAACCAACATACTGATCACACGTAAGCTTGTGTTTGATTTTCTAATGTCACTTAATATTATGCTCCTTAAGCACAGCAATAGTCTCCTTACAAATGAGGCACAAGGACTTCTCCTCTTGTTGCACAAAAAAGTACAAATTCGTCCACTTCTCTTGCGGCACTCATAATCAACCTTACGTTTCTTAGCTCCCGTTGAAATTTTCCACAGCTATGATGATTGCATGAGCTCTCAAATCAAGTGCTAATGACAAACTGACTGACAACAAAGGCATTAGCGGCAGAGACAAGGTCTGAAGAAAAGTTTAGCTTCTGAAAAATTTATGTACACCAAGGAAATGGTGACCATGTGGCGTCATCAGGGTGATGTTTCTCTGTGTTTGGTTAAAATGAGCAGGCCGCATGAGGCACCTTCACGGGCCATAGGTTGGGCACACCTGATTTAATCTGTATATAACATGGATTTGTTTGTACATGTTAGTTTACCTGTGCAGAAAAATTCAGTCGCAGCAAACCACTGATCCAGATTTGGAATAAATCATTTATGTTAATATGGTTGTTGCATGTAATTTACCATTATAGTTTTGATTATACTTTCAAAAATGGCTTACTTGTAGTTGTTTAAATTTGCTTTTAACTGCAATGATAATATCATGGATGTCACTGCCAGCCGATGAAAAAAAAATGTACATGAAAATTTCATTTGTTCTTTGATCATTGCAGTCCACCTACTGTAGCAATATTGTGAAACACTGTGAAGTACTGAAAAGATCGGTACAAGTGGTCAATCTCGACCCAGCTGCAGAGCATTTTGACTACCCAGTTTATGCAGGTAACTACCCACTCCACCCCTTTTAAACCACGTTTTAATTACTTTCCAATCACATGAGTATGTATGTGTACGGTAGTTGTGTAAACTTGGGAAGTGAAATGTTAAAGACCACACATCGATTTGGGATAATCTTTTGTGAGGATGGTTTACCACCTTTTCTCCCTTGCTGCCTTTCTTTCTACAAAATAAGTTTAAACATATTTTTTTGTATTTCATTTTTGCTTCCAATTCATGTCGTGCATCTGAGATGAAAATATGTTTCCTTCATTTTTTATTTTGCCCTTGCAGATATCCGAGAGCTAATTCAAATTGATGATGCAATGGAAGATGAAGAGTTGCATTTTGGACCCAATGGAGGACTTGTGTTTTGTATGGAGTGAGTGTATTCACTGTTGACCTTAGATACATGTGTTTTCAATTCCTAAAATGTTATCATTTACAGTGTGACGGCCTTTGTCAGTCACTGAGTTTTTTTTTACTGAGTTAAAAGTTGACAGTTGATAGGGAACTGACTTCAGTTAGTTTCCACCTAAAGCCATCATATTTTGTTGTCAAATAATGTCTTAACCTTTGAGACTGGAGATTTCATTTTCAGTGTCATTACTGTGGTCATAAAGCTCTAAACATAGGCATCACAAATCTGGAGATCATATCCTAACCAGGATATGGTTGCAAAAATCTGGATGAAATGGAGCCTGAGAGAAAATACAGAAACAGTAACATAGTATCCACCTTTAGCATCATTCTTTTGAATCTGGTTGTACAGGAGGAAACATTTGTACATATTCTAGAATATAGATAAAACCAGTTTTTATTATTCACTGTGCTTTTTCAAAGATATACTGGTTGAATGTTTAATTTTTGCCAATCTGTAGATTTGGGAATGTAAACACATATGGGTTCTAGGATTCTGCCTTCTTATTATTAAAACAGTTGAGTGCCAGATCAATCTTTGAAATGTATAGGGGTTTTCTGTTATTTAGGCTCAATTCAACATTGCACAGTCATTAAAAAAAGAAGTATCAAGATATTGCAATAGGAGTGACTATATTGTGATCTAGAACAGTGGTGCACAAGTAAAACTTTACTAGTGAAGGAAGAACAAGGAAGAATGAAAACAAGGAAAAGAAAAAAATGCGGCGTAGAGAAATAATGGTAGAAAAAGACTGAAACAAAGAGTAGAAGAGTAACCACAATTTTCCACCAATAAACATGTGTTCATTGAGATTAAAAAAAGGCCATCCCCTAATCTTAGGTTGATGGGGAGTAAATTGCTAGAAACCTCACTTTTCTTGGGGCCACCTTTACGTGAGAGCAGTGTCCATTTGCTCTTCCTTGCTGCCTTACGTTACCCAGCCCTCTGTGGAGTCAGGTACCCACTCCACACTCCCAGCAGCAGGGTCGAGTGGGGGAAGTTTTCTGCACCACACAGCTATTGAATCAGAATGCCTTTTGGTTTGGATACCAGTGCTTCAACTACTTGGCTAATGCTTTGGGGGAAGCGGATATAGTCTTTGAGACTATTTTCCTATTTACTCTTCGTGTAAGAGTAAATTTGTATGGTGGTAGAGTAGACTGAAATTTATACTGTTTCTGTCTTCAGGTATCTGATGCAGAATCTTGACTGGCTTCATGAAGAGCTGGATGATGTTGAAGATGATTATATTCTTTTTGACCTTCCAGGTGAACACATTTTATTTTTGAAAGCTTAATTAGACGATAGTTATTGACTTCTGGCAGTTACTTTTGATTTTTTTCTGTAAACCCTTGTCATGTCAGTCTTCAGAGATTCTCTGAGGGATTGTCACTTGCACACAGCTTCATGGTGACTTAAAGATTTTTGAACTGAAACACTGTTATCAGTGTGTGACTTTATGCCTCTATCGTCCTCCTCTCAATACAACAAATAGGCTCCGTAATTCTGACTTCCTTGACAAGTTTACACAGCTCCTTGATCACATGGTATCCACTCATGTTAGCTCTGTCTGCAAGTCCATTTTTCTTGAACTCCATAGAATCAGCCATATTAGACATCTTCTCGCTATTGCTTCCACCAAGCAGCTTATGTCGGCATTTATATTGTCCAGACTCGACTATTGTAACTCAGTTGATCTCCCTGACCAAAGAGCTAAGAAAAATGCTGCTCGTTTTGTATTCCGCTAGTATACAGCTTGGTCATGTCATGGCACTTCTGTGCGATCTGCACTGGCTGCCAGTTGGAGCTTGCATTGAATTCAAGATCAACATACTATGTTATCATGTTGTTCACGGCTTCGCCTCAATCTGTCTGCCTGAGCTTTTGTGACCCTACAAGCCTGGCAAGTCAGTTCACTCTGCCCATGCCGGTCTTCTCACTGCCCTACGTATCAGGCTGGAGAAGTTTGGCTGTCACTCATTCTCTTTTGCTGGCCCCAAATGCACTAGAATGCACTGCCTCTGTCTCTTCCAACAATGGACATGCTATGTGCTTTTCAGTCTGGACTTAAAACCTATCTATGTCAGAAATACCTACTGTAATCTGTTTATCCTGATGGTTACTCCCTCCACCTTCTCCTTGCTGTGTTCTTTCATGATCCTAGAATTGTTCACTGTGCATGTGTGTTTGTATGACTGCCTGATTGTGATATCCTTCTCTGTCATAGGGCATCGCTACTTACTATCTTGAGCTTGCTATATGCACTATATAATCCTACTATTATTATTATTTATCTCTTATATTTCTAAGCTCTTCATTTTAATTATCATAATGTGCAAGAAATAAATGTTATTGTAAGGTTGTGCAAATATATTTTAAAAGGACTGGAAAAATACATTATAAAGGTATTTTGCCACCGTAAATATCACATAAGATTTTTTCAAAGACCATTTCTTTTTTTGTGTGTGTAGGACAGATAGAGTTATACACTCACATTCCTGTTATGAGGAAGTTGGTTGATTCTCTTCAAAACTGGAACTTTCGTGTATGTGGTGTCTTCCTGCTTGATGCACAGTTTCTTATTGAGCCATCAAAGTTTGTCTCTGGAATTCTGACAGCCCTGTCTGCCATGGTCAGCTTGGAGATTCCTCATGTTAATGTTATGTCCAAGCTTGACCTCCTCAGCAAAAAGGACAGGAAGGGTCTGGAGAGGTGAAGACCAATCATCCAAATTCATGATGATGTTATACCTTGCAACGCCATATCACAGCACAGTATATTACTCCCCACAGCATTGCCATCTTGACAGTGAAGATGAGTGTGAATAAATATACTCACCTTGTAATAAGTGCTAAATAAGTACTAATACACAAGGGTGCATGCAGACTAGCCAAATCCTAGGCCCTGATGTTTAGTCAGTTTGCTCTAGCAGAATGCATTACATTTCTTAGTTATTTTTAAGATATACATGTCAAGGTGATTTCATTTTATTAAGGAAGGAACACCATATTTGGATGTCATTTACAGATACCTCGAACCAGATGTGAAAAGTCTACTCACAGAAGAGTTTGATGACAAAAAATTCAGCCATCGTTTCAAAGCATTAAACACAGCAATGGCATCAATGGTGTGTATGAAGATTCTGACAGTTTGTGTGATTCATTGTTCTTCACTGTAGAAGGTGTAGTTTAGGCACATAGCCTAGCATATATCAGCGTAGAATGTCTAGTTTAGACATATAGCCTAGCATATATCAGCGTAGAATGTCTAGTTTAGACATATAGCCTAGCATATATCAGTGTAGAAGGTCTAGTTTCGACACGTAGCCTAGCATATATCAGTGGTAGCGGTGTGCAAGAGCTTAACATGAAGGCATGCTCATCTCCAACTTTCTTCAAATGTTTAAATCGCTGATCCTTTTTGTTTTTGATTTGGATAATTAGTTGTTAGAGTCCCAGTCTTTGTGTAGTAATCTTGCACTGTGCATAGTTGCTTTTTGCACTGTTTACAAACAGACTTGTCAGTCACTGCAATTTTTCTGAAAAAAAAGACTTTTTGGCTACAACTTAAAAATGTTCTATCAGCAACTGTACTCAGTATTTTGGCAGATGATTATTTTTCAACAGATAGACGACTATAGTCTGGTGACCTTCCTACCGCTAGACCCAAATGATGAAGACAGTATCAATAATGCACTCATCCAAATAGATAATGCCATTCAGTATGGTGAAGATCTGGAGCCACGCGAATACAGGGTAAATTTTAGCATGCAGTTAGAATCAGGTGTGATCAAGTCACAACAGTTTGTCATATTCAGTGTCACTAGGTTTACTGTCAGCTAATAGAAGCTTGCATTTATCCAGCAGGCATGTAATAAAAGTGTTGATATCCTATGTAGCACTAAGTTTACATTTCCATGCATACATGCACACATGCTTGTGTACAGTCAAATACATTGACCTGGGACAGATTGTAATGGCTATAAATCAGGAATGGATTTTTAAATGGTAATTTTATCTTCATTTTTGTAAAGGTTCTGACGATGAAATACTGCACTATAAGAAATCATTAGCAGACCCATTTAGAAAGTAAGCTCTATTGCAGTAATGGTCATCTAAGAATTATATTTTCTTTTGTTTTCATAGGAAGCTGAAGATATCAGTGCAGACGATGACAGTGGAATGGACTAATGGCTTGTTTGTATTAATTAACTTTCATCACTGTCTCCATTTTCATAACCCATTTAAATGATGGTGTACTATAAGACGACATCAAATAAGAGAGAGAAATTGGGGGGCGGGTGGTAAAGGTAAAGTTATTCCAGAGACATCGTAGTTGCTGGGAAGTGAGGTGTTAGGGGACATTCTATCAGGGCTAGCATTTTGTGAGACTAGCTGGGGAAAGTACACTTTATCACATGAGTATCAAAGTAGTGAGTGTGCACATCTTTGGTTCGGACACTTGCTCTAACCACTAGGCTATCCACTTGCCCAGACAGACACAGATTGCTGGCCTCTGAAGTGCATAAATCTGCACAAGAATGATACAGTTTAAACTTTTTTGAGGTAGGGCTAGTAAAACTGGTATTTTAAAGGATTGTGAATGATATCATGCATAACATGTTTTTTGATGTTTGCTTATATCTTCTGGAGGATAGGGGTATAAAATTAAAGCAGGTAGCAGAAAAAATAGTGAGAGAAGAATAAGAGAATCTTAATCAACATTAAATGTCTTTGTCTTTCATTGTTTCTGTAATTACTGTTGACTGGGCTGGTAAGCAAGACAGTCTGGCATAAACAGGTTGTAGCCCTGACCAGATGAGATACATCCTTTACCAGACTAGAAACTTGCATTGTGCATCATCATTACACAATCCATTATACAAAGCATTGTACATGATGCAGGATATTTACAACAGGCAGAGCTAATGAATATGGTGCTTAACACATTGGATGTCTTATGAAATTTCTTCTTGAATGTGATGGATTTATTACAAGAAAAATTCAGACATTTTCATAGTTATTCAGCTGCAATGAGTGCATCCATTATGAATGGTGTAGGAGATTTTAATTGTAGCTGTGCATGAGTTACACATGAAATTTGCTGGGTGATGTGTCATAGAATGAAGACAAGAATAACTGAAACTGTGTCGGAGAATGTGTGTATAGAAAGGGCTCCTGATGTTTGAGAATGCATTCTGAGAAATGTGCTCTGTAAACAATCCTGTAAAGAAAGTATATAAAGAATAAATTTTGTACATGTACTTTTCTGCAATTTTTGTGCTTGACAGCAGTATAACTTGTCAAGATAAATTTCTTATTGCCAGAAAGAACATAACATTGCATGCAACATTAGTGAATGACATGATGTAGAAAACCATCTTCCTTTTTGGAATTTCGAGTTTAAAGCATTAATTAGTACTATAAATTGAACCTGTTGAGTGTAGTATGCTTTTGCATTTAGTATAGTCTTTAACATTCACTATCACAGACAAGGTGAGGGAAAAATCCTTTTAAGACAGCACCAGAAAGGCCAAAAGTTGAACTTGTGGAAGATAATGTGAACGAAACTGTTCCAGAAATATTTACAAAAAAAAACCCCGCTCCACATGGAACTGTAAAATATGTTATACACCAAACATCTGTTTTAAAAATATAGAATATTCTTTATTGTTTCAAAATTTATAATGAGGTACTTCTTTAAAATATAGACATTAATCCTTAAAAGAAATACAGAACATGCAAATAGGTCATGACACCTCTTGCTGATCCTAAAACAGTCAAGTGGCCCTGTTTAACTATTGTGATCTGTGTGGCCCAAGAACCTTCAGGTTAACCCATTGGTTACAGGACACTGTTTGGCCTCAGTAAATTTTGGATATTTTGCGAAGCATGAATCACTGACATCACCATTGCTTTTCTTTTTGCTTCCTAAAATCTTTATACAAAATCCAAACATATCTATTGTTGATAATTGTATTAATTAAGATTCAGATTTCAGAATGTTACATTTGCATTCTCTATTATGATGTGTGTTAATATCTAAAGTCTTTGTAATAATGATTAGGACTAAACATTACAACAAATTACTTTCATAAGCAAACTTGTCAAAGTTTTGCAAAGACAAACGTATCTAGTATTATTAATATTTTAAAAGTTTGTTTTATAGTCATACCTATTTTTGACCCTACCCAGTCAATGAATGTCATTTTTAAAAACTAGAAATTTTATTAGAAGCATAGAAGTTTGTAGGGAATTCCATTGTTTATAAACAATCGGTAGCACGAAGCCATCTGTTATTGGATTTGGTGCAACTTCAAAATCAGGCATTAATTATAAACATGATTAAAATAATAAGACAAGCTAGAGATTGATAATATAAAATGCAGCACAGTGAAATACTACTGATGAACAAGAAATGAAATGTAGCTTGCCAGATATGTGCCAAAGCACTGCATTAGAAACAATGAGAAGCTATCTTCAGTGTCTATTGAGATGTTCCTGAAGCCAAAATTATCTGTCACATATTCTCATCTAACAATGATTAATAATTTTGTCACCAGTCTGAATTTGTGCACATTTTGGAGCCCTGTATACATTTATAATCTGTAGAGGAGATTACAGGTTTGCACCTCACTTATACAGAGAATGCAGTGGATGTTCCAAAGGGTGGGCTTAAACCATGATAACAACAACTAAGTGTTGTCTATAGCCCCACACGCTTCTGTGGACAGCTTTCAGACTTCTAATGTGGATAAAGGTGGGGGAAGCGGATGGCCGAGTGGTTAGAGCGCTGGCGTCCGAACCTAGAGCGCGCCGGTTCAATTCCCGATAAGCGCAGCAAACTTCCCCCAGTCGACCCAGCTGACGGGAATGGGTACCTGACTCCATAGAGGGTTGGGGAAGGTAAGGCAGCGAGGGAGAGGAGATTGGCACCACCCTCATGTAAAAGCTGGCCCCGAGAAAAGTGGGGTCTCTAACACCTCACTACCCTACGACCTGAAAAGGTTATGGGATGACCTTTACCTTTTTTAAAGGTGGATTAGAGACATTGTTTTATATTATGAGAGTCACTACATCTAAAACTATGGTATTATGATAGTAAAACAACATAATTCCTCTGGAATTCTCACACATTTAACTCATAATAGTCCACAAAAGTAGTACCAAAGGTTTTCAATCAACAAAGATATCATTCCACTGTTTCATTCTTGCCAGTTTAAAACTTTGGAAAAAGAAGTCACCACTTTGATTCAGTACAATCCAGGAACTTGTCAGAAAGTTCCAAGCTGAAGCACATAAAACTACTATGTGGCATTTAATGGGTGAAAGAAAATAGTGGATCAGGGTCTTTAGTCCTTCATCATGCCCAGCGTAACTCTGGTGGTGACACAAGTATCATTGCTGCAGCACTTCACAGAATTCATTCATATTAACAGCTTTCAAGCCGGTTTATTTCTCCTGCATCTGAACATCCCATTCAGCTTGCTTTCTGCTGTTGTTATTGATGAACAATTGAAGAAAATGGTGAGATTTTCAATGTGATGGTATATCTCTTGACAATGTCAGCAATTCTTTACTCATGGTGCTGGAATATAGCATTGATTAATTTAACCTTGTCCTTTCCACTCACTGGTTTGTCATATGGTAACCTTATGCCCTTTGCTCTCAGCCCACATTTTGAGTAACTGATCTTGCTGTGAAAGCTGCTTCTCAAATTTTGAGACAAGAGATTTGAGATCCTTGATTGTGATATCCTTCTCTTTCACCATTGTGGCTAACTTCTCTGCCCGCACTGTTGTCTGGGCACAATTCTGACAGTCCCCCTGCACAAATAAATATAAATTCAGTTATTAAATAATTACATTATCACCAGTTTTATTTTAAAATGTCATATAAAATTTAAGTTTGAAGTTGACACAGATGGGTTGAGAAATGACCACATTAACAGAGGTGTACAGAATAATGCTGTTCATATTATCTTCTGTAGGCAAAAGGCAGACCATACTACACCCTTCCTTCAGCTTCACTGGCTGTCAATTTGTAGTCTTTCATGTACAGCACATTAAGCTTGAATCCACACAGGGAAATGCACTTTACAAATTTAATTCTTCCCATTATTGTCATTACAGCAGTAGCTTATATCTGAAGCTAGCTTTTGAGGTTGAAGTACTGTTAGATCTTTGGGTATGATGTGGAGAACAATTGTACTGTTTATATCATTCTGCAGTAACATTGTGTACAGAAGAGGTGGGGTGCTCTCCTCTCCATCAGTCACAATAAATGAGGATTTCTTTTAATTCTTCGGCTGGTGTTCCCTTATGTGTTTACACTACACTTTAGTGATCTTCAACCATTGTTTTGTAGCAATGAAGTCCACAAGAGCACAAATTACTACATCCCTACATGAACATAACATAGTTTTCACAATACTTAAGCGCATATACAAGGAATGTCAATGTTGAACTGGTGTTTATGACTTCCAAAGTCTTGAGTTCTTTTATGCAAAAGTTATAAATTCATGTCGTTATCATAAGAAATGGAATGGCTACAATCATGATAATAGCCATAGACTAGCTATAAACTGGATACTGTTCAGGTCTCTTTGACAAGTTTTGGACTGGTTTTTTCTTGGAAATATACCTGTTTGTTTTTGGTGAGAACCTTGAGTTTTCCACGCAGCACATCACATTCCTCTTGAATTCTGGCCAGCTCTTTTGTCAACTCCTCCAGCTGTTGCTGCCTTTCCCTGAGTATTGATTACAGCGAGAACAGTGAGCCACTCATCTTCACATCACATGTAGGCACTTGATCAAGTCTGCCAGAACTTGTAATAATTACAATGCGAACATACCACATGTAGGCACTTCAATATCTGCAGGCAATTGACAAAGGCTGGGAAAACTTGTATCATCACTATACATAAAAACACTTCATTCACATCCACACCACTTATGCTCCACTGTGCAACACAAACTACCAGGACTACATGTATTTGTCTACCACTACTGTAGTCATTTGTGTTCTCCAAGCAAATCACTGCCATCTGTCTGAGAATGTGAACAACAAACTTCTCCATGTTTAGTCAGGGTACTGTCAGTTCTGAGCATTATTTAAGGTTGGAGTAACTTAATGTTAAAATGGCTAACCACAATCATCACTTAAAGCATCAGCTGATTTGAACCCAGATGCAACATTAAGCCCATATAAGCACTCAAGATTAATCATACTCATACAAAATTCCAATTAATGTTCAGAATTATTGCCTAGAAGGTTAATGTGAAAATCACATTTCAATAGCTACAGCACAATACACAAAATACTGACCATGAGTTGCCTTTAAGAGCATCTGCCATTTGCATCTTAAGACGAGACAACTTCTGATCTCTGTCGGCTATCTCCTTATCTTTCATGACCTCCATTTCTGTCATTTGCTTTGTCAGCTGCAATCATAGATCACCACCTGGACCTCCTGAATAAACAGTTACTTGTACTAGCTGTCCATTCCTAGTTATCTTGTAAGCAAGATCTGGCATCCGTGGCTGAATGTCCAATAGTGTAAGGTCAGAAAACAAACTGTTGTCTACTATTTCCTCTAGACAAGCATATTAAAATTTTATTGAAGAGTGTGGCTTGACTTTGATGCTTGAGGGGGATAAAGAGGTTATAACTGGTGCACAAAAAATAAATAAGTATTGTTGCGCAGAGGTGCCAAGGGTGATCAATTAGGAGTGACCACTACACCCTGTGTGAAGATATCTTTAGAGTGAGTAATTTGCAGACAATACACAAACAATGGCTGATGTGGAACTTGAAATATAAATAATAACTGATGTTTTAACTGCAGTTATTAAAAAACCTCCAGTACTGGCGATATACTACATCACTACGGTACTAAGACCAGAAACACCTGCAGTTGCAGCATGACATATACGTGTACTACCACCTACATCACAGCGCAGCTTATCAAGGTTTTCCTTTGCTGTTTTCTCCTGCATTTCCAGGTTGTTCTGCAGAGCAATTATTTCCACCTGGGCTTTCTGACGAGTCATGGAATGGCTGCATTGCTCCTCATCCAATCTTTTTTTATAGTCAACTTCCTGACAACAAAAATTGGGTTATAATCTGAGTGGCCAAGAGTATCATAGTTTCCTGCACAGGTAAAAGATTGATTTTTAGCACATGCAAAAAGGCTGACCTAAAAAAATAACTGCATTACTGACCATGACAATTGACATGCAATTCCATTCAGATTTACAGTTTGATGCTCTTTTCAAAAGTGGCTGTTAATCTGTGTATGCAGCATTCCATGTAACATTAAATAAAATGTGATTGTCAACATCAAGCTGTAAAAGCCACTGAGTTCTCATCTTATTAATCACCAGCTGATGCTTACTGGTTTTTTTCTGTGGGTGAGGAAGTGGGGCCCTCATACATACTGATGGTAGTAATGGCATAAATAAAATGTGACAGAAGACAACAAAATGCTTTGGCAAGGTCAGCATGAGTGTTAAGTATTCTAAGGCTCGTGTTTAAATGCAGTCCTGCTTTCACTAAAGATCTACTTAAATGATGATAAAATCAAGAAAATTTACCAAAGTTTTCAAATCCTGCTTTAGATTTTGTGCAACTTGTTTTTCGTCTGCCAGTTGCAATGTCAGCATCTCCACCTCTTTCTGTAGTTGTGCTATCTTCTTTCTCAGCTCTCCCTCAATAGCCTTTTGACAGATCAGGGAAGAAGGAATACACTTACAGTAAGTTTAATTTACAATCAACAAAAGTAAGGTCACAATCAGCATACTTCTAACAGATTTGGGGTACATATCTTTGTACTTTAGGATTGTTGCATAGATCTCTACAATAACTCAGGTCAGTTGTACTTCTGGGTAAGATTGGGTAAAACAATGCAGTTTTGACAAAACCATGGTATGGTGTCTTTTGATAGAGATACAATACAGTTTGAGTAGAAGTTAAGTAAGACTTTAATTAAAGAATGTCATAGATATAATGTAGAACAGCACATCACTGTCTTGCAAAAGACAGTTTGGAAGTTGATTTCCAATGACACAGACTTTGGCTATTCCTCCTTTCTCGTGTATTGTTTAGCTGACTTGCTGTTGCAAACATGGGAAGGGTGATGTTTGGCATCTTACCTGCTGCTGGCCTTCTGTGCTACAGAGACTGATTTTTGTTGGTGGTGTGTGTGTGGGTGGGTGGGTGTGAAGAATTGGAGTGGAAAGTTAGTGGAAAATGTGGCTCCAGCTACAAATCATTAGATTGTTTTGTCTTAGAGAGACCACACAAATGATGCAGTTATTAGTGCACTAAACCTGTAGCTGATACTTTGATCGATTTTGTTATAATTATAACCAAGATCTCACCTTTGCTTATTTCTTGATAACTGGCATTAAGCAAGCAGATAAAAGGGACTGATCTTACCTGTGCTTCCTTGATTTCAAGTTGACACAACTCATGAGACACTGAGGTAGCAGGTGGTGAGGATGACTGTGCTGCCGGTTTTGCATCTTTTGGTGTTGCAGATGAAGATGAAGGCGATGTATTTTGTCTGTCATTCTGTCCTGATGGTGCGACCTCTCTAGAGCTCGCCACAGTCAAGGCACTGCCTTGGATCCCACCCAACTTTCCATCTTGATGTTTGAATGCTGAATTATTTAATTTCGGCAGGTGGAGTTTTTCATCAGTAGTCCCTGTGTGCCGCAATGATCCCAAAAGTCTTGTTCTTTTCCCACCCCCACGAACTTGTGAAAGTGAACTCATTGTGTCAGATTGGAATCATGCATTAAAGTCTTTAACAGAAATTAGTTCTAGTAAAAAATATAGTTTGCTGTTGTTTTATAAAACTTGTCAAACTCTTCTGATTCCGGATTTGTCATTTCACAGCTGATAACATTGTAGTCTCGATTGGTCTTACGCCTTGACGACTCTTTAAACAGCTACGAATAGATTGGTATCAGTACTTATGTGTGAAAATTTTTCTTTAGGAAACCGAAGAACTGAAAGATGTTTAGATTAAAAAAGCTCTTTTCGAAAGACTCGAAATATCAATTCTCAACTTTACGATATCAATAAAGGAGAAAATTACGACGAAGGCACACAACAACAGATAAGAAAGCAAACCTAATTTTATCATTATCTAAGATCATTCAAGAAACCATAGGTGCTATTTATATATTACCATTATTTGAATACAAGTATCTTAGTCTGTTCCGAATGTTTTTCTCTCCTTCTGCACGAAAGAGAGAAAAATGAGTCTATGAAATGTAATTCCGTTGCCAGTTTTCGCTTTTAACATACATCTGTTGACATGGGCCTTACAAAGTCCCGTGTAATAATTTATAAAACGAAACGATTTAAATCCCTGTGTCAAAAGACTGAAATTTGATGGTACCTATATCAGTCTCTAAGACATGGAGACGGCGTCTCGGTTTCTAGCCGCCATGTTGGGTGAGTGAAGGGGAGGTAATGAGCACGACACCAAGCAGACGATAAAAGACCACAAAGAGGGGACAAAATATGATCGTGACGAGAAGCGATAAAATTTCCCGTTCTCACTCGCACAAAACATCTAGGTGTTCTAAAGTTGTTATGGATTGCTTTTTATAAAGATTGTTAGTTGAGATAAACTGAGCCTGCAACACTGACAGTCAGCGTCGAGCAGGCTACGCTCACATATACTGGGATCTGAACAAGAGCTCCAATCTAGTTTTTAGTTCTATCGGTAACCAAAATGAACAGTAAAGTAAGATCAGTGTACCATATCCTTGCAATCGGACACACTGGAATTATTCTCTTATTTTTGCACAAAGATGGATGTTTTAATTCTTACTTTAAGTAAGTTTACTGTTATAAAGATAAAACTTTTTCAAGTGCATTATCAGCTTTATGATGAAGTATCTGTGTTTGTTTAAATTAAAATTATGAGCACTAAAGAAACAAAACAAACAGAAACTATATTCTTTGATCTCTGTAGTCTCCTTAAATATATATGCAAATTCAAGTGTATATATATAAATTCTTTCATTCTCATAGCCAGCCACTATAACGTAGTCTTCAGCTCATGACTAATCATCATCAGCAACATTATTAATTCTGTTTATTTCTGTCTCTCCTACCCCTAGCAACCATTCTCACCATGCCAAGAAACATATACATGTATCCTTATTTAACCGAGTGGTGAGGTATTTTTGGTGTGTCTCAGCAAAAATAAATAACTTTCAACACCCACTCCAACAAAGGCAGGAACAGTCAGCAGGTCTGCAACCCTTTATTCCATGGACTTGTACATTACAATGGCCACGGCTTCATCATGTCATCAGGCGCTAAAAGTCAGGACTGTCTCTTCCCTGCTTCTTCTATCTGTCACACGTGTGTTCTCTCCATGCCGTCCTGTGTCAGCTCTGCCCTCTGTCTCCCTCTCTCGTCAGCTCAACTTCCCGCGGAGTGATTTGTCACTTGAACCCTACCCAATCACTGCTGAGCACCTTTTTCAACTGTACCGATGTACTTCGTGCGCCAAAACAAAGTCCAGCCATATCTAACAACTAGCTTACAACCTACTAGAGTCTGCCAGACCCCACTCATACTCAGATGCATCTTCTTAACATGAAACCATATATATATAGTAGATAGTTACTGATTAGTGTTAACATTGCAAAGGTGTGAAAGTAAGATGTATGCAAAAAACAAATCTTCTCCATTGTGAAGTCATTAGAATCTAGTTTATAGCAGAAACACTTTCATTCCTCACCAGGCAGGATCACATTACAGTAACCTTAAGCAAATATGTCATATGGATCACAATGACAAACTTCAAACTAGTGACCTCAGAAATGCAAATATTTGAAAAAAATATGTCAAGCTCAGATTGCAAACCTTATGTGTAATGCCATATGTAGTACTTTCACAGTCAGTCCTTTTCAAAACGACTGTTTGTGTGAGGAGCTTGTATCTGATTATGGCCATTATGCCTCTCACACACACACACATATATACATGAATGCATGTACTATGAATGGACAAAACGTTTTCTTTTAGTTGCAGGTTCTGAATAAAGCTTGCAACTGTGTTTCCGCACCTGACCGATCAATCCTGTAGGCTGCAGCATGGTCTTCCTACACATACTGTAGGAAAGATCCACACAGCTCTAACACCTAAATAAAGGTGTACCATTCAACTTAATTCATCTAGGCAGGCACATACTGTTGAAATACTTTTAAGTTCTTAATTGTAAACCTGATATTTGCCTGACAATAACACAAGACTTTTGTGTTTCCTCTAAGACCATAAGCTAAAAATATAAATATTATGAAGTATATACAAAAGACTTTTTGAAATCAAGATGCTGATACAGAAATGGTTTGGTGCTGGTATAAACAAGTGCTTCTATTTCATCACTGTATCTGTAGCAATCCTCAAGGTTAATTGCCTCTTATAAACAAACATCTCAAGAAACATCTAAAGTGCAGATATGTGCACTTTGTAGCCTGTTTTATCAACGTCACATGACTAGGTATATCTGTTCTCATTATACTTAAAAAAGCAATGTACTTAGAGAGGCAGAAAATGAAATAACTGTATAACAGTCAATAAACAAAGCTAGTGGGTATATATAGATGAAGTAGAGAGGTGATTTGAGTAGAGTAGTATGGTTCACTTTGTTATGTTTCTGTGTAACAATACAGCGAACAAATGACCAGATTAGAAAGGTCTACATCATGTGAATGTCAAGACTATAGTCACAGCTACACAATGACAATGCATTCTACAAGTGACTTCATTAAAAAGTTCCATGTAGTGTGAATCTAGAGTTATGACTCATCAAAGTCACAATATAGCGCCAGTGCAATGATAAAGTGATGGCAGTCTGTATGGTATAAGCTGGGTGTTTTTGTTTCCTATGTTTACAAATGTGTGTGTGTAAAGTCCATGTCAGTTCTCGCCAGACAGATCAATCAAATCAGTGGAGTCGGATTTTGTAAGCTGTTGTTGCCACATACTGGCATAACGGCCATTTTGAGCTAGGAGCTCTTCATGCCTGGAAAGAAAGAAAGCATATGTTATTCATGTCTGCATTGAAATCGGAAACATTTCATTTTAATTTCATTTGCAGCTCAAGCATTTTTATCATTATGACTGACATGTAGCCAGGTGATGTCCAAAAGAATATTTTGTAAAGCTGCTACCACCCAAAATATTACTTCTAATGCTATTTGCATGAAAAGTGTTTTTGGTAATGGAAACAATTAGCTGACATTCATCCCATGAGAGCCTCATAAAGGCTTTGTTCAGAAGGGAAGTCTTCAGGCAGGTGTTCAAGAAAATAACTTTCCAAAACTCACGTGCCACGCTCAATAATCTCCCCTTCCTGGAGAACAAGGATCTGATCGGCATGAATGATTGTGGACAAACGATGAGCAATGATGATTGTGGTGCGATTCTGGCACATGCGTGTCAGTGATGCCTGAATGTTTCGCTCTGTTGTAGTGTCTAGTGCTGATGTTGCCTGTAACATTCATAAAGACATTGTTCACTATATTTATAACAAAATCGTTACAGCTGCTAACTGAATTACTACAGTGAGAGCTTGTTTCAGTCTTGTCAGTAATCGATGGTTTTGCACAATAAAACATCTTTCACTGTTTGAGGGCCTGCACGTATGTGCGGAGAGAAACAGGTGCTACATTTGTATATCTGTCAGTAAAGTCCACTGATCCACTTTATAAACAATGACAAAGTCCACTGACAGACTTGATAAAGATTGACATAAAACAGGTGCATAACCTCATCCAGTAGGATAATGGCTGGAGCCTTCAGAAGCGTCCGTGCAATAGCAACACGCTGTTTTTCTCCTCCGCTCAGCTTGAGTCCTCGCTCACCAACCACCGTGTCATACTCTGAAAGAAGATTATGTGTGTAAACAGTATCCAAGGGCATTCGGTAGAAAGCTTTTCTGTGCTCATCATACTAAACATGTATAATGCGAATGTGTACTTATGATCTTGCCATATCACATAATTTTCTGTGCTGTATATGATATAAATAAAATGTATATTAATGTGTACTTCACAGCACATTTTGTGTCTGCTATTGTCCTGTGCATACTACAGACCTGCCCTTTAGATGGAGTATTTATTAACTAACATTTACTCTTGTTACACTGTATTTAATACACACCTAACCTAGTTAACAATGTACTTGTTGATTACACAACTGCCCTTGTTCCAGGTTACTTACTGTCTGGAAAGGTTATGATGCGTTCATGCATTTCAGCTCCCCTGGCTGAATCCCAGATCTCTGATTCTGTTGCAGATGTTCTACCATAGCTTATATTGTACCTTTAGAAACATTGTCATTTGAAAATAATTCAGTTCAAAATAAAGTTTAATTTTCAGTTTATCACAATTGAAGAAGTCTATTTGAGCAGAGAAACAAAACAAAACAAAATATTTCTTTAGCAGAAGTTTCCAAAATTGCTGGTGTTCTATGTAAACTGGACAATGTCATTGTATAATACCCATATTGAAAAGTTAATGTCTGTGGATTATGTATCCTAGATGAAGAAAACTTTTTTCATGTGTAACCATGTCGGCGTAGCTATCATCCTTGCTGAATAGCAGTCTTTGGGCTCTCATGGTATGTCTCACTGCTACTAAAGAAAGCACTGATCATCCCTGGTACTATAGCTGTTGAAGGGAACAGTTTGCTGGGTGTCATTACAATGGTCTTGAGGGCTAGAACATTGTGGCATCCCAAACATTGCTCTATGTCAAAGAAAAGAACATTCTTGCATCCTCCCTTCTACTGAGGATGCTCTGGATGCCATGTCCCAGCATCTCAAACCAACATATGATTTTTCACGTCATGTTCCAGTGCCTAGGGTTATTATAAGTGTGATGGTACCAAGTGTCTGTCCATGTCATTATAATAGCAATAATATAGTAACAATAATATAATAGCTGTTATATAATAACTATAATGCTGACCTTATGTCTCTGTTGAAAAGAACAGTGTCCTGGGGAACAACTCCAATATTGCTACGCAACGATTCTTGTGTAACCTGAAAAATTAAATACCCTGCTATGAATTTTTCCATGGTGAAAATATTCAATGTATTGAAAATTCTGGAAGAACTGAAAGCATGAAAACAATAAATGCCTTATTAAAAATATTTTCATGTTAGAACCTCAAAAATTAAGAATTCTATGGATATTTTAATGCTGGCAATCACAGAAATACTTTGAGAAACTTCAGTACAGCCATTCACATAGCAAGATGAAGCGTTCAAGCTTTATTTTAATTTTTATTACTGAAATTCGAGAACGTCATGTATAGTTATGAATTATGTTTACTTCTGCATGAGATGACTGACCATACACACACTGACGTCCATATATATATAATTATTTCAAAAGTGAATTAAATGCTTGAGATTTCTGATAAAGGTAGATGACTGGATGTACAGAACATAATGCTTCATAATAAGACATGATGAGGATACACAGGCCCTCAAGAGCTCAAGCTACATAACAAATGAGAGAGCTTTAAGGTGTCAGAAGACAAAGTGTAAATTGTGTTCAAGGAGGGCATCGTACCTGTGCCACATTTTGGTCATCAATTTTAATCTCACCACTGGTCACGTCATAAAAACGAAACACAAGACGAACTATTGTGCTTTTCCCACTCCCTGTGTGTCCAACCTGCTCAACAGAACACATCAGACATCACAAATACATCATTCAACATTTTTTGGTTCATTTTTAATGATCACATTGTGTAGTCACAAGTTATACTTACATCTAGAATTTAAGAACAGTTAATGACAGTCTTCCACTTCCACATTGAATTCATCACAAAACCCTTGTATTACATACCTGAAACTAGATTTACCCAGAAAATGAACATCAAGATGTGAAAACCTTTTCATTAAAAATTAATGATTCACATGCTAATGTATAATTGTAAGGTGTACAACATTTCTATAAAAAGAAACATTCACTGAAGAAAGCTCACCAGCGCAAGAGTCTGTCCAGGCTGAATTGTGAAGGATATATTTTTCAGTATAGGTCGACTGAAACGCAAAAAAACAAAACAAAAAAAACCTTTCAAAACATTTAAGCTTTTGACTTTGGACTTGTAATTATAATAGCCATACTGAGAATATCATTTCTATGTTTGAATGTAATGTAGAGTGATACTCTCTAAATATAGTGCTACCTGTGAAATACAAATTGTATTAGAATAGGTTGGCCACAAGGAAATACTTACTGAAGCACACAATCCAACACCAAAATAAAGTATCTCAAAGTGAATATTTTTTGGTCTGTGTGTGTGTGTGTGCGCACGCGCATGCATTTGAGAGAGCGAAAGTGTGTGCATGTGTGTGTGCACACTATGTAAATCCACACCATATTGTCTCATTCTATCAATTTTTTTAAATATTCCTTGATTATAATTATTATTCAATTATTATTTGGAATGGCCTCCATACAGTTGAGACTTTACATGCTTCCTAGTCTGGACTTAAATCCTGTCTCTTTCAGAAATACATACTGTAATCGGTTTACCCTGTTACCTTCTCTGCCTTCCTTCATGTTCCTTCATGGGCAATGTACACGTGTGTTTATATGTTTGCCTGACTGTGATGTAGTCCTTCTCATGGCATCACTACCTACTGCCCCTTGTGTCTTGTATAGTGCATTGAGCTTGCCTCCACGTGGAAAATGTGCTATATAAATCCTATTATTATTATCAAATCATTCTTGCATTTGCACATACATGGAACAACATATGGGCACACATACCTTGGTTCATATGAAAAATACACATTGTGAAATTCAATCTTTCCTTGGGACAGGACAAGGTCCTTTGCACCTGGGACATCTTTAACCTGTAGACCAAAGCATGGCTTATTTCCGTAGCTTGAAAAAAAATGTTTCGTTGATGATAACCTTCACTGAGAAAACCATCCTAATTACCTGCCCTTGATGAAGTGGGCTGCATAACTTTCACAAAGACAGCTCCCTTGAGCTATAATTTATTTACAACGTACTTTCAAGGACAGCAACTATCACAAAGCTCATTTCCTATCTTGTGTCACACTTCATTACAAGGACTCATGATATTTATTATTACAGGTTGTTATCTGCTGCTGTTTACTTCAGCTTATTTTTTTAAATCAGACCACTGGTTCAAGTTTTCTCCTGTTTTACTGCTGTTAAGTTAATTACTCTTCACCTTTTCTGCCAGAGAAATATCCCTGAGTATAATCATTAAATGGTCTCTGCAGGTGATGGTTTTTAGAGAGTCTACACATTTCTTTGTTTACCTCACAAATATTCTGGAGTGGAATGATATTAGAGAGTTACTTTATCTTTGACACATGTAGCTCTGAGTCTCACAATGGTCACACTGACATGTCTTCCTGGATGTGACTTACATTTAGTAATTTTAGTGGGTCAACTGTTAACAGTGTCTCTGACACATACATTCCTTGGTTTGAGAGTGTTGAAATGAAACTTGACCCAGAGTACACTGGTAAGCTATGAAGGCAATTCTTAAGGTATAAACAATATAAGCAGACACAAATGCTCACAGGTTTGCAATGCAGGCATGCATGCAGACAACATAGAAATAATTACAGCTGAAAGATTTTTTTCTCACTAAATGCATGCTACTTACTTCTGGCTCTATATCAAGAAGATCAAACATATTTTCCATGTCTGTGAAACTTTGCTGCATCTGTCTGTTTATGAAATAAAAAATGTAAGCATTAATGAAATGAGGTAAAGAAAAAAGCATGAAAAGAAATTGCTAGAAATATATAAGTTTAGTTAGCAGAAAGAAGGAAAATGAAATGACCAAATAAAATGTCAGTTTACAGTATAAATGAAAAAAGTATGGCAGTGTGTGTGTGTGTGTGTGGAGGAGGGGGCTGCTGGTTGTGACATGCAAAAAAGACAGTTTCTCCTATCCTTACCAAATGTGGCAGAAATAATCTTTTCATCTATTTGGAAGGTCATAGATTTTGTTTGGTTCAGCTTTATTGCTCTGAGACATGTTCAGTTTAATGTTTATGTTCTTTATTTGGTACTGGTGGCTCCAAATTAAAATATACCACACATAAGATACTTGACAACATTAATTTGAGAGAGCATCCTATGAGAGTAAAAATAGACAAAGACAGGCCGGGTAGGCAGCAAACAGATGAGGGAAGGGACAGAATCCCAGAAAGTAAATGAGGGAGGAGAGAGTCATAGGCACCAACATAATTTATCTCCCCCTTTCTCTTAAAAATGTCATGTTTCATTTGCCAAACATGTCATATGGGACATCAAGAGTACAAGTGTTTCACTATTTTGCTACACTGATGTTGCACTTGAATAAGCTTGACTAAAAAAAGTGATAGATTGAAAGCTGAAATAAAATTACAGCTGGAAGAGTCAGCAGAATAAAGAGAATCCAGGTGAAGTGGAGTACCCTGGCTTGTTAGCCATAATAACAGGAAATTTAACAGAAAAACTGTGCATTGTGACTCAAGTGACTATGTCAGCTTGTTGTCCTGAACTCAGTGATATCTAGTTGTCCTCATATATACCTGTAGTAGGCACCTAGGGTGCTCAATGGTCCAAACAGCTGGGACAGGTAGGAGCCAAACAGGACATAGTCACCAACAGTGAGGTGAAGAGTGCCAACACCACTGACCACGGCCCAGGCACAGAGCATGAAGCCAGCGATATAGCCAGACGTAGTCACAACATTCTGGCAGGCCTGCCACACTGTCACCATCACTTGTGATGTCCATTCAGCTTTCTGAAAAAATTGTAGAAAAATGCTATATTTTATAATTACTTAAACTATTTGAAACAGCTTTTTCAAATACAAGTTTGATTTTGGATGTCATCAAATATAGCATATAATTTCAGTGCCTTAATTATTGAAGACAGTTTCTTGCCACAAAGCCCACGGCCAGGTGAAGCCCATGTTAAGGTGTAAAACTTTTGTGTCCTTTAGTCTTGGGAACACATTTAAGGGTGTTACAAATGATCCAACCATCCCTGTTAACCACCTAATCAGAGTAAGATTAAAATAAACAGTGTTTTATCAGTTCACAGTTTAACTCAAATTGCCTTCTGAGAGCAAATTTCACAAAGGTTTACAACACTATAAAGTTCAGTTAGATTTTTATGATTGACCTAACTCTTATGTTATGGGTTGGTTGGCTGGGTAGGGAAGGAGCCTCCAGATAGGGAACCAAGACATGGGGTTCTGGGGGAAAGCGAGAAAAGGTTACAGAGTTCAGTCATTATTGGTGGTGAATGTTGGAGCTGGTAGCCATCTTATTCTTGCCAGTTTGCATTCCTCGCTCTTGAACCCCGGAGGACTACCATATTGCTAGTGTAGCATGCTTACATTAGAGGTAGAATCCCAGTGCTGCAGTTTTCTACTGTGGTATTTGTGTTATTTTCAGTACTCTTTTCCACTCTTCCATTTAGTTATCTAATCTTTATTTTATTTTAAAATTTATTCTATATGTTTATAAATACACTTCTTTCTTTAATTATTTGTTGCTCTAATCACTCAAATTTATTGTGAAACTTATTCTGGCTTGTAAATTTTGTTGTTCAGATATATATTTTGTTTTCTGAAAAACAAAAACCTGAACAGCTCTTTAAATAATCACTCAGATAAAAAAAAGAAGAAAAGGATATAACAGGGTAAACAAGTTGCAAGTAGGTTATAAAGTGCAATCTTTTCCCCAGCCCCTCACTAGACCCTTAAGGATTTATCAAGAACAATAATCTGCACTTACCTGATAGGCCATGATGGTTTCCTGGTACTTGTTTATCTCAAACTTGGTGGCTCCATAGTATTTCACCTTGACAATAATCCAGAGTATACAAGAATAATGAAGTAATAAAAGGGAGATAATACAAGCGACTAAAATTCCTGGAACAGATTTCCTCCCTTTAATCACTTTTCGTGCAAAGGATGACCTTTTTAATTATTATTATTTTTTTGTATCACAGTACATGAAAATTTATATCTATAGTCTAGCATAATGAAGGGGTGTTACAAATCTAACACCTAGTATACATGCACATTCAGTGGCAATTGTACAGTGTATATATATATATATATATATTATTTTGACAAGCCTTCATTCTAGTGGACATTTGCACCAAGTTGTCTTACAGTTTCAAAGTTGAGGAGTGAGTCCACAGCCCTGGCATTGGTTTCATTGTCCAGTCTGTTCATTTCTCTTCTAAATTTTGTTCGATATTCCATCATATTGAAGGTCAGAACTGTCACCAGGAAACAGGAGAAAATGAAATTATTATTTACTCAAACATTTTAGACATTATCATGCAAATAGTTTAAATATGTGTTTAAAGGATTGAAAAAAATGGGTATGAACCTGTTTACTTTTGTTTGCTTGAATTGTGATTCTCTGTTTACTGTGAACTAAATATGTATTTACCTAACTTACTAAATGTGTTTAACATTGCCAGGCTAACTTCACTTGCAAAAAGAAAATAATAATAATAATGTGCAAATGTTCTGTCAAAATGGCAGATTGGTGCTGACATGTCTGCAGAGTGTTTTACAGCATTCAAAGTCTCTTGTTTCATCATCAATTTTTCATTAAAGTGATGAGCATGCAGATTTGTCAAACTGAATTTTCCCTTGCCACAAGGTGTCATCATTGTTGAAAGTGCAATATTGTTCATTATTACTATTAGCGCTAACAAGTGGCATGTTTCTAATTTCATGGTCACCACTAATAATGCAAGATCCTCTCATCATGCTCTTAGTGGTAAATATTTCAGCTACTCTTGCAAAATCATACTATATGTTATGTGTAAGTGAAGCTACTACTCATAGTTTGTGTTAACTCTCTTGGTTTGAAAGGCCACGATCGTGGCTTTGCCGGGTAGCACGGGCAAGGCGATTTTCATTACTTTTTATTGCAAAGTTCAACTTTTCTCTTTTCCAAAAATGTATAGGTTTCTTGGTCTAATGTTTATCTCAGAACAGCAATAATAAAAAAAACAAACTTCACCCACTGTCGTCTTCACAGTCTTCAGTTATAAGCCAGTCATTGTAATGTTATATTTTTTTTTATCTTGAACCAAGAGGGTTAACAAACCACATTTTATTGCAACAGTAGGAAGGTTTTTAAAATATATAACCATAGGTTTTAAAATATAATCATGCATAAAAACAAAATGAAACTTTCCTTACAATTAAAATTACAAAGAAGATTCATACCTACAAAAAGTGTGGCACAAAACAAGACAATGAGGCCAAATAAATAGCTGAAAGCAGTCACAAAGTAAACAACGGCTATTACAACATCTGCCACTGTTGGAAGGATTGAGAAGAGGGTCAGTCTGTAAAAGACAATCCAAGAATCTCAATAACCCAAGCATATAATCAGGAATAATATTATCGAGGGAAATTACAAAATATTAATAGTCATAAGCCAGTCAAGTATTAGGAATGTAAATGACAGATATGACTCAACATTGCAAATATATTGTGCAATCTGGTTACAAGCATGCTGTCAGACCAAAATGCAACATTAATAAGACGAAAGCATGCTCCGACCAGAAGCTTGATACATCAGATGGAAATCAGACGGTAGATTCATTGCATGCTTACAAACTGTATGGTCATGATAAAGATGGATAAAAGCCATGAACACTACCCAAGATCATATGTAGTAGTTTATATATGGTTCATGGCTGTACTCTCTAATAAACAGTGTGGTTATAATGGAGGTGTAAGTACTCTTTCCAATTTTATATTATAAAAAAATCTTGTGTGATAAAAATTTAAAATAAAAAAATGAAAATTTAATCCTTGTAAAAATATATAAAAATGACAATCTTGATCGTAGCATCTTATAACATCTATTGCCATCATGACAACCATATCTTATAACACCTATTGGCTGTCAGGATAACCAACGCCAGTCAGAAGCTTCTCACGTCAATAAGCTGTTCATACTACTGGTGCCCCGGTCAACTATCCGTAGGACTGCTCCAGTCTTTCGTGACAAGTGCCAGCGTAAAGAAAGCCTGAGAAAGAACAATGCAAAGATTTTAAAGGTACTATGGAAGGAAACTTTTGTACAAAACAATTTAACTGAAACATAAAAAGTTTGCATAACACTTAGCAAACCATAGCCCTATTATATGAGTGTATTCATCATATTACCAAAGACCAAATAGTTTAAGTAAAGAACAGCACACAAATTAAAATAAAATTAAAAAACATATCAAAAAGTTAGAAAATCAAATACTGCAAGCATAATAAATGTTAGGTGAGTGCATAGCAATATAATAATCTTCAGCTCTTAACATGGTGGAATTATTAGAAGTTACAGTCAGTACTTGAGGAAAATTAAATGCACAGGTATCTATTGTCAAATAGGCTACAAAATATGAAGAAAACCACTACCTGTGCAGGTGAGTAAAGACCTCCACCTCCATACGTCTGCTACAGTACTGGGTGACAGCTAGCCAAATCTGAGACTGCATCTGGCCCAAGACTCCCCCACCTTGTCCTATAAACGAAAGTACGGACAGTAAAAAAATGATGTTGCTTTACATATTTTTATTGGATGCTGGAAAACATTGTATTCACTTGACACCAAGAATGAATTAGACAGCAGCCAAAGGAAAGTTACAGATTTTTTAAATAGTGACTGTATGTATTGAAAAGGCTATTGAGTTACTTCTGCACAGATAATATTCCTCAATGAGAGATTTTGTTGCATTTTCAAACCTTTTTTCCTTCTTGATCCAGATTTAAAATGTCTGTCAAGATGGGATTAGAGCAAAACTTTCAAAGTTAAAAATGGGTTCTCAAAATATCGGTGTCAGTTAGTCGGTCGTCAGCTGGTCCTGTACAGGACGACCAGTCCAGTACAGTCTTTGATGTTCGTAAGTCAGTTCTTCCTCTGACCACCGCGGCGTCGGCCACCCTCCATGATGCCTTGAAGGATAGTCTTCGACAAGGTGTCGTGCCGGGTCACGTGACCAAGAAGACCAGCTTATGTCGCTTGACTGTTGATAGTAGAGGTTCCTGGTGTCCTACCAGTGTGACCATCTTGTTTCTTACAAAGTCGTTGGTTTTATGTTCTTTGTATGAGATCGGTAACAGCCTCCTCAGACACTTGTTCTCCAATGCCTGGATTCTCCTTTCCGTGTCGGCGAGCAGAGTCCACGTGTCACATCCGTAGAGTAGGATCGGCACTACCAGGGATTTGTATAGCCTGTACTTGGTAGTGAACTTTATCTTATGGCTATGCCAGATCCCATCTAGCCTAGCCATTGCTGCTGTTGCTGTTGCGATCCTGATGCGGATATCTGGCGTGGAGCTGCCGTCCTTGGAGAGGGTGGCTCCCAAGTACTTGAAGCTGCTGACCTCTTCGAGCTGTACCCCGTTCATATAGGTCTCTGCTTTGCCGTTGCCATTGATCATAACTTTACTCTTTTCTGTGCTGGTTTCCATTCCATATGCATTTGAGGTGTCTGTCAGTCTGTTGGTGAGGTCTTGCAGTTCTTTGTTAGTACCTGCTAACAGATCTGTGTCATCTGCAAAGGGTAGGTTGCAGATTGGTCTTCCACCGATTGAAATGGAAGTATGATGGTCGTGGAGAGCTTCGAGCATGATGCTCTCCAAGAATATATTGAACAGCACGGGTGATAGGGGACATCCTTGACGTAGCACTAAAGTAAGCTCCTGTTTGGTTGCTCAGCAGTACTTCAGCCGTTAAGCTATTGAAAAGCGCTTCAACGACGTGGCCTTCTTCAATGTTGAATTTCCGCATCACATGCCATAGCCCCTCGTGCCAAACTCTGTTGAATGCCTTTTTAAAGCAAATGAAGTTGTGGCAAAGGTCCCGCTGATGCTGAAGATGCTTTTCTATAAGAAGACGATAGTTGAAGATCTGCTCAACTGTGTTTCTACATGGTCTGAAGCCAGCCTGTTCTTCTGCTACCAGCTCTTCTGTGGTGGTTCTGATGCGGTTCTGTAGGACCTTCAGCATGACTTTGCCTGGGTGACTGATAAGGCTTATGGTTCTGTAGTTCTGACACTGTTTGCTGTTTCCTTTCTTTGGGAGGAGTATGATTAGTGACTGCGTCCATTCTCTGGGCCATTCCTTGCGCTCCCAGACTCTCTGGCACATGACAGTTAGGGCCTTTGTAGTTGCTTCCCCACCCTGCTTCAGCAGCTCAGCTGGTACATTATCAACGCCTAGTGACTTTCCTCCCTTCAAACTATGTACAGCTCTTTCGATCTCTTCCCGTAGGACTGGTAGGTCTGCTAGTTCGCTGTCTCTAGTCTGGTTGTTTTGGAGAATGTTGGCATCGGTCTTCAGTTGATAGTTGTACAGGTCCTTGCAGTATTCAGTCCATCGGTTGAGTACAGCATTGCCTTCTGTGAGAAGGTGACCACTGCTGTCTTCGATGACTGAGATCTTCTGCTGGTCTGTCTTAGTGAGGGTCTTTAGAAGTTGGTAGGCCTTTTTGCTGTCACCTCGTGCCATTCCATCCTCGATGTCCCAGCACTGTTTCTCGATCCAGTTCTCTCTAGCTGCCTTCATCCCTTTCTTAATAGCACAGTTCACTTCTTTGTATTTGGTGGCTGCTTCTGGTTTGCTTTTTTTTCTCTCTCTTCAAGGTCCTCCTTTGGTCACAGAGGTCTAGGATGTCATTCGTGACCCATGGCTGTTTCTTATTCCTATGTCGCCCTAGAACCTCCTGGGCTGTCGACAGAAGCACCTCTTTGATGTTTCCAGCGAGGGTGTCTACATCACAGTCCACCAGGTTCAGTGCGCCAAATTTTCCGCCAACCGTGGCCTTGAAGACTTCTGCAACGTTTGGGTCTTGCAGCTTCTGCAAATCAACGCAAATTCAGGGGGTGTTTGAGAGTCGCTTCAGCCTCAGCTTTAGGTTTGTTAGAACAAGGTCATGGACGTTACCTCTGTCAGTGCTTGGGTACATCCTTGCCTTGGATTTGTTGATGCTGGACTTGAAGTGTCTTGGTTGCAGAGAGTCCTGATAGCACAGCTATCACTGGGTTCTCTTGGATCCAGTGTCAGTATCCAAAACATGAAGCCAGGATCTCATGTCATCAACATGAAGCCAGAATCTCATGTTGTGAGCACAAGGCTAGTATCTCATGTAGTGAACACAAAGCCAGTATCTCTTGTCATTAACACAAAGCCAGTATGTCATGTTATCAGTACAAAGCCAGAATCTCATGTCGTCAACACAAAGCCAGCATCACATATCAGCACAAAGCCAGCGTCTAATGTTAGCAACACAAAGCCAGCATCACATATCAGCACAAAGCCAGCATCTAATGTTAGCAGCACAAAGCCAACATCACATATCAGCACAAAGCCAGCATCACATGTCATCAACACAAAGCCAGTCTATCAAAGTCTCATGCAGAATGTACTGAGGACAAAGCAGGTATTTCATAGTGTTGTAAACACACAGTTTGTCTACATGAAAAGATACCACTGCGTTCTCTGAAAATCTGTGGTGTATGAGTGTAGAAGATTTGAAATATGACTGTTTTTTTGTGTGGAAGAGTATGATAAATGTATAATGATTTATATGTGAACTACGGTATTACCCCTGTCTTTTGAGTCACAGAGTATTATAAATGTATAAGATATAATTATGTACAAGATTACCACCAGCTCCTCGGAGAAAGAGAAGTGAACAGTAAATGAGGATGAAGTCCCAACGATATGTCAGGGTTTCAGATCCTGTGAGACTGTTAACTGAAACAAACACCAGACAAATATCATGCAATAAGACATTTCTGTCATGTTTATTCATCTATAAAAAGCAAGAGTCTGAAAATAAAGACTAAAGGTAAAGAGTCCCACAGCAGCCTGTTTGCGTTAAGAGAGTGTCTGATAAAAAAAAAGTTAATTCTTTGTTGATACTACAGTGTCCTTCACACACTCAGTCAGTTGTTTGACAGAAAAGGCCAAAGCTTTGTAGATGTTTGAGATAAAGTCTGTCTAAAGAACAGGAAGTGTTTCGGTCATGGACACAGGCAGAGTGGGACTGTGTGAAAAAGTAAAAAGTAATAGAATGTTCTAGAAGGGTAGCTTGCGCTTTCTGCCCACTGGAAAAGTTTTACTCTTCCAGACGGGCTATGAGAGTTGCAGAGTCTATAATCGTTTGAGGGAAGAGAAAATTGTACATTCTCAGAAAGGTGAACATCATTGTTTTTGTGTTTGCCAGATATATGTAAAGGAATTTTGATATTGTAAATTATTTCTCTTGCAATATATATATATATATATAGTTGGTATTGAGGCAGAGACACAGGTGTGATTGACTAAGAGACTTGGTCCCTCACCCAGCCCACAGAAAGGATGACTGGCTCGAAGGTCGACCTATGCCTCACATTATGACAAAGATGTCAACCCCAAGAGGTGACACCTACACTGAGTAGTTTTTGAGAATTTTTTTGTAAATTCAGAGGATGTTGATTCCTGAGTGACATCCTCAGAGCTTGGTCACATGAGTGGAAAGCTGTTCTACAGTACAGTCAGTAAAATTAATCTAAGAATTGAAATGTTCTTCCCAGCCATGGGCTGCATTACTACAGAAAGTGACAATTGAACGAGAACTAAACTGTTGGAAAGGATTTTGTTTTTCTTTTGTTTCTTTTGGTATACAATTGCATTTTTTGTGTGGGATTTGAAATTTGAAATGGAACTATTGTTTTTGGTTAGATAATTTAAAGGACAGTGCATATAAAGGTTATTGGTTGGTGAGTGTCATTTTTGTTTGCTGTATGTATTAAAGTAGACAGAAACAGCAGAGGCAGATGTAGCCTTTGTGAAAGAATATGTGAATGTCCATCTGATTGCATGATTCTGACGAGGTGCATATGAGTAGTGCGACAATGATTAGCTATAGAGAAATACGAAGATAGATTTTTTTTACCAATGGATTAGTTCTTTGAATCTTTTGCTAAAGTCACTATTGTCTGAAAAAAAACCCCAACAAACCTATATCCCTGTTGTAAAGGGGAACATAGAGGTTGACTATTCGACCACAGACCAGCAATCCAAGACAAATAAGAACAATTGTCTGCAGAAATAGGCTTCCCTTTGGCCACACTAAGGGTATCATGAGTTTGATCTTGTGTCCAATGTTGGCCCACGTTGATTTGGTGTCTGTGTTCTCTGTCTTGCCATCTCTCAGGACACCCCGGCCTCTGTCTCCTGTGTTCTCTGTTGTTCTGCTGCCATTCTACAGAAAATATAAAAAACTTTTTTATTCAAATCAATGTCACAACAATGTTTGATGAAATGTGATCTCAGACGATAAGGCTGGAAATAGAGTCCACTGCACAATAATGCGAAAAAAAATTTAAACAGTAACAAATCATCGTCATCAGGAGTGGTCATCGTGTAGTTTGACAGTGTGGCCTGTGTCTACCAGCTATATACAGGAATAGACAAAGATCACAAAGTTACAAGCACAGTGCATCGAGCTCAGCACTCGCCAACAGGACTGCAGGTGGCTGTTAAATGGATTGATGTAGAAACCTTACATCACGAGTTCTATTATATACAGAAAGAAGTTGTATTAACCGAAGCAGTTACAACATGAGACTATTCTCCCACATTACTGTGGCTTTGCCCATCGCCATGAACTGTGGACAGTTAGGCGTGTTATGGGCTATGGTTCTTGCCGTCACCTGCTGCATGCCTGTTTCACAGCCATCTGTAGTAGCTAGTGGTCACATATAAGATGAAAGAAACCAAAACTAGGCTTGTAGCAGTTTTTGTAAATGCTGTTAGAATGGAGTGAGGTATGAGGAAAAAAATTGTTTATCACGCCATCTTATGACATTATTACAGTTCCTCTCTAATGATAAATAAATTTTCTGATAGATTTTCTTTTATCATTCACTCAAATTATTTAGATCGTAAATCTTATTCAACTAATTTTCCCATTTTCTGCCTCCAGCAATCAATAGATTTGATAACCTTCTGTGCTTGTAACAACCAAGTAGACTCAGCTAACCATTACTGCAGTCTGGTTCTCCTGATGGTTTGCTTCACCATTCTCCATGACGTTTGTGAGGATGTTAAACTGTTGCCCAAAAGCCCTTGATCTGCGTCCTTGGTATCTTGTTGTACTTAGGATGCCAAGGACTAATAGCATCAGAAAAACTATGGAACGTAGAAGCCAGAGTCCAAATTCCACCCACTGGCTTGTTCTGAAGTAGAAACAAAAAATATTCAGTCATGTCAAATTTTCAGCTGTTTTAATTGAAACTGAAAATGTAAGATCATTGCAACACATTCCTTGTAATTATCTGATACAGCAGGCCATAATAAATGGTGGAATGTTATTAAAATATTGTAGAGAAATAAAGCTGTATGTTAACTTGGAAACAAAATGTCAAGGTGTCATCAAGTGCAAGGTTCTGTTCAGAATTTCACATAATTTTAGAAACATTATTTTACATAATATTAGAAACATTATTTTACATAATATTAGAAACATTATTTTACATAATATTAGAAACATTATTTTACATAATATTAGAAACATTATTTTACAATGTACAAATGTACATGTCTACTCATAGATGGACAAAAGCACACATTTTTTTCTGTATCTGCTATTCTGTTCAGAGAAATTATACAACAGTCTAGAAGTTACTGTTACTATCATTAAGTTTTACGTGTAATGATGTTGCTGATGATGATGAAAAGAAAACAGATGAGAGACTCACTTGCTCAAATGCCACCACCATTGTGGACTCCACCAGGAAGCCAGAGCCAGACTTCCCTGGATTAGACCCACAGACCAGAAGAGGAAGAGAGGAACACTTTTACATCTGTCGGGAAGTTGTTCAAGGATGTTGTTCTTCTCCAGTCTCAGTAAGCACAGTGAAAACACATAGGCTATGATAAGTATCAGAGTTGCCAGTACTCGGTAACCACTCAGACCTCCGGCCTCAAAGTAGAGATCGTGAAGAATCATCTCTATAATAACCTCAACAATCAGTATGACTGTCAAAGCCATCTGCACATTATAAAGTGCTGCCTTCTCTTTGCGGGCCTCGGGACTCAGTGACATGCCCTGGTGCCAGAAAACAGCACATCGCGCTGAACCAAAACAGACGACGACAAGAAATATCACAATGGCTGACACTGAATCAAAAAAGCAGCGGTTGATACCATTCTCCACCCATACTTGTGTCCATTCTGTTCCATTTGGACAAAACATTGCTGCCAAAGAAAATTTTGCTGTTACTTTCTTGAGGGGTCTGCTAAACAAAAACGAAAACAGTCAGATGATGACATTTTGATATTCCTCACCCTACAAAATAACCTTTCAGAGGGAAATGTGTTTCAAGCATTATCATACTGCAGTTCTTCTTTATGGCCTGTTGTTCTTATTAGTTTTTCTGTGGAGCCAACAGTCAAGTAATTCTGTTATAGTAACCTTACATCCTAATGTTATTCTGGAATGCTGTTGGAAACATGTCATTTCCTCACAGATGAATAGTTTTCATATAAACATCTTCATGAAAAGACTTGTAGGGTATTTATTATTCTAATTATTGATTTAAGCTGAGTACAAGATACTATTTCCTCAAACCTGGATGAATACCCAACTTTCATTCTTGAGATACCCACCTACAGACATCACCAATCCACAGAAAGAGATATCATCTTGTACACAGGTATAGTATATGGTTCTAGATCTCCCATTGACTGAGACCTTCCCATAGTAAATATATCCATGCACAATCCTGATGTCTGTACTGTTGATCTTCACCTGCACATTGTGATGTTTGGCGGCATTTCTCTTGAGAATGGAAGCGGAGTATTCACTGAGATTTGGGGAAATAGCATCTTGCACTGAGCTTTTCCCAATTACTGGAAAAGTATTTTGCACCCACTGTAGTCCTTTAACTCACAGAAGTTGCTTTGTATAGGATTGTAACAAAAGCATTTGGAAGCACCGAGATATTTTTTAATTCCATTTCTCTGTGTAAGTAGCTGCAGATAATGCTTAAGAATCATTCTTCTGCAGTTAGCTTTCTTGGCATTATATTGGTTGTTTCCAGCCAGTAATTTTTTAAAATTTTCTAGGCCTTGTCACTTGCTTTTGAAAATAGCAACACAGAGATGTGATGTGTTGTTTTCTCAGCACAGAAAGCACTTACATTTTATTTTGCGATGCTTTCTCACAACAAGCAAATGAACTTGTTGAATGAGAATCTGACAATGAGGATTATACTCCATTAGGTTCAAATTATGCTTCAGATGTACACCTTTATTGTCTATGTTCACAACAAACAAAGTTTCTTTGTTGAGAGCTCCCTTAAGTAGTAAACTATAGAGAAAAAGTCACTCTCAATCACCGAAACAGTTACACTCAGCAAGGATTAATAATAATAATGAAGATTTTTATAGCGCACATTGTTTTATTTTTTTTCTTCTCTTCTGTTTTTGCTGCGCAATGAGCATTCTTTTGAATGGATACCTGCGCAATATAAATTGACATCATCGTCATTCACACTCATAGAGCATGCTCTTAGCGCTTGTGTGAACTTGTAAATAATAGATCGTGAGGAAGGTGTCAAGTGAGTGTATGTAACATTCAGCTGTATGTTTGTATTCGTTCTATTTATCTCAGATGTTTATTTGACATCTTAATTGCATTATTGGCAAGATTAGTGGGGAGATAATCATGTTTAGTGTGGTAGTCACTTCATGGCTTTTTATTTTGAGCCAACTTTCTTACCTCCCTTGAAGCAAATTTGGGTCAGAAAATTTTAATTCTGCTAAGAATTAAAGTAAAAACAAAACCTATTGTCATACAGTACTATTCTTTACTGTTTTTTGAAAATGATGAACATTCATGTCCTGAGAGAAAGGCCTGTGTCCAAGAGTAAAATAGGTGACTGTGGGCACCCAGACTCAACACAGCATGAAGTGTGTGATCTATGGAGTAGGTAAGGGTATTGTAAGCGATAAAAAGAAATTTAAGACTTTCTACGTTATTGACCATTTATATATATATTAGTAAGAACTCCATAATGCTTGTTCTAAAAAGTATATACTCTGGGTGCTCATGCATGGCCAATTTGCAAATCAGCTTTAAAAAAAACCCACAAAAAAAAAAACAAAAAACAAAAAACAAAAATGGTTTGGCCCAACCTCTTATCACTTCAGAAACTATCAGTGCTATATTACATTGGTAGAAAATGCTTAAAGACACATTGAAATCCTTTGTAAATAAGATGGTTTATATTCTTTACTATTCAAAATGATTAAATAGTTTTTATAATTTTAAGAGAAATGTACTATATCTTTGTGTACTGGATTCAGATTTTAATGATGAATTTTGCCTGCTAAAAATGTTCAAATTCATTGTGTATCAATAGACAGTGAATATGTGCCTATAAGCATTCTAAAAATATACTGAATGGAGAAAATCTGTCAAAATGGTTTTCATGTAACCGAGCTTCATTTGACTTTATTAGTTTCATCTGATGCCTATCAAAAATATACTCTACCCCAAACCTGCTAGTAATCAAAACATCTCACATGCCTCATAAAATTTTTTAGAATGTGGTTATGTGAAATGAGATTAGCTAGATATTGAGAGAAATTGCTTTCTCTCTCTCTTACACACACAACCTGCAGCCAGTGATATCAGATATGCAAGCCAGTATAAAATAGCCATAAATATTTTACGCACTTTCACTTTTTAATAGTTGAGAATAATAAGGAACAGAGCATCAGCTAACTGTGTCTGTTACGAATATTTTTACTGCTGGTTACATTGTCTTTTCTCTGGGGCTAAATAAACCGTTGAAGCAACCATACATCATGCGTGCCGTTGCCTCTTGTCTGACCCACCACCACATGTTCTGATATCATTCACTATATCGTAATTGTTAACTTCCAGAAAACATCTATTCTATAAGGAAGTTTTGTAAAGTCAAATATCAAAATAGTACTATGCAGCTTTATACAGTTTTTTTCTTTATTCATTCATTTTCTTTACAACATTCTATAATTGCATTATACATGTATATGTCTAGTTTCGAATCGATATCCACGGACATAATTTATCTTTCATATACATTGGTCTTTCGTGAACCTTTATCGAAAAGCTGGTGTGTGTTCCGCTACGTGTCTGGAAATTTAACTCGTCACAAGCGGGTCTGTACGCCTGTACCATCACAAAACGTTGGTATCGCGGTGAACACAAGCTTTTCGTAAGGGATCAGTCATTGAAAGTACATCTTTTATGTACAGCTTTCTTCTTCGTTGTAAAGGAGAACAACTGTTATTAATTTAAAAAATACTATTTTAACTTCGTAGACTACGAACTAATCGATGTGAGAGATAGGAGATAATGAGAAAGGTCGATCCACATGGCACAGTAAACAGGCTTCTCCCTACAGGTGAGGTCATGCTTTCTCGCCTCCTCACAAAGAGAGGTGCTATAATTATAGTATGCTCACATCAGTTTGGTTAGGGTTTGGGCAAGAAAAGTAAACATGTTGTGTTTTTTATGTTTTAACTAGAATATGAGCATTATAGATTTGTTATTATCTTGATTATGTGTATATCGCCTATGTGGGACAGATTATCTGTGAGATGTTCCTGTAATCAAAAGCATATTGACATGACGCCATCCACTCTCGTCACCACCTACCGACCAACGGCGGTGTCCGATCGTCTGCTTAGCTGCTAGACTTCCTGTGACCTCTTGTCAAACCGCTTCTGATCTCCCTCTAGAGTCCCTCAAAAGCTCGTGTTGTAGCAGCAATTGAGTTACAGTCCGTGGAGTCCTCGCTGAATGCTGCAAGACTCCACAGAAGAAACTGCAGCAGCTCTCTCCGTCACTTGTGGTGCTACCGGTCTTGTCCTGCTCACAGCTGAGGGAGGGAGCGGCAATAGCAGCAGGTATCGTGAAGACTTCAGAGGAACTTGGAAGTCCACCCCAAACAGATAGTATTCTCCAGATCAGTCACTGACGCTGCGTCTTGTGCGTGCAGCTGGAGAAGTCTTTCTAACGTGCTTTTTGGAGGGGCAGGGGAGGTAGAGCGAGATGAACTACAACTACAGCGGTGTAGTGTGGCTAAGAGGACACGGTTTGGCATCTTGATACATGAAGAGTTGTCTTTAGAACGCCTTATCAGCACCGCTTGTTCGGCTGACACGATAAGTAGTCATCGAAAAAAAAAAATGTATCGACTTTTCGACCTGAAGATGACTGCGTGAAAATTGTAAAAGTCGTGACATGGCGATTTTGTTTAATGGCAACTGGAACATGGCTATGTGAATAGATCGACGCCGAACGAAAAGCATTTAAAATAGTAGTTATATATTTCATATATATTTTGTTTTGATTTTTTTCAGGATATAGACAATCTTTTGAGCGTGCAAGTAGACAACATCAGCCAACACCAAGTATCACCCGGTGTTGTAGTGACTTCTTGTGATAGGGCCTTTTGTTGCAGACGCTCGACTACCAACAACCAGCCAGCTCCTGTCACCTACTTAGATCGTCTCACTTTGTAATCATATCCAGGACACTGGATGCGGGTGACGTCACATGTCAACACGGGCTTTGTGCACACCTGAGACGGAGTCGGGACCACTGGTGACCTCGTCATGACGTCATCAGTGTCACATTTGAGAGGGGTCCATACGAATGAAATACTGATGTCGATTAAGGGCTAACCTCCAAGACCTACATTATGACTCGCATCATTGTGACCTGCATTGACCTGCAAAGTTATGGCCTTACAGTGTCTACCAGCCGGGGGCCAGGTCTTGAGACGTGACCCTTCTTTCCCACAACTGTCGTTCAGCCGGGCTATTCTTAATTAATTAATGGTGTTAATTGTCAGCCTTGATTCTTGCTTGTAATTTTTTTTTAGAAGGATAAATACACGTGCAGACGAGAGCTCCTTTCGTGTTTATTAATCAATACATTTGGTTGTTGGATCACGTCATACAATTAGTCAGTTTCTTTCTCCACCCTGCACTTCATCGAACAAGTATATCGATGTTCGTTTCTTGCTTTTCACCAAAGTTCTGCGATCGATAGTCTGTCGCTCATCGATAATAAGGCCGGTCTGCTAGACAGGGAGGTCTAATGGGCGAATGGAGTTGGCCCCCAAGCCCGCCAGTCCACTTATTGTTTAGTGAGGCCTCAGGGCGTAATTATTTCTCCAGCTTTTATGAGAACAAGCAGATTCCAATGTTGTCCCCAACACCGCAACTCGCTTCCTCCATTGTCTTTATACAGCGCACGCGCAACGAAGCTCTTCCGGCGTCTCGCCCGGTGTGCCACGTGCGGCCGGAGGCTAGTCTGAAGAGAAGGTCTCGCAGACGACAAAGATACACAGGTTCAAGTTCATATTACCATGGCGGGGGTTAAATTTGTCAACCATTGTTGTGTGCAGCTCCACTGTAAGTATCTTCTCAACCTAATTATTATTATTTTTAATCTTGACCATAGTCGTCAAGAACGAGGTCAAGAACTTGTACATCAGTCCTAAATTATTTGTAGATGAGACTAGTCTAGCTATAGCCACACAATTCATTTAACTATTTACTTGAGCTAGGTGTAGATGAGACTAGTCTATAGTCACACAATTCATTTAATTAATTACTTGAGCTAAGTGTAGATGAGACTAGTCTATAGTCACACAATTCATTTAATTATTTACTTGAGCTAGGTGTAGATGAGACTAGTCTATAGCCACACAATTCATTTAATTATTTACTTGAGCTAGGTGTAGATGAGACTAGTGTATAGTCACACAATTCATTTAAATATTTACTTGAGCTAAGTGTAGATGAGATTAGTGTATAGTTACACATTTCATATTTACTTGATGTAGGTGTAGATGAGATTATATCCAGCCATTCTGGTAGGCGTGAACTAGTCTATAGATACACAATTTCTACTTTGGCGAGGTCTACATAGACTTACAGTGTATAGTCATTCCATATTTATCACAAAAGAAGTTAAGCCATCAGTGGTTGCAGCTGATACACTCTGTGACACCTGGCAGTGTTTAGTGCTGTACATGATACACTTTGTAACACCTGACAGTGTTTAGTGCTGAATATGATACACTGTGACACCTGGCAGTGTTTAGTGCTGTACGTGATACACTTTGTGACACCTGGCAGTGTTTAGTGCTGTACGTGATACACTTTGTGACACCTGGCAGTGTTTAGTGCTGTACGTGATACACACTGTGACACCTGGCAGTGTTTAGTGCTGTACGTGATACACTTTGTGACACCTGGCAGTGTTTAGTGCTGTACGTGATACACACTGTGACACCTGGCATTGTTTAGTGCTGAATATGATACACTGTGACACCTGGCAGTGTTTAGTGCTGTACGTGATACACTTTGTGACACCTGACAGTGTTTAGTGCTGTACGTGATAACACTTTGTGACACCTGGCAGTGCTTAGTGCTGTACGTGATACACTTTGTGACACCTGGCAGTGTTTAGTGTTGTACGTGATACACTTTGTGACACCTGACAGTGTTTAGTGCTGTACGTGATACACTTTGTGACACCTGACAGTGTTTAGTGCTGTACGTGATAACACTTTGTGACACCTGGCAGTGTTTCGTGCTGTACGTGATACACTTTGTGACACCTGACAGTGTTTAGTGCTGTACGTGATAACACTTTGTGACACCTGGCAGTGTTTCGTGCTGTACGTGATACACGCTGTGACACCTGGCAGTGCTTAGTGCTGTACGTGATACACTTTGTGACACCTGACAGTGTTTAGTGCTGTACGTGATAACACTTTGTGACACCTGGCAGTGTTTAGTGCTGTACGTGATACACTTTGTGACACCTCGCAGTGTTTAGTGCTGTACGTGATAACACTTTGTGACACCTGGCAGTGTTTCGTGCTGTACGTGATACACTTTGTGACACCTGACAGTGTTTAGTGCTGTACGTGATAACACTTTGTGACACCTGGCAGTGTTTCGTGCTGTACGTGATACACGCTGTGACACCTGGCAGTGCTTAGTGCTGTACGTGATACACTTTGTGACACCTGACAGTGTTTAGTGCTGTACGTGATAACACTTTGTGACACCTGGCAGTGTTTAGTGCTGTACGTGATACACTTTGTGACACCTCGCAGTGTTTAGTGCTGTACGTGATACACTTTGTGACACCTGGCAGTGCTTAGTGCTGTACGTGATACACTTTGTGACACCTGACAGTGTTTAGTGCTGTACGTGATAACACTTTGTGACACCTGGCAGTGTTTCGTGCTGTACGTGATACACTCTGTGACACCTGGCAGGTGTTTGAATGAGTGACGTGTTCCAACGTTTAGTTTGTCGTTGGTGTAATGTCGGAATTGCGCTGGCTCCTTGTTAGAGTGTAGTACTGTCGCTGGCGCACGTTCTTATGGCCGGGTGTCTCAGAATGAAATATTGATGTCCGCCAGCACCCGGTGCGATCACGTGATCGTTAAGGCACCTTACCCGGCCGGACCGACAAGCGAGCCATGGCGGCACAGGTCCCGTCTCTTTGATGTCTCCGCCGCCACCTTTGATGAAAACGAGAAACAGTTCCAGACCTTCAGCCCCTCTCCTGTTTGTGTTCTTCGTGCGTCACAAGGAATGATGTGAAGAAAGAAGTCTACACACAGCACACGGCCAAACAATCCCATAATTATTGTCCTTGAATCATGGCAAAGAAAATTAAGGCAAACAGGAGAGCTGAGAACGATACAGAAATGATTATTTTCGTCTAAGTCCCGAATGGCCATAATTATGTAGTATAACTTCTCTGCCAAGTTTACTCATTTCGGTTTTCAAGCAGAAGTTGCCTCATGCCGGACCTCCGGGTGGATGATGGTACAATAACACCTCGTATCTGGTGAAGCGGTGCTTCAGCGACCCTGGGGTGGGGGTTAATCTACTGGTATAGTTTATTCTGCGCATTATTTCGCGATATTCTAGTGTGATGAAAACGCAGAACAAGTTTGGTGTCTGAATTATACTGTAGTGTCATATCTGTGCACCCGCACGCTTTGGGGTGGTCGTCAGTAACAGGGAGCACGGCGGTCACAGTCGTTGTGGTGGCGAGACAGGACACACCCCACCTGCCTGTACTACTATCGCTGACGAGCATCTGACAAATGCCGACACTGTGTACAGGAAAAGGAAAGGTGGTAGAGGAGGAGGAGGTATTCGTAACGGACTCGGACAACATGGCGGCTCCCCATCATTGTTATAAACAATTACTGAGGCATAAGTTTGATGAGCTCACACGGCAGTTCGCGTTGTGAAACGCGTTGTGAAACGCGAACTGCCGAGTGAGCTCATCAAACTGGTCTTGTGTGACGGAGACATGGCTCGATGACACTGTGAAAAATGACCCTTTTGGAGTCGACATGAATCCAAACAGGACTGGAAACTGGCGCAGGGTTAGTGTTTGCATCTTGTGTCACATCGTTGGTGGTGCAGCGACATCACCGTTGTGGAGAATTGGGCAGAATGTTTGTGAAGCTTGTGTACATTCCACCCGAGGCCAACTACAATACAGCCGCCGAGTTTGTCTGCGATGGTGTACGCCAACAAGAGACCATGTCCCCCCTCCCCCACCACTGATTATTCTGTTTGTCCTAGGCTTTGTCAATCATGTCCACCATAACCCTCGGATCAAAATCATCCAAGATAAATGGCGCCGCCTTGTTCAGGGGTGTGTCTCTACCCTCTCCCCTCCCCCTCCTTCTTTCATTCGCTCCGCCCTCTGACTGCTGGGTGGTCCGGTGGGGCAACGGTTAGCGCCTGTCACCAATACAGTGAAGGTTGGGTGTCCTGGTTTCAGTTCTCGTCTCGGGCACGCTGTTCTTTCTTTGCATGTGGCTGGCTGCCTTGCTGTACTATAGCCTTACTTGCTGGCTCGGCGTAAAACACCAATTAAAAAAAAAGCCCTCCGACTGCTGAATACTGCACGTGGTGTAGCTGTTAACATCTGCTCTAAGATAATTGGTATCAGACAGAGGGATTTAGCCTCTTTTTGTAACCAGCAAATAGTACGGAAAGCCTCATGCATTTTATCATTACCTGATCATGTATTAACAAAAGAATTTTTATTATTAAGCTCAGGTAAACGTTATGCCATGCCTATATGTAAGAGTAACAGACACCTAAAATCATTTGTGCCATCTGCAGTCCAGCTGCTTAATGTTAGATGAGCTGTCAGTGGTGTGTGTGCGCGTGTGTGATGTTGTATGTGTATACTTGATTTCCCTGTAAGTTTTTCTTTTTTTTTTTTTTTTAAATCTATATAGAGATACATGTTTTGTTTTTGTTTTTGCCACTCACTGTTGAACTAGAGCACATGCCCACATTCAAATTGCCCACTGGGATAAATAAAGTTGGTCATTGTCATTGTCATTGTCTGTTAGTATGTGTCTGCATATCTTTGTCTACGCATTTGGTTTTGTGTGTGTGTGTGTGTGAGAGAGAGAGAGAGAGAGAGATTTTGCGTGGATTTGAGCGTGAACGTGAGTGTGTAAGTACTAAATAAGTAATTGTCACTTAAGTACTAAATAAGTAATTGTCACTTATGTATATATAACGGAGTTGTGATATTTTTTTTTACCTTTGCGGAACTTTGAGAGCAAGAAGATTTACTCCCTGTAGACTTTGTCAGGGTACATATTGACAGAATAAAGTTGTCAGCGTTGTCCTACACGGTTCTACTTCACTGGCTTTTCCCGCCTTCTTCACGGTCGGTTGGTTTGACGTCACTAATTAATGTGGTCGACCGTTGACTGCCACGAGCGGGTGCCGGGTGGCAACTGATGCGTGACGTCAGCACGCTACTCAATCACACCCGTGGGTTGTTCAGGTGTGTAATAATAAAGAAGCAGGGAGACGCTTCAGAAGTCGCAATAACATAATTCACGGTCATTGCCTTCCTCACATTTCCTACTCGCAATAGTTCGCTTACAACTTGCGAGCTATCGACAGGACACCCAGTGTCTAACGAAATGTATACATGTGTTTGTCTGTGTGTTTGTCTCTGTGTGTGTTTGTCTGTGTGTGTGTGTGTGTGTGTTTGTCTGTGTGGAAGGCAATGCGCGTGGGTGCGTGCATCTGGGGCAGGGATAGGGAAATAAAAATCAAACATACAATGTAAGCCAGATATTATTTTGTTGTCAGTTTATTTTTGTGGTCTATTTCAACAGGTAACAAACACATGGAGGTGTCACGAGACTTGAGAGTAAACTGTAAACATGCTCTGAGAACAGCTGAATCCACATGCGCCAAGAACAGCTGACAATGACGACTGTCACAAGTGAACCACGATCTCAATATGCATCGAGAAGAAGGGATCACGGGTGTCACGAACGAGTTACAAACTCATCACAAACAACTAGTCACGGGTGTCACGAACGAGTTACAAACTCATCATACACAACAGGTTGGTGACAAACACTAGTCTCATGTCTCCTGGCGCTTCTTTCGTTGACTTCTCTGACCACATAGTTACAACTGAGAGAGCCTTCACATCACAGTCCTCACCTTCTTTCTACAGTTAGTCACAAAGTATTGTCACCTGTACGGCAATCCGCAAGACCTTGTGTCTCCGCCACGTCCATGTCACAACTTGACAATAAATAAAGCTGGAGATTTCCACAAACTTGACGATGTGTAGGCTGGTTGGTCTCATACCTGTGTGGGACTACCCGTGTCTCGATACAGGTGACGGCTCCCCACCTTTACAGCCCTTGTCCTACTCCTCAAGTGTAGTGCGGCAGTCTGTCCGCGCCCCCACCAAGACTCGGCACCACCGCCATTCTGTCGGTTGTCGTCGCTTGAAACTTGCTGCGTCAACGGCAGTGACGTAGGACAGTCTTCACTCGCACCAGGTGTGTTAGCTGAGCCAGGTGCTCAACGCACCAATGGCCGCTGCCTCAACTACGAAGTCCACTATGATCTCGGCGAAAGACAAAAACATGGAGTCTACATTCAGTAGCTGTTGTAGACTTTTGACTACTACTGTAGACGACCCACAGTAGAACTCACGGGGATAGGAGACGATCATCACGTGACTACTAGGTCAGCAACCAGCAGGTGATGACAGGATGCAGGCGACAAGTCGTGGTCTACAGGACGTGCTGATGACACCCACGACCGGTGTCAGGTGACATTGAGAGATCAGCGGTCCGTGTCGTGGACGTCAATGACTCACGAGATCTACGTTACTCTACAGACAAGTCACGATACAGATGTCAGTAGCTATACACATCCTTACTGTAAAAACATATGTACAAGTAAATAATGATCAACCCTCAACAAATAAATACCGTAAGCTCTATCGTAGCCTCACTCACGATCACCTCTGTGTAGACACTCGCTCACTCACGTGCTCATTCCTCCGCCCAACACTCGTCCTTTGTAAGAACAGCTGCACTCGTCAGCACGTGCACAAACACAAGGTCGCCGTCACACACCGGGACCGGACTGGGAGGTCAGAGCGGCAGTTGTCAATGGCGCCCTGCATCATTTGTAATGACAGTTCTGGCAGCCATTATTGGCGTCACCAGTGTGCACAGCTGTCATTTGGTACTACTTGCAGCACAGCTGTCACTTCTACTACCTGCAGTACAGCTAATACTTGCTACTATCTGCAATACAACTGTCACTTGCTACTATCTGAAATACAGTTGTCACTTGGTACTACCTGCAGTTCAGCTGTCACTTGATACCACATGCAGTGCAGCTATCACTTCTACTACCTGTAATACAGCTGTCACTTGCTACTATCTGCAATACAGCTGTCACTTGGTACTACCTGCAGTTCAGCTGTCACTTGGTACTACGTGCAGTGCAGCTGTCATTTCTACTACCTGCAGCGCAGCTGTCACTTGCTACTATCTGCAATACAGCTGTCACTTCTACTACCTGTAATACAGCTGCCACTTGTTACTATCTGCAATACAGCTGTCACTTGGTACTACCTGCAGTTCAGCTGTCACTTGATACCACATGCAGTGCAGCTATCACTTTTACTACCTGTAATACAACTGTCACTTGCTACTATCTGCAATACAGCTGTCACTTACCTGTAATACAGCTGTCACTTGCTACTATCTGCAATACAGCGGTCACTTGGTACTACCTGCAGTTCAGCTGTCACTTGGTACTACATGCAGTTCAGATGTCACTTGGTACTATATGCAGTGCAGCTGTCATTTGTACTACCTGCAGCGCAGCTGTCACTTGCTACTATCTGCAATACAGCTGTCACTGGTACTACATGCAGTACAGCTGTCGCTTACTATGTAGTGTTTTATTTCGTGCTATGTGTATTACAGGGTTACATCATGTCATGGGTCTGCTACTTCACGTTTTGTCATGTGTATGCAGCACACGTGAGTAGCATTTTTTACCACGTGTGTGTGTGTGTGTGTGTGTGTGTGCCAGCCATCATTTCTTGCTCTGCATGTCTTCCAGTGTCACATGTTTCCATGCTTGTGTAGCAGTTATCACTTTTGACCGTGTACAGATGGGGCTAATGTACGACCACGTGATATCGTCTTTGTTTCCAACAGCAGAAAATAGTCTTAAAGCCCTGGTAGGGCTGATAGAAGCGTGCATAGTGATGAAAGACACGGTGCCAGCGGACACATTTGTCAGAGGCAGCAGCAATCATTTACTGTCATTACGGCAGGAACATCACTACAGGAACAACTGTCATCACTACAGGAACAGGTATCATCTTGACAAGAACAGCACTACACTACAGCGATATCTATCAACACTACACAAACAGCACTACACTAGTAGCTATCAACACTGCAGAAACAGCCCAGAAAGAGCTACCAGCACTACAGGAGTAGCACTGACGATCACAGTAGTGATGACAAGGCTAATATCATACAAAGGGTGAGACGGACGAGAACACCATCACCACAGACACCTTGTCACCTCACCAGTGACACCCAGCACAGCGCTGGTGCCAAACACCGGACCTATGACCATAAAGACAGCGGGAAGAACACCTGATGCACTGAACATGATTTCATGTCAGGAGAGTCACACAGAGGGCGCCAACTAGCACTTTAATACACAACAGGTGAGGCTAGATAATAATGGCACCTGTCACGCGCATTTTTGGGGGGAAACAGTTTCAAACAAAATTGCTGAGGGGTTAAAGAAAACGCTTGTCGTGCGGTCATTGACAAGTTTTTGTAAGCTGCGCAGGTTACGATGAAGCCGCAAAGTAAGTTTTACTTATCAGAAAAGTAAATAAAATAATAAGTGGGGGACGGGGGGGATGGCTCGGGTGGTGAAAACTAGTTGTTGTGTGAAATGTCACCAATAGTCGTTGATGTGTAACGGCCATACAACTACGGCAACAACACTGCAGTCCTACAATAAGGTGTGGCAACAAGTATTGGTACATCATATCTCATGACACAGTGTGTCGTGTGTCACACAAGTCCGTGATAAGAGACCGAAAAGGCTCAGACACTCAGTGACACAGTTCAGCGACTTTTCTGTTTTGACACCTCACAAAAAGTCCTCAGCCTTTCTAGAAACATCTAGAAACACGAGACTGACTTGAAGTAGAGGGAGCGAGGGAGACTTCACATCAACAGAATCCATGTCATCGACAAAAGCATTGTCTTCATTCACAACTAACGACCCTAGTAACCCGGCCTGGTTTTTCTCTGTCCGTCTTTCATCTACACCTACCAGCATAGTCTCGTGATTCCACGTTCTGTCTACGCTGTCTATATCATTGCCAGATGTCTACACTGTCTATATCATTGCCAGATGTCTACGCTGTCTATATAATTGCCAGATGTCCACACTGTCTATATCATTGCCAGATGTCTACACTGTCTATAACATTGCCAAATGTCTACACTGTCTATAACATTGCCAGATGTCTACACTGTCTGTATCATTGCCAGATGTCCACACTGTCTATAACATTGCCAGATGTCTACACTGTCTATAACATTGCCAGATGTCTACACTGTCTATATCATTGCCAAATGTCTACACTGTCTATAACATTGCCAGATGTCTACACCGTCTATATCATTGCCAGATGTCCACACTTTCTATATCATTTCCATATGTCTACACTGTCTATATCATTGCCAGATGTCCACACTGTCTATATCATTCCCAGATGGTCTGGGATCCCATCTACTCTGACCACCACAGTCACATGTCGCACCTAATGTCCACATTCTCCCGTTTTCGTATCGACAAACTAACCCATCGCATTTAATTTTGCATATATTACTGCATGTTTTTTTCTGCTGTCTACAGTGTCTACAATAGCTTACCTATGTTTGATGTCTACACAGTCTCTGACAAAAAAACTTCTGTCTCTTTGTTTTCTTAATTGACCGCCGAGACGTTAACCGCACCTGCCTGCAGCCCACAGGTAGCATAAGAGTGAGAGAGCACAAAGTCTCTCAGCGTGTCATCGACAAAGTCCTTACAGAGGGAGAGCAAACTAACTTTATGTAACCCAGCAAGTCGTGAGATGGACTGAAGAAAGTAGCACTCGGACTTCATTCTGCTGTTTATCTCCCTTGTGTTACTCCAGCTTGATCACGAAACGAGAGACGACTGAGCTCATCGCCATCACCATCGACTTCAGCATCAGCTGTTGCCAAGTCGCTATATTTTCCAAAGTCTTGTACACGTGGACACCAGAGTTGCTCCTCAGTATGGAGTGCAAGCTGGGTCCCACCGCTTGTTGGTTTTTGAGGAAATTTCCAGACTTTGTAGCGAAAGGTGATGTTCCTCTAGCAAAGTCTGCCTGCCCTCTCCCCCCTCGCCCCTCCATCCCTCAGTCATCTCCGGTGTGCACCAATCGTCGTCCTGGCAACAGTTGCATGAATATTCAAAAACAACAGTAAGTACAGTTCACACCTCCCACCGGGACCCGAGGTGTTTGTCTCCCCTTTCAGTGCCTGCATAGTCTATCACCTGGCTATCCAATAACACCCAGCCACCAACACCACCAGGCGGGGACCCACAGCCTCCATCGTGAAAGAAGTGGCACTGCCAGCTCTGGCTTCATTTCCCTCGGCAGATAACTCGGGTCTATGAGCTAAAGCGGTTTTCTCCCCGTCGTGGGACTCCTGGTAGGGGGCAGAAAGGCGCTGGTGGGGATCCTCCTGCGACGGCGACAGCGTGAGACTGAAGACGAGGGCGGTGGTGAAACCGCCGACGTCCGGTGGTCGGCGAGTCTGTGACGTCATGACACCAGAGGCGCCCTCTGGCAGCGGGCCGGAGGGTAGAGTGGCAGGGGAGGGAGGAGGCGGCAGATACTTGCAGGGAAACTCGTCCGGCCGCAGGCGCAGCGCTAGGAGGGGGGCCCGCAGCCCGGCACGTGCGTAGTTCCAGCTGTTCTTGTCGCACTGTCCCGCCACCACCACCACGGCCTCCGACACGTCCAGCTGCGACAACACCAGGCAGCGAACATCGCGCGTGTCAGCGTCGTTCTGCAGCAGCAGCAGGTTCTCCCACGAGTGACCTTCGAAGCGCGCGAGACACGAGAAGTCGGCGTGGACTGGGCGAGTGGCGCCCCCGTGGGGGGACGTGAAGGGGTGCGTGTCGGCGCTGACCAGCTGACCGCAGTCGGCGTGGAACTCCATTCTCAAGCGGCTGCTGTCCTCACAGTGCTCGAAGAGGCTGCCGTGGCAGAGGGAGCCGTTGGGGAAGGTGGTGGCGATGCTGAAGGAGGAGTGCAGGTTGCACGGCACGCGCTCGGGGGCGGGATGGAGGCTGATGATGGGCTTCCCCCCGTCCTCCTGAGACCTGCACGGAAACAAGGATACAAGGCGTCTGACTCACAGTTGGACGAGGCGTTGACGTGTCCCCTGACATATCACGGGAACAAACTACACACAGACATGTCTCGCACATCAACTCCTACTTGGCTAATATAGGGCTAACTCGGGTATATTCCCATAACAAACATAACCAAAGTATAATGGTGTATGTGTCAGGGATCGTGGATATAGCCCTGACTGGTTGAGAGTGTGCAGTATGTTGAAAGCGAAAAAGCCAATGTCAGAAATGGAGTTAGCCCCCTTGTTGTTTTGTGCAGCGGGGATAGTGGCCCTTGGATGTACGTTTGCTGTATGGTTTAGAAGGCGTGACGTAAAACGAGGTATGACGTGGGGTGTCGTCTGCGAGAGGAGAGAAGTTTCTGGAGAAAGAGAGGGTTTGGGTGGAATATACCGGTGCGTTTGGAGTATTGCTGTGTGTTTGGAGAGATTCGCCAGTTGCTGTGTGTCTGCCGGTGGATTCTGTATTGGGAGTAATTGCTGTGCTTTGGAGATTCGCAGTGATGTGTATTTCTGTATCAATGACATGAAAGAAAATAATGCAGTTACCACATCATCACAGCCATAATCCTCAAAATAAAGCCAGGATAGACTTTGCCGCAACATATCCCAGGGGCAGGTGCGGGGAACTACAAGAGAACTACAGATACTGGCTACAGCAGTCAAACTGCTGATACTCGGTAGACTCACTATGTTCACACGGAATTGCTGTGAAGGATTGTGATTAAGACCGAACGAAAACAACGGCAGAATAAGTCCGAGGGCTAGTGTCCGTGGGGAGAAAATTTATTCTTCGAGTTTTCTAGAAAGGAACATTAATCATTGGAACTGAACGACTGACAAAGTTACTCCAGTAATTGTCAAAAACACAGCGGGATGCATTTGTCTTGAAGACTTCTTGACAATGTCTTTCCATCTTGGTGAGGTCATGTTTGGTAGCTTCTGTCTTGGTGATGTCTGTCTGTCTGTCTGTCTGTCGTGAAAATGTTAGTCTTGATGTCTGTCTTGATGGTGTTTGTCTTAGCAATGCCTCTCTCGATCCCATTTCTTTTGGTGATGTCTGTCCTGAAGGCATCTGTCTTGACCGAATTCTGCCTTGGTTTTCTGTCCTCGAATATTTATTTTGCTCAGATGGAGGAGGGAGGACAATAAACAATCGGTTTACGTGCGGCATTAGAATTCACAGACCGAGCTGGAATTGAGTATTTTGCTGAAAACAAAGATTCTCATTCAGCCATCACTTCCGGAATATACATACACACCCAACGAGAGACAAGAAGACATACAGACAGACAAATATCAGTCAGGCACCCAATAGTGTCATCCTCACATACACGTAAACCATCCACCCAAGTAAGAGGCTTCACGAGGGTGGAATGATCACCTGTACAGGTCACCGATGGGCTCGGGGTCAGGCACGAACTGTGTGTCGGAGCAGATGACATCCCCGAAGCTGGTCTCCAGGTCGGACCACACGACGCTGCGGCTGAGAGTGTATCGGAGGGCGGAGGGACCCAGTCGCTTGAACTTGAGGCAGGTGTAGCGGGGGCGGCAGCCGTTGGTAAAGGTGGACAAAGTGGTGTAGAGGCGGTTTTTGCGGGATGGGCTGTCAGGAAACAGGACACACCGGAAACTGCCCACGGCCCCGATGGACAACTCCGACTCGGAGATGTTGACGTGATGGTATCCGTTGACATCAGTCTGAGCGAAATGGAAAAGAAATGGGAAGGAAATGGATCAGAAGTCGATCAGGCGGCGAAGAAATGGAGGATGAACACTGCGGGGAGACCATCGCATGCGATTATCTTGAGTAGGGGAGAGAAATCAGGAGGAAACGCACAGCTAGACACACACACACACACACACACACACACACACACACACACACACACACACACACACACACACAGAGATAAGACAGACACAGAGACATACATGCACACAGGCATTCATACACATAGAGACACGTACATACACAGAAATTCACACACGTATATAATACATACAGAGACATACATGCACAGATATTTACAAGCACCCACCCATTCACACACACACACACATACACACACACACACACACACACACACACACACACACACAACAGAATGAAAGACTAGCGCACAGTTAAGCACAAAGACACATTATCAACAACTCAACAAGAGAGAGAGAGATTACAAACACATCCACTTAGCCAGGCACAGAAGCACACGCACACATACACACATATGCACACACAGTATGCATGTCGCGTCTCACCTGAAGCCACGAGCCTCTTAGTCTCCTGGGGAAGGAACAGGTAACTGGAGGCTTTTTGGAGTCACACACCTTACAGGACTTCTGACACTCGTGTCTCAGGACCCCGTCACAGGCGACAGCTGAGCACTGAGGATACTCATCATCACACAGGTTGGTGGCCAGGTATTTCTGCAGGTGCAGCACCATGTACTTGACGTCTCGGGGCCTGGTAGCGGGGCCCAGCAGCACGGACTCGGGGTGGGGCAGGCAGGTCAGGTCGCGGAACAGGAAGACATTCATGTGATCCTCCCTGATGGTGGGCAGCCGCAGGCAGTACAACACCACGTCAGCGGGGTGGCGCAGGACCACGAAATCGTCTCCTCCTTGCGACCAGGTGGCCACCGTCAGGGTGCGCTGCTTGACCGCCATGTCAGCGCTGGGGAGGCAATTTTTGGCGATGAAATCGAAGAGGACGCCCTCCCCGCCCAAACAGTCACTCTCCAGCTTCATGGGCCGGTGGATGTAGTTGCAGGCGTTTTCTCCCGAGTCGGAGTCGGTGATGCGCATGCTGTAGCCGCCGCTGAAGGGGCTGGGGGCGTAGTCTCGCATGATGCGCTGGAAGGAGACGAGAAGCCAGGGGTCAGGAACCAGGTCCTTGTCGTCACAAGCCTCCCACTCCTCGTTTCTGGCCTCGGGCGTCCACAGCATCTGCACCACGCCCTGGCCGCGACGCACGAACCTCACGCATGCGCTGTACTCGTCTTCCGTGTCCTCGTCGGTCCGCTTCAACAAAAACGTGCCGCGGAAGTCGGCGGCGCATGCCCAGTGAAGGGCGGGGCCTGATGACGTCACTTGACGGATCTCCAGCGCGCTGTGACGTACATAGTAGGCAGACTCTCGCGAGCCGTCATAGCGCACGTGCGAGTACCAAGGCTCGCCGTCGTCACCAAGCTGCAGGAAATCCGGAAAGGTGCACGCATGCGCAGTAGCAGACAACCGGTGGACGTGCACCAAGAGACACAGGCAGGCTGGCAGCAGGTAGGGGAGCGACGACTTGGCTCTCGTCATGGTCAGCGAGGCGTGGCGCCTGCAATATTCACAAAACAACGGTCAGCCATTGGTTCGGTACGATTGACACGTCGATTTATTTTTAGCTCAACAAAAAAACAACTTTATGGATTCGATTTAAAAGTCTGCAAGAATGCGGTGCGTACTTTATTCCAAATGACTGTCGTCTCTGCTAAGTACTTGATAGTATTTCCCCAAATCTGAACTAGTAGCCCTCCCCCCCACCCCACCTCTCTTCACTCACTTATCCGAGACATGGGCTTAGAAACAGCACCATGTACCAAAAACAAACAAAAAATGTTATTTACTAATTTTTTAGGGGAAGGGGGCTGGGGGAATCGTACCTTACACATATCACTCAGCTTTAAACGTTGGTTGTCGTTCGTTAAGAGTGTGTAGTTCAAGGTACGAATGTTCTTGACTTCAAATGCTCCAGAATAACGATGCTCGCCTCATCTGCAGACCATCTAGATATGAACATATATCACCTATCATTCGCTCTCTTCACTGGCTGCCAGTCGTGGACCGTATCGCCTTCAAAGTTAACTCACTCTGCTGTTTGTGGCACTGGTCCTCGCTACCACTCTGAACTCACTCCCATCTATACACCCGCACGACTTCTTCGCTCATCTTCTGACACCGAGCTTCTTCGAGTCCCACTAACAAAGACAAAGACTATCGTCAGAGGTCTTTCTGATACCAACCCCCATCAACAGATTACCCGTCAGCCTTCGACACTCTCATTCTCTTGCCACTTTTAAGTCCAAACTTAAGACATTTGTCAGACGACTTGACTGTGACCCTGTCCTGACATGAGTGTGTATAACATGTGTCTGTATTTACTTTGTGTGTGTGTGTGAGTGTCTGTTGTAGAAGTGAGCGAGTCTGTTATATGTGAACATGGGTGCTTGATTGTTGGTGATTTAGTCTACACATGATTTCTGTCAAGCGCTCTGAGCAAATCTTCGGAAAGGCGCGATACACCTTAATTATTGCTATTATGTACGGCCATATCTTGCTTGCTCTTGAATCTACGGGGAGATAATCAAATGACTAGAGTAACAGACATTAAACCGACTGACTGAAGAATATCAACAGAATGTGAGACTTTTCACCCTCGAATGCTCACAGAACTGTAAAGTAAATGTAGGAGGTGGGGGTGGGAGGATCATGCAATGCAGTTTTGCAAAAGAAGAAAATGGTAGGCTACAGAGAAAGAGAGGGAGGGAGAAAGGCAACAGTTGGTGCAAAGGAGAAACACTAGAGTGACGTAGCGAAGGATCGAGAAAAGTTTGTGGAGGAGAAATGACAGGCGTGTCACCAGCCTACCACAAGCCTCTAGGTGCGCGTGGGTGCACATCCATCAAGCGCCAGAACACTGCCACTCACCCACCCAAAGTCCTGGCACTCATACCCACACAGCCTCCTACTCATCCACCCAAAGCTACTCAGCCACCTACCCTACGTGTAGCGGCGACAAGCTACCCCTAGAGCTGTGGTGCACGTGTTGTGGCAACAGGCGAGCCCCGACAGAAAGCTGGCCGACATCGATTTGCTGTTGCCACTAGTCCCTCGCACGCTACCAACAAGAAAGTCCGACGCTATGGCCGATTAAACACGCGGGGAAAGTAATGAACTGGAACTTCTCCTGCTCGACTTCTCTTTACATGCTTGCACTCTCCTCCCCTCCCTCCCCTCCCCCACCCCGTGGGCAGCGAGGAACACAAGAGAAAAATCATGGCTGGCCAGCGACTTGGCGAACAGACCAACCACAGCAGAGGTTTGATGATGTTGACAACCATCATACACCAGGTTTGATATGTTGACAACCATCATACCAGAGGTTTGATGATGTTGACAACCATCATACACCAGGTTTGATGATGTTGACAACCATCATACCAGAGGTTTGATGATGTTGACAACCATCATACCAGAGGTTTGATGATGTTGACAACCATCATACCAGAGGTTTGATGATGTTGACAACCATCATACCAGAGGTTTGATGATGTTGACAACCATCATACCAGAGGTTTGATGATGTTGACAACCATCATACACCAGGTTTGATGATGTTGACAACCATCATACCAGAGGTTTGATGATGTTGACAACCATCATACCAGAGGTTTGATGATGTTGACAACCATCATACCAGAGGTTTGATGATGTTGACAACCATCATACCAGAGGTTTGATGATGTTGACAACCATCATACACCAGGTTTGATGATGTTGACAACCATCATACCAGAGGTTTGATGATGTTGACAACCATCATACAAGAGGTTTGATGATGTTGACAACCATCATACCAGAGGTTTGATGATGTTGACAACCATCATACCAGAGGTTTGATGACGTTGACAACCATCATACCAGAGGTTTGATGACGTTGACAACCATCATACCAGAGGTTTGATGACGTTGACAACCATCATACCAGAGGTTTGATGATGTTGACAACCATCATACACCAGGTTTGATATGTTGACAACCATCATACCAGAGGTTTGATGATGTTGACAACCATCATACCAGAGGTTTGATGACGTTGACAACCATCATACCAGAGGTTTGATGATGTTGACAACCATCATACACCAGGTTTGATGATGTTGACAACCATCATACCAGAGGTTTGATGATGTTGACAACCATCATACCAGAGGTTTGATGATGTTGACAACCATCATATCAGAGGTTTGATGATGTTGACAACCATAACACTCAGGGTTAGACTGCCTGGTGCGCTCAGCCAACAGACCAGTTAGTGTGGCTGATGTAGTAGACAGCTAACCAAGAAGCGTTAGGGTTAACAGTACAGGGCGAGTGACGTATTCAGTCAACAGAAAAGGGTTAAGAGGTGAGTGGGTAATTTTTTAGTAAACCAAGAGAACTGTTAGGGTTAAGAATATTGGCTGGGTCACGTAGTCAGCCAGGGGTTAATTGTGTAGGGTGGCTGATGTCAGTCAACAGAACAGGGTTAAGAGGGTAGGGTGGGGGATTTAGTCACGTGGGGTTAACAGTATGACTTGGATGATGTAGACATAGAACAGTATAGAGCTAGACACCGACTGGGTTTTCGGAACTGTTAGGGTTAACCGTGAAAGCTGGGTACTCAGCCCCGCTGTTGTATTTGTGTAGACATAACATGAAAACCACGAACTTGTATAACACATCCGTGATGAAAACTCCTCACCTCCCTCACTAGTGAGAACAAGAGAGAAACAGGACTGACTGCCCCTCAGTCTTGTGCCTCACATCTGTACCTCAGCCTTGTACTCGTGTCCAGGGGAGGCGTCTCATTCCTTTTAACCCTTTGTTAACTGTCAAGCCGCAACACGTTATCAACAGCCATGCACCCGTAATAAACCTGCCCCCACAGCGATCAAAGAGCCATCAACCCGCCATGAGTAGGGGTCAACATGCCGGGGTCACGTCACACCCAGAGACAGCATAGCAGCACGCGCACCAGTTCCCTTCATTGCAGGCTACCCCATCCCCGTCCAAGCACGTGCACCGTTCACCGCCTGGTCTTCCAGCTCGCGCACCACGTGCTTGTTCATATGCACGCGCACTGTCTTAAAAGAAAATAATGATCAAAAACGAAAGTAATTCTGTGACTAGACAGCTCCTGTCCTGCCCCCCCCCTCCCACCTGTTCCGTCATGCGCACTGAGAGTTGTCCTTAACTACTTTTGTGCCAACAGATGTTTCCCTCAAGTTGCTTTAAAGTGTTTGGTGACAGCTCGCTCATGGTTTCCCGCCTCAATACTCGGCGTGAGGTGAGCTGACACTTACAGCTTACATTGAGACTCACGCCGCGTTTACAACATACCGACGCCGAATGAAAATAAAACAATCTAAAATAAGGCTGAAAAAGAAGTGTCCACAAAAACCGAAGGGAACTCATTGTCAGTCTCTCAGTCCTTCTAGCGGCTACTACGCGGAGAGACTGAGACAGTCACCCCACCAGACACCAACCACCACGATTCCAGCAGACTCCCCAGGCGCGACTGGTCTGTTGTTTTCTCTATCATCGCCAGACGACAGGCCACGGAATGAGACGTGTCCTTCCAAAACTTGACAGGTTGGCAGTTCACGCCTTCCTGTGTCTAGTGAAGTCTTAACTCGCCACAAGCAGCAAAATAAACCATCCGACTACACGCGCAGTAGAGAGGCAGTTCAGTAACCGTCAACTATATTTACCGGCTCAACAATACAGGAATAACCGCAGGCTTGTATCAGCCATAGTCAGTACTCTAGCAAGAGGACAAGTCCTTGTCGCCAAGTCAGCCCCCGGACACGAGGGGGCTCCGGGGGCTGATGGCAGGTACAGTGAAGGTAGGGTGAAAGTAGGGTGAGGGAAGGGTGAGAGCAGGGTGAGGGAAGGGTGAGGTAGGGTGAGGGAAGGGTGAGAGTGACTTATTAAGCTGCGGACAGGACGCTGCGGTCTTTGTATCGACTAGCGGCGCGTTGATCAGTGACGCTTATTGCATCGACCAGCCATCTGGACATTGACCACTTGCCGTTAGTGCATCACGGGGTGAGCTCCCTTTGACAAAAACAGTTTGGGCGGTGAACCTCAAGCACATCGCCAGACGCTGGCAATGGATGTTGCGGAGGGAGAGAGAGAGAGAAAGTGGGAGGTAGTATACGTGTGAGTGAGAGATTGAGAGAGAAATGCACGGCGGGATGGAGCGTTAGGCGGAGAGATGAGTTTGCCAGCCGTCAGGACTGACTACTCTTGTCAGTGTGAGGCAGTCATGGAGAAAAGGGAGGCGAGACGGCGGGCCGGTCTAAAAGGAAGTGTGGAGAGCTGGCCGCGCCGACATCTTGCGCTTCGCTCATTTTCACGCAGCGGACTGACTTCCGGTGCCACCACCCGTCCTCCCGCCTGCTTCACTCTCACGCCTTGCATCGGTGGCCCGTGAATATTTCACCAGGTTACTTTCCATCCCCCCCCTCACACACACCCCGCACCCCACACCCACGCTTCACCCACACTCTCTCTGTCACAGCCTCTACCTCAACAGCGCAGACAGCATGATAGGGGCACTGCACAGGTAGACTCAGGTAGACTGCACAGGTAGACTGATTGTGAAGTAGATCACACGATAGTCTGCAAGTGAACTACACTAGAGATTTTTATAGACTTCATGGCAGGAAGTTAGGGTCCTCAACACCAGAACAAGAAAGAAACAATAGGACCCCCCCCCCCCCAGTGATAATTATGTCAAAGAATATAAAATATCAGAGGAGTAGTAGGCTAGAAATTGATTTCTTGAGAAATAAAAGTACAGGTCTTAAATGAGTTTGGCCAATTAACGCAAACATAGTACGTGCGTGCGTGTGTGTGTGTGCGTGTGTGTGTGTGCGTGGTTATGTCTGTGGAGCACAAAGTTGTATCCTTGTGTAGTTTGACGATTCGATTAAAGACAGTGTCAGGTAACAGTGTCATTAATTTTATTTTCACCATAAATAGCAAAGCTCCAGTGAGGACCAGATGATCTCGCTGATTGCCAAGAAATAAACTCTGGTAGCTCACTACCACCCTACATGTCACGTCACCCAGTGACTGGTGCATGAGGACGATGCAAGTCTGCATTGAAATACCCAAACCCTCGAAATACCCAAACCATCGAGTGAGAAACCTCAGCACACAGAATGAGAGGAGAGAAGCTCACGTGACTGCCCCGCATTCGCCAGCAGGTGTCTGGATCAACGTCACGCGTGAGGCACGTGCGTGCATGTCTTACAACTCTTCGGATCTTGGCGTGACACAGGTAGTCTTGGCGTGACACAGGTAGTCTTAGCGTGACACAGGTAGTCTTGGCGGCGTGACACAGGCAGTCTTGGCGGCGTGACACAGGTAGTCTTGGCGGCGTGACACAGGTAGTCTTGGCGGCGTGACACAGGCAGTCTTGGCGGCGTGACACAGGCAGTCTTGGCGGCGTGACACAGGTAGTCTTAGCGCGACACAGGTAGTCTTGGCGGCGTGACACAGGCAGTCTTGGCGGCGTGACACAGGTAGTCTTAGCGTGACACAGGTAGTCTTGGCGGCGTGACACAGGCAGTCTTGGCGGCGTGACACAGGTAGTCTTAGCGTGACACAGGTAGTCTTGGCGGCGTGACACAGGCAGTCTTGGCGGCGTGACACAGGCAGTCTTGGCGGCGTGACACAGGTAGTCTTAGCGCGACACAGGTAGTCTTGGCGGCGTGACACAGGCAGTCTTGGCGGCGTGACACAGGCAGTCTTGGCGGCGTGACACAGGTAGTCTTAGCGTGACACAGGTAGTCTTGGCGGCGTGACACAGGCAGTCTTGGCGGCGTGACACAGGCAGTCTTGGCGGCGTGACACAGGTAGTCTTAGCGCGACACAGGTAGTCTTGGCGGCGTGACACAGGCAGTCTTGGCGTGACACAGGCAGTCTTGGCGGTGTGACACAGGTAGTCTTAGCGTGACACAGGTAGTCTTGGCGGCGTGACACAGGCAGTCTTGGCGTGACACAGACAGCATCTGCATGAGGACTGGAGCTCGTGACAGCCACAAAAAGAAATGGTCAGATGATCCTTACTAAGCGTTGAATGCCGATTCAGTTTCTTGCGGCTTAAAGACCAACGTGAATGGTTTGCGTGTTTTGTAGATATCGGTAGATACAGGTGATATAAACTAACCTGGCAAGTTTAGTCTCCAAACCCATCCGTTAATTAGTTATCTGCTACGATTCGCACCTGCGATCAACTATGTCACGCTACTGCACCATTCACAACACTGACAGCAGTCAACACCAAACAGTGTACTACGTCACACTAGTGGACCATTCACAACACTGACAGCAGTCAACACCAGAGAGAGAGAGAGCGACAGTTGGGATTATTCAGGACAGTCTGTATTTCTCGTGGTTCTCAAAAAACTACTTGAGCTCGAGACATACAGACTTGAATGTCGGGATAAACCTGACTGTCGCTCTCTCTCTCCCTACGGTGTTGACTGCTGTCAATGTTGTGAATGGTGCACTAGTGTGACGTAGTACACTGTTTGGTGTTGACTGCTGTCAATGTTGTGAATGGTGCACTAGTGTGACGTAGTACACTGTTTGGTGTTGACGGCTGTCAGTGTTGTGAATGGTGCACTAGTGTGACGTAGTACACTGTTTGGTGTTGACTGCTGTCAATGTTGTGAATGGTGCACTAGTGTGACGTAGTACACTGTTTGGTGTTGACTGCTGGAGTGTTGTGAATGGTGCACTAGTGTGACGTAGTACACTGTTTGGTGTTGACTGCTGGAGTGTTGTGAATGGTGCACTCGTGTGACGTAGTACACTGTTTGGTGTTGACTGCTGTCAATGTTTTGAATGGTGCACTAGTGTGACGTAGTACACCTTTTGGTGTTGACTGCTGTCAATGTTGTGAATGGTGCACTCGTGTGACGTAGTACACTGTTTGGTGTTGACGGCTGGCAGTGTTGTGAATGGTGCACTCGTGTGACGTAGTACACTGTTTGATGTTGACTGCTGTCAATGTTGTGAATGGTGCACTAGTGTGACGTAGTACACTGTTTGGTGTTGACTGCTGGAGTGTTGTGAATGGTGCACTAGTGTGACGTAGTACACTGTTTGGTGTTGACTGCTGGAGTGTTGTGAATGGTGCACTAGTGTGACGTAGTACACCTTTTGGTGTTGACTGCTGTCAATGTTGTGAATGGCGCACTCGTGTGACGTAGTACACTGTTTGGTGTTGACGGCTGGCAGTGTTGTGAATGGTGCACTCGTGTGACGTAGTACACTGTTTGGTGTTGACGGCTGGCAGTGTTGTGAATGGTGCACTAGTGTGACGTAGTACACTGTTTGGTGTTGACTGCTGTGAGTGTTGTGAATGGTGCACAAGTGTGACGTAGTACACTGTTTGGTGTTGACGGCTGTCAATGTTGTGAATGGTGCACAAGTGTGACGTAGTACACTGTTTGGTGTTGACTGCTGTCAATGTTTTGAATGGTGCACTAGTGTGACGTAGTACACTTTTTGGTGTTGACTGCTGTCAATGTTGTGAATGGTGCACTCGTGTGACGTAGTACACTGTCAGCGGCGCTCGTTCATCGATTAAATGAAAACTCCGCGGCCCATCTGCCCAGAAGCCGTCACGGCCAAAGAGGGAGTGACATCCGTGCAGCTTGATGTTACATCATGGTTTACCACAGTTTTCTGACTAACTAGGAGGAATAGTCTGGCAATGTATTTCACGCTGCCTGGTATTGTGCCTTCCAACTATCTAGTACAGTACTTCATTGGGTGTTTCTTTTTCTTCTGCTCTTCCTCACTGTGTTGTCTTGTGTACCCTGCGCATATCCAAGTGTCCGATCCTCACCAAGATTTTTCAAGTACTCGTTCCGTCTCGTTCATAGACTGTACCAACCAGATAAAGCGATCTGAGCACGTGATGATGATGATGATGATGATGATGATGATGATGATGATGATGATGATGATGATGATGATTACTTCCTCCACAACATCGGCGCGATTACATAGGGTACTATATTATTATATGAAAGATAATTTTCAGATCAGAACTCTTCTTTCTTAGAAGGCAGTAAAGGACGAGACAAAATACAGAGACAGTAGCCAGTACCAGGCCTTTGTATATGACGTCACTAACTCCCAGTGTATCAGTTACTGATGTACATAAGTATTGACTCCAATGACATGATAACAATAATATCACATAGTACTGACATGAGTGTCCAGCCGATTCCTCTTTTATTGTCTTTTGTGATTTGTTTCGTAAGCCAGTCACTGGTCGGTATAAATAGGAATGGCGACAGAATTTATCCTTGTTTGACACCAGTAGTAATACTAAAGTTGTTTGTTAGCTGTTGCTACCTGACAATGAAAATCTGTGTACAGTGCGTTGATTTAATATTTTCTTTTCAAAGTCTGAAAACACCGGGTAGACAGTCGGTTCCATTCTCTGCTTTGTTCTATAATCTGCCTTAATGTCAACTTTTGATCACCACACGACTTTCCTTTTTTAAAACCTGCTTTTTCTGGCCTGATGGTGTCATCAAGCAAGAACATTTGTGAGGTTTTTCAAAATGATTCTACTTAAGATGCTGCTTGTCTGTCACAGCATGGTTATGCCTCATCAATTCTTGCAGTGAAATAAGTCAGCCTTCTTTGGTAATGATACACTTCTTCAATTCTTCTGGTGTTGATTGAGTATCCCATATGTTCTGGAATATCTTGAAAAGCAGCTTCAGGACTTTGTCTACTTTCTGCTTGAACATGGGGAAAAGCCCAGCATGAACAAGGGTTTGGCCATTTTTGTTGTTGGATAGATTTCTTGGGTGGGATAATATTGGGACTCCTCTGTGTTGGCCATCATTTCTTCCAGACCACACGACAGTGTCACCTTTCGCAAGAGTTCGTTTCCGTGCCTGTCCCAGGTGCTTCTGTAATTTCAAGAACATCAAGTCATCAAGTCGGTGTACATGCATTTCTCGGAGTGCATGCGCTCACATTCGTGTTTGGTTGAGTGTTTTCACATTACAGGAACCACTAGTACTGAGTTGCTATGTGAGGGTAGGTTGGCTGTCAGGTTGGTAAAGTTCTTGCGGCTTTAGTACCCAGCCGCCCCCTCCCCCCAACATCATTTACCTGGTCTGCCTCTCCCCTGTCACCATTTCCTGAATTGTCTGCAGTTTTAGTTTCCCTAACTGTATCTTTTTCCACGAATGAATAGTTAGTCCATTGCCCAACACCCTTTGACCCGTAGGACCGGTAGACCACTCTTTTTTCTGATCTCTACCCTTCTGCCTGTCTGATATGGATGCTTTCTAGGAATTAGTGCTCCCGTCGGCATAATTGTTAGGATCATCGAGACACGCAAGCCCTCTGACCCCGGCAAGGTGGTGGGTGCAATATATATATATATATAATATGATCCCGAAATATATATATATATATAATATGATCCCGAAATATATATATAATATGACCCCGAAATACAGCTTGACAAATAATCAGTGGGTGAATTATTATAGGTTTACTTTGCAAGTCTGTTAAGCTTTTGCCAGTACTGAATGAGACACAGATTCTCCGCTAGACTTTGACTAAAGTGAAAGTCCTGTGCTGTCGGTGAGTCAGTCTGTTTTTGTTGTTTGTTCATCGACATGCTTTGGTTTCTCGAAGTCCATGTCTGAAATATTGTAGAGACTTGCCTGAGTTTAATGGATTGAAGACTATAAAAGAGGTTGATTTTTGTCACTAAAACCATTATTAACTATATTCTGGACGACGGAATGTACTATATTTTGCCAAATCTATTAAAATGTGTAAAACAAATGCACATGACTTGGTATGGTCTTTAAATGCGCACAGAAGGCAATAATAATAATCATAGTCATCAGCAGTTTATATACCGCGGTTCCTAACCAAAGCCAGGCTCCCCGCGTTTACCACAATAGTCGCCATTAAGAAAATTTAAGACAAAATTTCCCGTGAAGTAACCAGCATCAAGAAAACGACAGAAGGGTGATGCCAACACACATGGACACACAGACAGACAGACAGACAAAGTGATGCCAACGCACATGGACACACAGACAGACAGACAGACAAAGTGATGCCAACACACATGGACACACAGACAGACAGACAGACAAAGTGATGCCAACGCACATGGACACACAGACAGACAGACAGACAAAGTAATGCCAACACACATGGACACACAGACAGACAGACAGACAAAGTGATGCCAACGCACATGGACACACAGACAGACAAACACATTAAAGGTCAAGCCGAGTGCAACATTATTTCTTTATGATCGGGTTAAGCTCGTTTTAAAATAATAATTCCCAAAATATGAGTACATAATGATCCTTAATTTTAAAGATATAAGCCTTCAAACATCGGCATTCTCACCTGCAACTAGGAAGGCGGAAAAAATTACTCTCCTGTACTGAAGAGTTCTCTCACGTGATCGCAGTATTTGTAACAGCGAGTGTTGATGTCTTCCAGTCAAATGAAGAAACATCGCTCAGGTTGTCGTCTTCAAGAAGCGACTTTGTTCACCCAAAAAATGAAACAGCTGAATTTGGAATACAGCCCTACAGATTGGAACTTTATTTAGAAGCTTCGAATGAAGTTAAAAATAATTAAATGGTCCAAACTGAATTCATTCCACAGACTGGTAAGTCAATCAGATCAAAATTTAATGGGCAGCTATAGTTACAACTGACTGCTGATAAGGATTTTTTTTACAATTAAAAATATAATGATAGTTTGAAACATGTTTATCGATGTAAAAACGTATTTCTTCCTCATTTAGATGCATGCAAAATTTTCTATTTACTGACTGATACTCGATCGCACGTGTTCCCGTTTAAGCTCCTTATAATATGTTTAACACCCTCAAGTCTTTTTTCACCCTTTTGTAGCTGTTTCAGTCACACACATCAATGGCGCCCTCACACTGTCAGTTGTTGTTAGCATTATGTTGATAAAGATACGACTGATGATGTGTGTGTGACTGTCACACGATGTTACTTGTAGACCAGACGGTGTAGAAACTGTCGATGTTGTATATCTGGTGTTGATCTACCAGTAGTCGTAGTAGTTTTAACATCTCGTGCTGTTGTATAGTAAGCACTGCTGTAGCAATAACATTTCTTCGGTTTACTGAAAGTCCAAGACTTGCTTGTACTGTATAAGTCACTGGATAAAAATCCATTTTGAAATGTTTTGAGCAAATTCTTGAGTACAGTGTGGGGACCAAGTTCGCACGGCATGTTTGATCAAAGCAGAGACCTGTATTTATATATATACACACATATATATATACACATATATTCACATATATTATATACACATATATTATATACACACATATACACACATATATTATATACACATCTCTGAACAAAGTGAATTCACTGGCGTGTGCTGCCATTATCTGTAGGATTTCCTTCATGAGTACAAACTCACTCCCTCTGAGTGTCGAAGAGAACATTCAGCAACAGCACAATGTCCTGGTCAGTTTTTTTTTCACCGAGGATTGCATCTTTTCTCTTACACTTCAGCTCGTGCAAACGGTGCTATTTTTAGAAAAACGTTCGTTTCGTCACTTCCTGTTTACTCGACAAATCCAGATATGCTTTAGATAAAAATATTAATATAAAATCTCTCGTGCCTCTTTGTCATAAAAGACCACCGGAATATGTTTTGTGATACTTTGTGCTCTGTTTCCAGCGACTTTTGCTCAGCAATCGGGTTGGGCTTTAACAATTATACATATATACTCTACATCATCATCTCACATGTACACTCACATAAGCAATGTGCTACTTGTTGATCCTGTCGATGACATGAACATCCTTTGACACTAGCCCAGTAAACTTCTGAGAAGTATGAAGGCCTTTTGCCATTCTGTGTCTGATGATATCCTGCACTTCTGTGGAAGAATGGCATCGGTCATGATGATACAGTTCTCTGCCATCTGTTCTGACCACACACACACACACACACACACACACACACACACACACACACACACACACACACACACACACACACACACACACACACACACACACACACACACACACACACAGAACAGTAGCTGGTGTAATATCTGACTACAGACTGCCCTGACTGACACTTCATCATCATCACCTTTGTCATCTACACAAGTGTCCAAGTCGTCATACTTCTCCAGAAGTGTAAGGAAGTGTAGGCTGTGTGACAAAGTGAAAGTAAAAGTTTCTGGAGGAAGTGTGGCACAGCTGCTGTAGGAGAAGAGCAGGTGGTGTCTGATGGTCGACCCAATGGATATTTTATATGGGGTGATGCGGCATCGTCTGCTCCCGTTGTTGACGGTAAAGAAACTTGACCGTTATGACGACAGTGAGACCGACAGTTATTCCCACAGTCAGGGGCCTTACACACCTGCTGCTTGATAATTAGTCTACGGAAAATCCCATGACTTCATTAAAAAGATGAGTTTCTGCCACTAGTATTTAATTTCCGCAGTTTACCATTACACCTAACGGCAACAAAGGTTTGTTGTTCAGACAACATTATCTTACAAAGTTTTACACAAATATTTTTATCAGGTCTGCTTTGTTTTGCTCTCACAGAATTAAAGTAAACCATTTCTGTGAGATCTCTCTTGTTTTGTTTAACAGTAGTTCACACTGTACCGGTTATATTACTCTCTCTCTCTCACACACACACATATATATATATATATCTGCTGTATATAGGAATTATTTGATAATTGTTATCTATATATAAATAACCAGTAAAACATGTTTCAGGTGGGCTTACAGCTATCGACATTATTCCATGATGAGTGCACTCGTACAATTATCAACTCAAGAGACTGTAGGTGGGCTCACACCTGGTACAATAAACCATTTTACAGATGTTTTGAGCAAAACATCTTAAAAGCTAAGGAACCTTGTTGAGGTGAATCGTGATGTGAATATCTGACTGTTGGGGTAACAGTCAGGTAAGACTTGGCATTCACAAAGTGTCTGGTCCAGAATGCAGCCCAATGAGTGAGGAGTCGCGTGTACAAACAAACAAACAAACAAACAAACAAACGTTCATCGAGCGAAACAGCAAACCTCGCGAAGGTTCGTGTCTACCAAAGACTGTCAGACGCCAAGCACTTAGCAAATCCGTTGAATAGTTTCTGGCGACAACTACATATTGCCGAACGGAATAAAATTTCATCGCGATTAGATCCCCGGCAAGTCTAACCCACAAAGGAAAATGATTTTGTGCACATGTTGGCTTTGTTACCACATCGATTAGCACCAACAATAACCTGCAGACTTCTAGTCTTTCGGGGAAATTCGCCTTCAGTGAAACAAGCGAGATATTCACTTCACTTAAACAACAGTCCATTCACCTCTTACAAAACAAGGTTGTTTTATTTCTTTAAAGAAAAAAATGCATATATTTTAAAATGTCAGTTTTGTGTGGCTAACGTAGGGAGCTATCTTATTCAAAGAAAGCTTTTCTTATTCTAACAGCGATTAACAATCTCGGCTTCTCTCGGGGCTGACTTTCCACACCAACAAAGTAGCAACAGTTCTCTGGCAAAAGAAAGTCTGTCCACTCCTGCTTCATCGTCTAGGTAAGCAGAGTTATCTCCACCAGTCGCGTGGCTGACGATTACCTCCCCTCACGTCATCTCGTGCGGATCTGACGAAACAAGGTCAGGGGACATAATCCTGCTACTGCGCTCCTAGACCACCCTTCTCCTAGACCTCCTAGACCTCCTAGACCACCCTCCCCAAGCCCGTCGTGGAAAGCTCGTCGTCTATCCGAGGGAGGGATCGGTTCCCGACCGTCCAGCCCTTTGCTCCCGGCAGGCGGAACCCGCACGAGGCGAGGAGAGGAGAGAGAGTACAAGGCAACAAAGTGGCGTTGTGCGGAAATCACTATCGCCAGTGGCGCCATCAAGGCTTAAAAGAAAAATAAACACAAAATAAACGGCCGCTGCCGCCGTTGAGCTGCGCACGCGCACTGGGCTGAGAGGAGAAGGCGCCGTTGTGTCACGTGCCTTGCCTTGACCCATTGTACTTGAAAGTTGGGGTGGAAGTAAAAGGTAAGAATGAGGAAGCCTCTCAAGGCCTCTCTGTAGACAAGGAGGGAACTGTCAGAGAGGCTTAGAGACTATGCACAAACAGACAAGTGTAAGAGAAGCTCAGAGACTGCATGTCACAACCACGTGACCTTCGACTCTCTCACTCTCTCTCTCTCTCTTTCAATCACACGCACGGGTCAGACAAATACGTGTTCTTACGCTCAAAATGAATAAAACGACTTGCCTGTGCAGTTCTACCTACGTTTACTAGAAAAAGAAAATAAATAAATAAAAAAATATAATAGATATAATAAAGAGAATTCCTAACTTCGTTCTAACAACTATTCACATTGTTTCCTTTCTCATTCCTTTTTCCTCCAACGATTCTCCTCGAACGATTCTTCTCTCCAACGTTTCTTTCTCTCCAACCATTCATCTTCCGTCTCCGTTATTTTCTCAAGATTATCTCTAGTCTTCTCTTATTTTACTCCTCTGACGATTCTCCTTCTCAAACGATTCTTCTTCTTCAACAGCTCTTTCTCTTAAATGTTTCTCTTTCTCTAGTCTCCTCTTATTTTACTCCTCTAACGATTCTCCTTCAGCCTCTTCTCCATCTTCCCAAGATTCTCTACACACGTCACAGAAGACTTTCAGTCCTACTGGTTGATAAAGAGTTAACTGTATGAAGGCTTCAGGGCCGTCCTGTGGGTAGATAGTAAACACTAGAGAACTTTAACCCTAACCTTTCACAGATCGTGAATGAAGAGGCTCAGCTACTCTTTGAATGGTGAAATGTGAGTGAGGTTGCAGGACTTGCTGCGGATACAGTGTGACCTGTAAGACAGATTCAAGCGACTGACCTAGCCTCAACAGGATTTCATTACAATCGCTACTTAACGACATTTTAAGAAAGTGCTGGACCAGCTGGAAGATGAGCAATAAAAGGGTGTGCAGAAGAAGAAGCACAGTCCTGTACTCGTTACTTAGCAAAACCCTTAAGAAGTTAGCAGAACCGAGGAGACTGGCGTCAGAAGCGAGGGCAATGGCGCCATCAGGGAATAGCTCGTGGCCAGTCTGGTGGCTGGCATTAACCTGGAGGTCGCACTGGCCAAGACAAGGTCCACTTTGATCAGACTATCTTGGATCGCATTAGATGGCGGCAGTATACTCAGCAGCCAAAACGAACTTTGTTTACGATTTCCGTATATCTCCATCACTGTCTGCTTTTAGTAGCTCAAAAAAAAAAAAAAACCAGCGAAGGAAGTCTAACCGGCGCTGTCTGTGCGTCCTGTTAGGTAGAAAGAACGACAAGAAAATAGGAGAAAAAAAAAGACAGAGAAATTTCAATCTTTCCAAATCATCCTTTTCACAAGACGGCCACACAGTTAACACAAAAAGGTAAAAAAA